>CM060909.1:518552712-519142712 GCA_030737875.1 Allium sativum
TATTTCCAATGACGCTTCAAGGATAAGGCACCAAATGGTACCGACAATATCAAGAGGATACCATCCATTCATGGAGTCAGTTCTCGCATGAATTCTCAACGCGGTTCTGCATTTCCAAAGATCTAGCCGTGGGCTATATTATCCTCGGAAATATAAAGCAAAAACCAGGAGAATCTTTGAGTAGTTACTTGGAAAGGTTCAAGGCTGAGGCCCTTCAAGAAGAAGACATGAATGACCAGGAGAAGTTCATCACTGTTTATTCAGGGTTAATTAAGAACATACATTTTAGAAGGAGTTTTATATCGTTGGATGTGGAAACTTGCAAGATTTCTATCCCCAGGCAGACAAATTCATTAGTAAGGACGAATTCGGTGGTTCAAAAGGAAACTCCAACAAGAAGGGAGATTCCAGTTGGAATCCCGAGCCTCATTCAAACATGAAGAGGAGGCATAGAACCTCCAAAGACAAAGCTCCAAATTCTAATCGCGGAAGCTGCTACAATTGTGAATCAAAGAATCACTATGCTAATCAATGCCGCGAGCCACTCACGTGTCGCATTTGCCAAACCCCTGTCACGTAGCATCATCGTGCCCTGATCTTCGGAAGGGAAACTAGGTATCATAAAGGTTCAATAACGTCTCTTTTAGTTCAAGCAATATATCCATGCATCTAGAACAAACATGCAACATTCAATATGTCAACATCCCCCTACTTTGAGATACGTACTCATGCGAGCTGTGCAGCTCATACTTAAAGTGTTATGTGATCACGCGAGTTGTGTAATTGTCCGTGAGATATGTGCTCGCCGTGAACAGTGTGTTTTCACCCGCAAGTTGTGGACTTGCCTATGACATGTTTAATCGCCGCGAACTATGTGTCTGCACCCGCGAGCTGTGTGCTCGCCCGCGAGATGTGTTCTTGCCGCGAACTATGTGTTTGCATCCTAGGCACGTACTTTACCTACCTCCAAATTCCATCCCACGGAAGGGGACTAAATCTCAAAGGGAGCACTTGGAGCATGTACGCCCTCTACTCAAATTCCATCCCGCAGAAGGGAACGAAAGCCCAATGGGATCACTTTGAGCACGTACATCCTCTACTCAAATTTCATCCCGTATATAGGAAAGAAAGCTCGAAGGGAGCAATCAATCACGTCCATCCTTTTCTCAAATTCCATCCCATAAAAGGGGATGAAAGCTTGGAGGGATCACTCGGAGCATGTACATCCTCTGCTCAAATTCTGTCATGTAGAAGGGGATGAAAGCTCGAAGGGAGCACTTGGAGCATGTACATCCTCTACTCAAATTCTGTCTCTCAGAAGGGAGAGAAAGATCGAGGGGAGCACTTGGTGGATGTACATCCTCTTCTCAAATATTATCCAGTAGAATAGATCAAGAAGCTCGAAGAGAGCATCAAAAAGCGCAACCCATGCTCAAATGAACAAAGCCAAAACGGCCGATCAAAGCTCTGAGAAGTAACTTGCAAACCAAAACAAAAGCCCAGGGAGTGGCTCAAAAGACCGAAATGGTGACTCAAAATAAAGATTAAATATCGGAGGGAGGTTCCGGTCCTTTATTTATAAATACCCGAATATGGGTTAGGTGCGGGACTTATATTAAATACTAGAGGATGTTCCGGTCTGCTATCTATAAATACCTGAACCTTGGTTTGGTTCGGGACTTCTATTAAATACTGGAGGAGGTTCCGGTCTGCTATATATAAATACCAGAATATGGGTCAGGCTCGGGACTTCTATTAAATTCTAGAGGGGGTTCCGGTCTTCTATTTATAAATACCCGAATCTGGGTCATTTTCGGGACTTCTATTAAATATCGGAGGGGGTTCCGGTCTTCTATCTATAAATACCTGAATCTGGGTTAGGTTTGGGACTTCTATTAAAAACCGGAGGGGGTTTCGGTCTTTTGTACATAAATACCCGAATCTGGGTTAGGTTCGGGACTTCTATTAAATACCGGAGGAGGTTTCGGTCTTCTATCTATTAATACTTGAATCTAGATCAATTCAGCTCTCTGTAGATATCAAAAGGTATTCCTGATCTTCTATCTATACCAAAGTCCGGATCGATTCTAATTCTCGAAACCAAACAATATGAGGTGGTCCAACCCACTTACCAGCTAGTATCTGACTTGGAAACACACTCTCGACATTATTGGGTTCAAATTTATGGCTTGCTAACTTGCTTAGGGAAGCATCTTAAACTAGTGCATTTATCGGTTTATTATGCAAACTTATCGAATAATTATTATGATGCACAAAACACAAGTAAACACTATAGACATCTCATATTCAACATGTCTAGGTACAATTAATCACACTAAGGATAGGTGACGCTTCACGAGGACTTATGAAACATACGCTTAGCAGACGAATATTAAAAAAAGAGAAATCCTGCTCCTAAGATTGTGGTAAAAAGATCATCATTATCTGCTCCTAAGGCCTCTTCGTATTCTGAAGCTCTGAGCGAGATCAAATAACGTAAAATGATGTTTCCGATGCCGAGATTCTAACCATTCAATCACGGATTGTAGGAACCCGATCGTTTGTTTCAAATATATAAAGAAAGAGCATAAGGGAATTCAATGCTCTAGTTATTTCTCTTTAAATAAAGAAGAATGGCAACTGGAAATGAGGTCAATATGTCACCATTTGTTCTTGACGGTGTTTTGCAATGCTTTAATTCTTGGGCAATTGTCTCAATTTTCTTAGGTCAATTCTCCATCAATCGCATCGAGCAGGTTTTGAGGAAGGAGTTCGGTTATCTGCATTCTTGGAAATAGAAAATCAGGAATTTCGGGAACATCTTTATTGCTAAATTTACAAGGAATTTCTTTAGGGTGGATTTCTACTCTATTTCAAAAGACAGGGGCACTCTCCATATTCAGCCATGGAGTCTCAATATTGGTTCTTTAGGACAGAAACAAGGGGTTACTCTTTGGATTACCATTAGGAACCTTCCACTTATGTTTCAGAATATTGAGATGGTGAAAGTGATATTATCGAAAGTAGGAAGGGTTTTAAGAATGCAAGAAGATGCGTGAAGCGTAGCTGACATTTCATATCTTAGGGTGGAAATAGGAGTTCCCCTTCCTGTGTGTATTTCATCGTTGATAAGGCTTTTTACCAGAACCTCGTGTCATGAAATCAAAGTTAGCAAATTTTTACGGAATCCAAACTAGCCTTCTGAGCCAGCCTAATAATTGGGTGTTTAGGAGAGATAGAGATAGTTTTCTGAAGGTTTGGAAACCAAAAAGAAGTATGAGGGTAACTGTTAGTTCTGGTGTTGGTGGGGCCTCTTCTTCAAATCCATTTGTGGCTCTTTCAAATCTCAATGAGGCAGAGGAGGAATAGTTAGACGAAGATGAAAAAGAAGTATTCAGTTCTGAGGATGGTGACAAGAGGATTAATGTTATTGACGTGATGCTTGAAAATGTGGGTCTTAATGACGGCATGGGAATGGCTCGAAAGTCTAGCAAGAGCGAGGAGATGGCTGGATCTTCTGGTATGTCACCATTGACATGTAGAGTGGGGGGGGGGGGGAGCTATGACATTGATAACCCTCCGGAAGAAGTTGATCGTTTAGAGTTCGCCGACTCACTGGAAGGTAGCCTTGGCGGTCGCATGCAAAGAAAATGGATGAAGTGGTTTAATTCTCTTTAAGTTCTTTCTTTAATTTGCATGGAATGAATTTGGCTCCTACGTGGGCAATGTTCGTATATGTTTTATTTTGGACCGTACTAAATGTAGCTCTGAGATTGGCTGCTGCATATACTTAAGTATAACATGTAACTTTGTTGAGAATCGGCATACATTTTAGTATCAATATACATATATATATATAATATATTTTTTCTTATATCTCTGTGTGTTTCTTTTTGCATGTATTAGTCTACGTTATATTGATATTTCGTTAGTTAATAAAAGCGTACCAATTTTCAAAAAATAATAATAATAATTTTTGCATTCAGGATCCAAAGTTAATATGGACCACATAAAGAGAGACCAATCAGTGCCTCGGTTGAGGGAAATCAAATGACACATAATGATACTACGCAAAGGGAAAAGAATTTGACTTGGAAAGTCAAAAATACCCCTTCATTAAGGGAGAGGGAAAATGTTACAACGAGAATTAGCGATGAAATAGGTTGACGGTGAAGGTGTATCGGATGACTGCAAGTACACGAAAATCCTTTAGGAAACAAGGGCAAACGGTAATAAGAATCAAAAATAGGGAGAAAGAACGCAAAAGCGACACCAGCCAAGGCATATCAAAGAGAAAGGACCATAGAAGCTAAGAGATCAGGCCCTAAGGGTCCATCCGACAGGGTTGGACAGATGGGAGCCCTCCGATAGCGTCAACCCGACAAGGGGTCCTGTAGCGAAAGGCCACCAAGGAGGTTAAAACGCCAAAAGCATTAAGCCAGAGACACGTCTAGAACAAGTTTCTGATACACCTGTCGTATAAATACCGAAAGGAAATATTGATGAAGTGACGCATGAATCACTAGAAGCAACCTTCTGGGAGATCAAGCATACTTGGAAATCCCACCGAAAGATAACAGGAACCCCGGAGGGGTACGAGCGATCCACGTACATAATGAGGATAGGCTCCTCTAAGTATTCGCGGAAAAGCAAGAGACCTACACCCAACAATCTACACCCGAGAGCATACAACCGGAAACTCATAGCACCTTCTGAAAGCCTGCTACAACAACAAGTTCATTCCAATCTCAGGGAGGCTACCGCCTAATCTAGACTGGCACTACGAGAGCAGTGACAAGCGTGACTAAGCGACTGAAGGAAGGGACATTCAAGGCCAAAGGAAAAGGCAGTCTTCAAATACCACTACAAGCCCAAAGGTCCAATAAAAAAAGGGACTCCAAATTCATTATAAATCAAACCCCAGGGTTCACACTCAAAGGGAACTGGCGTTTTTCTTCTTCTTCCCGTCATATTTTAGGGGAGATAATACCTAATTTGTAAATCAATCTTGAGATCTCCTGTGTAATGTGACACCCCACGTCCGTTACTGTCACTCACAAAGGGAATGCATTAAGTTTCGTGAAGCGTTATAGTAAACAAAACAGAAATATTACAAGACAAACATATAAAATAACAACGGAATAAAAAAATTATTAATCATAAGATACCATGGTCCAAAACATCACATGTTTGATATACAAAAGCCCATTACAACATAAAAGCCACTGTTTTGTACTTCAAAAATATCAGAGTGCATAAAAGAAATAAAATTCCCCAAAAAAAAAATATAGCCATACCAACAAGGATAGGATATTGAGCCATACATCTCAGAAGCTCAAGCAAAAGTTAGCAGAATCATGGTCGACCCTGAGTGTTCCCGCCCTGAGAACCTTGAGGAGGACGACGGAAGGAAGAAGAGGAAACAAAATGGATCAGACATAAAGTCTAGCGAGTCCAGTAACATTTAGCAAGTAAATAAATAAAAGTAGCATGACAGTCATATAAAGTGGAAAAGAGAGAAATAACTACATAAAAGGCAGGTATGACAAGGTAAACAGGATATGGTGTATACGCTTCTAATGATTACTCTACACTACTACTAGTATATCCAGAATGAGATGATGCCCACCATGTATGAAATGGTAGAATTAGGCGTACTTCTAGTGAGAGGTCTTAACCCCATACAATCCACAGGCAGCCCCAATAATGGACTCCCAAACGTACCAGAGTCTAGATGTACCCTAACTACTATACTAATCAATCGGCTCCGTACTCCGTAGATACCCTATGGTGGCGCCATAGTAGGATGTATCACTTCCTAAAGTGGCAACCCTTCATTTCCAAGATGTGCCCAACCATATATACTGATGTCATAGTGTCTTAATTCCCATGGCAAGCTGGACCCATGCATGCACATGAATCCATTAGTTTCCTACGGTGTTTACACCGCCCCTTTATTTTGGATCTCTTACAATCAGCCCATTAAGCATGACCCTACTCTGACCTAGTTCGGGGTACTCGTTTGATACCTAGATGGGTTACTGACTGAAAGGGGTCCTACACACAAGATGATACAAGCTCCCCCTAGGCTTGCATCACCACTACTAGGATTTCATCTGGTCATGCCTAATAGTCCAACATGTAAAAAAGGTTAAGTTGTCAAGCCTATATATGTAAATATTACCGCACCACCACAAGATTTACTTAAACCTCACTGATCCAAGCAAGTTTACTTAACAAAGTTGCGTAACCCCAAAGTATAAAATAGGTTTAGTTTGTGGGCCTATATATATATATATTACCCACCGCCTTAAGATTCACTAAACCCACCCATGGTTTCAACAAAGTTTACTTAACCCCTATTCATGTTAACATGTCCATAGTATCCCTATGGATTCGTCTAGGTTAACTATTCCAATTGATTACCAAGTCCATTTGTGGTAATAATGGGCTAGACCTCCCACATTAGGCCTACAACTTGTGGTTGCTGGATATGTCGGTCGGGTCCGGGCAGACTTCTTCCACTAGTTGGGCCTAACCTCATGTCTTAGCCCGTCTCATATTTGTGCACATAGACCCCTCACATTAGACTCAACATTTGCAGTTGCTAAATATGTCGGTCGGGTCTGACTAAACTTCCACCACAAATGCAATCTAACCTTATGTCATAAGTACCATTACAACTTTCTAATTGCTGTAATCCTAGGCATTTCAATTATTAACCAATTAATTATACCTACGTCTTTATAGTTGTTCATGCCCATTTACCTAATTACATACATAATGGATTATATGTCCAAATTCATGCTTATCATTCAAGTTATGCTAATTCTAATGTTTTCCCCCATTCCCTAACTAATGCATTTGCTTATATTTTGCGTCGTGTCTAGGTTAGAAAGTAGCCTAACCATTAACAATGAAAGGGAAGGATTACAATAGTGATTATTTTAACATAAGTGACTTAAACATGTAATTGGCATAGTGATAAGGTGGACATATAAAAATAGATCTAGTGATCATGTGACATTAAAACTAGATCTAACATACCAAGGATGTCATAATACGCATGAATAAATTTGGATTCATATTTCTAGTTATTGATACATCTAAATTGATCACCACATGATAGGTAAAGTTTAAGATCCATAAATGTGACATGATAAATTAACCCCAGGCCAATTAGATCTATAAAGGAAGATCTAGCATGACATGATAAATTAACCACAAATGAATTAGATCTATAAAGGTAGATCCAGCATGATATGATAAATTAACCACAAGCGAATTAGATTTAAAAGAATCTAGCATGACATGATAAATTAACCACAAGCGAATTAGATTTAAAAGAATCTAGCATGACATGATAAATTAACCACAAGCGAATTAGATCTATAAAGGTAGATCTAGTATTACATGATAAATTAACCACAAGCGAATTAGATCTAAAAAGGTAGATCTAGCATGATAATAATTTAAGATCCACAATTGTGACATGACAAATTAACCACAAGCGAATTAGATCTTAAAAATGTATATCTAGCATGACATGATAAATTAACCACAAGCGAATTAGATCTAAAAAGGTAGATCAAGCATGATAATAATTTAAGATCCACAATTGTGACATGACAAATTAACCACAAGCGAACTAGATTTAAAAAGGTAGATCTAGCATGACATTATAAATTAACCACAAGCGAATTAGATCTAAAAAGGTAGGTCTAGCATGATAATAATTTAAGATCCACAATTGTGACATGAAAAATTAACTACAAGAAAACTAGATCTAAAAGGGTCTAGCATGATAATATTTAAGATCCACATCATAGTTATGTCATAGATCAAAAAGTCACAACAGATCGAATATGATAAAGATTTAGATCCAAGTCATAGAATATTATAAATTCACAAATTATAATAGATCTAATATGATTCAATCACAGACTTATATCCAAATCACAATCATATCGCGTTTATTTTTAATCATTTATATCTAAAACTAACTAACTCACCATGTTTGAATTTTAGAAGATAGAAAAGAAATTGTTGGTGTTGAATCTTAGATCTATAGTTGAAACGCTTGAATCTTTTTTGTTTAAACCTGATTTTAGAAGAATAGGCTATTTAATTGAAGTTGCAGCAGAACCTCGCCATCACCATTATTTTTCCAGTGAATAGAAACTAGGGTTAGAGTCCTTTATATAGCCGTTGCAACCTGAATCTGGACAATACGTGCATCTAGAAACATTCAGCCAATTTGACCCAGGGGTCGAACCATAGGTCGACCCATACTCCCTGAGTCGACCCCGGTGTCGACCCACTCGGGTCGGCACCCCAAAATTGTAGGTTCGGCGATTTGGCTTCCCGCTTTGTCGTTTTGAATTTTTTTGAATATTTATTCATTTAATTTTCATATATCAATATTTTTTTTCTCATATGCATACAAACTTCAAGGCTTAATAACTTCTTCATACGGTATTCGTTTTACGCAAACCAAATGTCTATCTTGACCAAAGTTTCATGATGAATGCAATGGTACAGTCTGTTTTACTTAATTCACAGTATTTAATTAAGTTATCACATTATATTCATTATATAATGTAGTCAAAATGTCTAAAATTTTCGAGGTGTTACAATGTAATACCCTGTAATTTTAAATATTAAAGTTAACAAATTAAAGAATACTTATTTTTAAATTTAAGAATCAAGGGAAACGGGTTACACCATTGTGATCGTCTCGGAATTCTGGTTAAGATAGAGTCCAAGTTCCGTAAATTGGACTTCGTATGAAGAAGTTATGGCTGTCGGAAGTTTCTAGAAAATTCAAATAAATTCAAGCAGCTCGAAACAGATTCAAAATTCAAATCAGAAGTCAGAAGCGGCCTGTGCGGGAAAATTCCCACCCAATACGCAGGTCGACCAGGGGGTCGACCCTAGTATCGACCTCCCCCCTACAGGTCGACCTAGGGGTCGACCTACCCCCCCCCCCCCCCGGGGCAGATCCAAGAGATGACGATTTTGTAACTCAGTGCTAAGTCATTAGGGATGAGGTGTCACTCTATCATGACTGGATGGTCTTGATTGATTCTAGGTTGATTTGATGGCCTAAATTAATCCTAAATTCTATATAAACACATGTGGACTCAAACCCTAAAACCAAATCAAAATTAGAACCATGGTTGTCATGCTATCACCTTGCAACCTAGAGTAGCCGCCACCAACTAGAGGGAAAGTGAAGCTAAATCAACTCAATTCAACTCATATTTATAACAACAACAACGAATTTGTCTACTTCAAAGGCGAGCAAAATCAATTTCAGAACTCAAATTCCATAACTCAAGACCTTCTTTGAGTTGTGAGTTCGATTTCTTTAATAAGATAATTATTAAGTTAATTGTGTTGAGTTATAAATTGGGTTATATGGCTATGTTTGTGAGACATTGGAAAAATGTGATATTTTGTGAATATATGCTGGTTGTTCATAATGATAGTTTTGTTTTGGATCCCTTTTCATATGCCAAATCACCTATGTTCAACTTGATTCACATTTGACATCATTTTATATGCAGGTTTGGGTGTATATTATATGCTAGTTTCTATGTAAATTGTACACAAGTTTACATGTGAACCAAGTTAAATGACTATATGCAAGTTTAGGTAGGAATTGGATCTACATATATGCATGTTTACACCTTTATATTTAGATCTATGACATACATAGTTTTATGCAAGTTTATGACTATGACCTATGCAAGTTTTGGAGGAAAACTATATTACATATATGCAAGTTCACACCTTTAAGCCTATGTTTAGATTCATGACAATAACAAGTTTATGCTAGATATGTTGTAATCCTTATTTGTAAGATTAGATCCAATTTGTATGTTATGCAAATTTGCGGCGTTTCATCTCATTTATGTGTTAGAATAATTGCTAGTCTAATAAATATATATATATATATATATATATATATATATGTCATGATAAACGAACGAACAACGTGGGGACGATGGGGGTAATATTAAATATACACATGTTGAGAATTGGCATAAATGACCTAATAAAGGCATATAATAAATTTAAGACATTAATTGGAAAAATTGGCATTTATGGACATAATTTTAAGAGACAATTATGGACACAAGTATATATGGAATTTATTGACAAATTTGAATAGGGATATCAATCCAATTTGGGGTTAAATGAAGATGTGAAATAATAAACTGCCTAAGACACGAGGTTAGACTCTTTTGTGGTGTAAGACTGCCTGGACCCGCCCGACAAATCCGGCAGCCACAAATGCCAGTCTAATGTGAGAAGTCAAAAGCATGAATTAAATGCGTAACAGTTGTAAAGACATGAGGTTAGGCTCGTTTTTGGTGTAAGACTGCCCGGACCCGCTCGGCAAATCCAGCTGCCACAAATACCAGTCTAATATGGGTGGTCTTTACAAGGTTACGGTGTTAATGAATTAAGAAACAATTAACCAGATAAACATGTGGTGAGACATGAGGGGGTTAAGTGGGTGCTTTGGATGGCGTGTGAAATTAAGAGGGTTCCTTGGGTAGCATGTGAAATACGATTAGATGCACTTAACCAAGATTGAAACATGTAAGAAGACATGAATAAGAATGAGGTTAAGTGGGGAAAAAACCATAGAAGGGACAAAGCATAGATGGAAAGCTTGTGTCATGCATGGGGGCCCTTTTCAAACCAGTAACCCATTAAGTGTCTTTGTGGACTCGACCCAAGTCGAGGACGGGACATGCGGACTGGGTTTGATTGTAAGAGGTCAAAACGGGTTAGCGGTGGCAACGCAAGTCCAACGGGGTCATATGCGTGTGTGGGCCCGGGCAAGTACGTAAGACGTTGTTGCATCGTGTAGATATAAGTCGTGCATTTTGGTGGTATCGGGTTGCCACTTTGGGGAGTGATACACCCCACTGTGGGGCCACCACGGGTATCTACGAGTTAGGGAGTCGATCGAATGGGGGTAGTGGGTACCTAGTGGAGATAGGGGCAGATGACACCTAGGAAGGCAGCTGGGGGTACATGAAACTACCATTATCATTATTAAGTTCTATAGGCGGGACCCACTTTTAGGGTGTTTGGTGTGGTGCAGTGTAGTAATTATCTTATCGTGATTAGGTGCGCCTTTAACTTTATATTTGTTCATCTTATTTCCTTTGTTTGCTCTGTCATACCCATTTGTTTACAGTCATTTCCTTATTTTCCCTCTTATGCCTAATCCTAATTACTTAATGATTATATTTTTAAAGTTATTGCACTCGCCAACTTTGTATCTGACTCCCTTTGTTCCCACCTTTTTTCTTCCTTTCCCCCACCCCAAGGTGCTCAGGGTGGGACTAGTACTAGTGGAGCTTGATTTGGACAGCTTTATCTCTTTCTTTTGGAAGTTGCTTGGATTGCTGAAGTAAAAGTTCAACCTATCTTACTTATGGCTATTTTATGTGGGGGTTATGTATTTCATTTTATGTACTCTGATTTAGTCAAGATGGATATTATGTACTTGACTCTAGTCTATGGTTTTTGATGATGTAATCAAACTTATTTGTTTACCGCTGCAATGAATGAAGTTTTTAAATTTTTAGGTACTATTTTATATCTGTCTTATTGTTAAGTTTCTGTTCTATACACACTTAAAACGCTCCATAGAAGTTAATGCATTCCCTTTGTGAGTGACATTAATGGACCTTTGTTGTCACACGTGGTATCAGAGCTGAAGGTTACCAGAACAGATAAGATATTTTGAAAAACTATTTTTCAAAAAGCACTTTTATAAAGAAATACTTTCAAAAATACGTTTTAAGGAGAATACCTTCAAGAGAAAAGTTTATTTTAAAAACATAACTCTTCAAGAGCCATATATCTTTCTTTCGAATTCTTCGTTTGATTCTCTTCATTTTCTTTTCAGCATGTCTGGAATTTCTGAGATACCAGAGGGGATATCAATACCAGGATAGTTTGGAAGGTATCTGGAAGCTATTGCCCATGTCGCAGGCCTAGCAAATGCTCCTCCTCCTCCTCCTTCTCCCCGTGTTGACACTTTCGCAAAGATATGCAAGGACTTTCGGGTAATGGGCGGGAAACCTTTTCACGGGTCGGAAACGTTTGTTGAAGCTCGAAATTGGCTAAAGGAGGTGGAAGAATTGTTTGGAATCTTTGAGGTAGAAGATGGAAGAAAGGTCCAATTAGCTGCCTGGTTAATGAAGGATGAGGCCTAGTTCTGGTGGGAGGTCACTAATGGAGAGCATCCAGTTGATACATGGCCAGATTTCAAGCGTAGGTTTGAGGAAAAGTTTCTCTCATGGGCTTAAGAGAATCTATACATGGAAAGGTTTTTGGCATTGAGGCAGGGGAATCTATCAGTGAAAGAATACGTCAACAAGTTCAATCAGTTGGCGAGATTTGGCTTGGACTTGGTGAATACACCCGAAAAGAAGGCCTTGAGATTTATTAAGGGTTTGAATGAGCCGCTACATGGGTTAGTTATGACCCACATCCCTATGTGGGCCACCTTTAAGAGACTAGTTGACATGGCGCTTATGCATGAAGTGGAGAAAGGCGCCAATGCTAATAAGGCACCTGAGAAGAAAGGGGATCAAAAGAAACCACAACGGCAAAAGAAGAACAAGAAGGGTGGTAAATACAACAATGGTAAGGGAAAGAAAAGATGCTTTATCTGTGGGACACCAGGCCATCAAAGCAAAGACTGTAGGAAGAAGAAGACTGGTTGTTTCCACTATGGCGAGGCAGGACATCTAATTAAGGACTGCCCAAAGAAAGGGCAGAGGGCAGGGCCTACCTATGGTGGGCAGATTCAGGCCCTTATGGCACCAGGGTAGGCAAGGGGGCAGGTCCAGGCTCTCGTGGTCCCACCGCTGCAAGAACGAGGTAGAGCTATTTCCGTTGAGAGTTTAGTTTATCTTTTCGATCATCCTGTTCTCACACTCCTTGATTCTAGTGCATCACACTCTTTTATATCCACTGCTTTAGTTGGGACACTACATCTAAACACCAGTATAGTAAAGGATCCCTGAGTTGTTTCAAATCCAATTGGGGGCTCAGCCTATTTGTCGATGATTTGTTTGGATTTGGAAATTTCTATACTTAGCGTTGTGTTTAGATGTGATGCTTATGTTTTGGGCTTCATGGGCTATGGGTTAATTTTGGGCATGGATTGGCTATCCAGTAATGGGGCCGTCCTAGATTGTGAAAAGAGAGAGGTTAGGCTTATGACACACTTGGGGAACACTCTCGAAATCTCTTGTAATCCCATGAATTCTATTATGCTAAGTTATCTAGAATCGCTTGACGTGCCCGTTGAGAATTTGCAGTCTGTTAGAGTGTCCGTGAATACTCGAATGTCTTCGATGAAGTTCGAGGTTTACCCCCAAGGCGTGAGATAGACTTTCGAATATACTTAGTAGATAATGCAAACCCAGTTGCATTACCAGTGCGCCACATGGCTCCGAGAGAGAGGAAGTCAGTAAGCAAGTGAAAGAATTGCTTGAGAAGGGGTTCATAAGAAGAAGTATTTCGGAGTGGGGGTGCTCCAGTCATTTTTACTTTAAAAGCTGATGGTTCACTTAGATTGTGTGTGGACTATAGAGAGCTGAATAAGCTAACAAAGAAGAACAAACACCCTTTTCCGAGGATAGACGATTTATTCGATCAGTTGGTGGGTGCTTCAGTTTTTTCGCAACTGGATTTGGCTACGGGGTTTCATTATCTAAGGGTGGCTGAAGATAGCATCGATAAGACTACATTTAGAACTCCTGACGGTTTCTTCGAGTGGCTCATCATGCCTTTTGGTTTGACAAATGCACCTGCATACTTTGTTGACTTAACGAGTAGGGTGTTTAGGGTGCTTCTGAACAAGTTTGTGGTAGTCTTTGTAGACGATATTCTGGTTTTCACTAAAAATGAAGAAGAGCATGCCCTACATTTTAGGGAAGTCTTAGATACCCTACAAGCACATCTGCTAAAAGCTAATTCGCCAAGTGCCATTTTCGGATAAAATAAGTGAGGTTCTTAGGACACGTGGTCTCTAAGGAAGGGATAGCTGTGGATCCCGCTAAGGTAGTGGCAATCAAAGATTGGAAAACGCCTAAGAACGCAACCGAAGTAAGAAGCTTTTTAGGGCTGGATGGCTATTATAGGAAGCCCATTAAGGACTTTGCAAAGATATAAGCCCCTCTCACTCGATTAACGAAAAAGAATTTGACTTTTACTTGGGACGTTGACTGTGATGATGCTTTCCAATGTCTGAAGAGAGCTTTGACAAAAGCTCCAATTTTAGTTTTGCCTGACGGGAGTAAGGCATTCACTGTATATACCGATGCTTGCGGGACAGGGCTTGGCATAGTTTTAATGCAAGAGGGAAGGGTGATATGATATGCTGGAAGACAATTGAAAACTCACGAGAAAATTACCCTACCAACGACTTGGAGTTGGCGGCCATAGTTTTTGCGCTTAAGTCGTGGCATCATTATTTGCTTGGCGAAAGGTTTGAGTTGTATACAGACCATAAGTCGCCACAATACTTATTCACAAAGAAGGACCTAAACTTGAGGCAACATAGATGGATGGAGTTTTTGGCATCCTACGATTTTGAGATCGCGTATACCCCTGGCAAGGGTAACGTTGTAGCTGACGCCTTAAGTAGAAAGAAGTTAACTTTAAGTCCTTTGTTTGTAGAGCGGCAGAGTTTGGAGTATATATATCTTCATTTGACTTCAGAACGTCTTTCAATTATGTACCCGGATTGTTGGCATCACTAGAGGTGCAACCTTCACTTTTGGGTCGAGTTGGAGAGGCACAGCGGAGCGACCCACAGTTGGTTGAGGTAGTAGGCAAGCTTATAGGAGGGGAGTGCTCAAGACATCTTGATAGATATGCTATAGATGAAAGAGGTTGGCTACGTAGAGATGGAAGACTTTGCGCACCACAAGAATAAAGTTTGAAGAAGGCAATTCTTGAAGACTCACATCGCTCTAAGATGACCAAACATCTCGGTGGTGATAAGATGTATAGGGATATGAAGCGAGTTTTCTTTTGGGCCGGAATGAAAAAGGATGTGGCCGGGTTCATTGCTAGATGCTTAGTGTGCCTGCAAGTCAAGGCAGAGCAAAAGAAGCCCGGAGGTTTGCTCCATCACTTAGAGATTCCGCTTTGGAAATCGGAAAGCGTTTCGATGGATTTTGTAGATGGGTTACCAAGATCGAGGAAGGGTAATACGGGGATTTGGGTAATTATAGACCAACTTACAAAAATGCCCATTTTATTCCCGTCAAAAGTAGAAGGAGCGCCGCATGGTTAGCATCTATTTACCTTCGAGAGAGAGTTCGTTTGCACGACATACCCCCCAGCATTGTGAGCGATAGAGAACCTATTTTCACAAGCTAATTTTGGAAGAGCTTAGAAGAGGCAGTTGGAGCGCAATTATGCTTAAGTACCACTTATCATCCTCAGACGGATGGCCAGACCGAGAGGGTGAATCGGATTCTAGAAGACCTTATGAGCCTATGCATTCTAGACTTTGGAGGAACATTGGAAGAACACCTTCCACTAGCAGAGTTCTCCTATAATGATATTTTTCAGGCTAGCATTAGCATGGCACCTTTTGAGGCTCTTTATGGACGACCGTGTCGATCACCTACATGTTGGTGGGAATCCACGGATAAGGATTTGCTTGGACCCGACATGATAAGGGAGACTTCGGAGAAGATAGACCAGATTCGATGGCGAATGAAGACGGAACAGGATCGACATAAGTCATATGCTGATATGAGACGAACCGATCTTGAGTTCAATGTTGGGGACATGGTTTTTATTAAGGTGTCACCGTTGAGAAACGTAGTCCGATTTGGATCGGTAGGGAAGTTGGTACCAAGGTTCGTAGGACCCTTTCCAGTTACAGAGAGGATTGGGCAGATGGCGTACATGGTAAAGTTACCAGAGAAGCTCAGCGGAGTTCATGACGTGTTTCACATTTCACATTTGCGTAAGTGTTTACACGATACGGCGGAAGTGGTAGAGCCGAGCACGCTCGAAGAAGTGGAAGTAGAGTGCAATGCCACGATCAGACAAGCTCCTACATGCATTCTCGGATCGGAGGTCAAAAAGCTTCACAACAAAGAGGTAAAGTTGGTCAAAGTGCAATGGGGAGATGATCAAAGAGACGCGACTTAGGAGACGGAAGATAAGATGCGTACGTTGTACCCTCTCCTTTTTTAGGTTATGTTTTAATTTCTCCTTTTTCTACAGCTTTGTTGATACTTGTCCTATCTTTTTCTATTATCATTGCGATGACATCTTCGATCTTTAGTTAGGAAGAACCCTATGGTTCAAACATGTGTTTGAGACATGTTATGTCTGATGGATGCAAGTGGTTGCTCGTGGATGCATATACACACACCTTAGGCAGTAGATCGGCTCAATCACCTTCATGTTGCATGTAAATGTGTGCGCATATTTAATTTAATGGATGTATAATGGTTGTGTCATCATATGGATGTTGCATTTTGATGAATGGTTGTGCACACATGTAGAAATAATATGTACTGATAAGATTCTTTCGCATACATAATGGACGCATAGTACTATCATGATTAGCATTAAGGAGGTCAGCTGAATCAGTAGACCGCCTGATTTTGCGTTAGATAAGGAACATATACACACACTTCTTGCATATGTTTATACAGCATTAGAAACTTTGTAAGGACAATGGATGCCTATGTTTGATGATTGAGTAGATGGATGATTGGATGTTAGGATATGCATTCTCCTTAACTTGGAGATTTCGGAGGCGAAATCCTTTAAGGAGGGGAGAATGTAACACCCCGTAATTTTAAATATTAAAGTTAACAAATTAAAGAATACATAATTTTAAATGTAAGAATAAAGGGAAAAGGGTTATGCCATTGTGATCGTCTCGGAATTCTAGTTGAGATAGAGTCCGAGTTTGCGTAAATTGGACTTCGTATGAAGAAGTTATGGCTGTAAGAAGTTTGCAGAAAATTCAAATAAATTCAAACAGCTCGAAACAGATTCAAAATTCAAATCAGAAGTCAAAAGCAGGATGGGCAGGAAAATTACCGCCCAGGACCCAGGTCGACCATGGGGTTGACCCTATTGTCGACCTCCCCCCTATAGGTCGACCTTGGGTTTGACCTAGGGGTCGACCTGCCCCCCCCCCCACCCCTGGGAAGATCTGAGAGATGACAATTTTGTGACTCAATGCTGAGTCATTAGGGATGAGGTGTCACTCTATCTTGACTGGATGGTCCTGATGGATTCTAGGTTGATTGGATGGCCTAAATTAATCCTAAATTCTATATAAACACATGTAGTCTCAAACCCTAAATCTAAATCAAAATTAGAACCATGACCTTCATGCTATCACCTTGCAACCTAGAGTAGCCGCCACGAACTAGAGGGAAAGTAAAGCTAATCAACTCAATTCAAAAAGATTTGTAATAATAACAACAACAACAAATTTGTCTACTTCAAAGGTGAGCTAAATCAATTTCAGAACTCAGATTCCAGAACTCAAGACCTTCTTTGAGTTATGTGTTCGATTTCTTTAAAAAGATAATTATTAAGTTAATTGGGTTGAGTTATAAATTGGGTTATATGGCTATGTTTGTGAGACATTGGAAAAAATGTGATATTTTGTGAATATATGCTAGTTGTTCATAATGATAGCTTTGTTGTGGATCCCTTTTCGTATGCCAAATCACCTATGTTCAACTTGATTCACATTTGACATCATTTTATATGCAAATTTGGGTGTATATTATATGCTAGTTTCTATGTGAATTGTACACAAGTTTACATGTGAACCAAGTTAAATGACTATATGCAAGTTTAGGTAGGAATTAGACCAACAAATATGCATTTTTACACTTTAGATTTAGATCTATGACATACATAGTTTTATGCAAGTTTGTGACTATGACCTACGCATGTTTTGGAGGAAAACTATATTATATATATGCAAGTTCACACCTTTAGGCCTATGTTTAGATTCATGACAATAACAAGTTTATGCTAGATATGTTGTAATCCTTATTTGTAAGATTAGACCCAATTTGTATGTTATGCAAATTTGCGGCGTTTCTTCTCTTTTATGTGTTAGACTAATTGGCAGTCTAATATATATATATATATATATATATATATATGTGTGTGTGTGTGTGTGTGTGTGTGTGTGTGTGTGTGTGTGTGTGTGTGTGTCATGATAAACGAACGAACAACGTCAGGACAATGGGGGTAATATTGAATATACACCTATTGAGAATTGGCATAAATGGCCTGAAAAAGGCATATAATTAATTTAAGACATTAATTGGAAAAACTGGCATTTATGGACATAATTTTAAGAGACAATTATGGACATAAGTATATTTGGAATTTATTGACAAATTTGAATAGGGATATTAATCCAATTTAGGGTTAAATGAAGATTTGTAATAATAAACTGCCTAAGACACGAGGTTAGACTCTTTTGTGGTGTAAGACTACCCGGACCGGCCCGAAAAATCCAGCAGCCACAAATGCCAGTCTAATGTGAGAGGTCAAAGGAATGAATTGAATGCGTAACAGTTGTAAAGACACGAGGTTAGGCTCGTTTGTGGTGTAAGACTGCCCGGACCCGCCCGACAAATCCAGCTGCCACAAATACCAGTCTAATGTGGGACGTCTTTACAAGGTTACAGTGTTAATGAATTAAGAAACAATTAACCAGAGAAACATGTGGTGGGACATGAGGGGGTTAAGTGGGTGCTTTAGGTGGCATGTGAAATTAAGAGTGTGTCTTGGGTGGCATGTGAAATACGATTAGATGCACTTAACCAAGATTGAAACATGTAAGAAGACATGAATAAGAATAGGGTTAAGTGGGGAAAAAACCTTAGAGGGGACAAAGCATAGATGGAAAGCTTGTGTCATGCATGGGAGCCCTTTTCAAACCAGTAACCCATTAAGTATCTTTGTGGGCTCGACCCAAGTCGAGGACGGGACACGCGTACTGGGTTTGATTGTAAGAGGTCAAAACGGGTTAGTGGTGGCAACGCAAGTCCAATGGGGTCATATGCGTGTGTGGGCCCGGGCTGTTAGGTAAGACGTTGTTGCATCGTGTAGATATAAGCCATGCATTTTGGTGGTATCGGTTTGCCACTTTGGGGAGCGATACACCCCACTGTGGGGCTAGTACTGGTATCTACAAGTTAGGCAGCCGATCGAATGGGGGTAGTGGGTACACCTAGTGGAGATAGGGGCAAACGGCACCTATAAAGGCAGCTAGGGGTACACGAAACTACCATTATCATTATTAAGTTCTGTAGGCGGGATCAACTTTTAGGGTGTTTGGTGTGGTGCAGTGTAGTAATTATCTGATAGTATTAGGTGCGCCTTTAACGTTATCTTTGTTCATCTTATTTCCTTTGTTTGCTCTGTCGTACCCATTTTTCACAGTCATTTCATTATTTTCCCGCTTATGCCTTATCCTAATTACTTAATGATTATATTGTTAAAGTTATTGCAGTCGCCTGATGTGGTGTCTGACCCCTTTTGTTTCCACCTCTTTTCTTCCCCTCCCCCCCCCCCCCTCTAGGTGCTCAAGGTAGGACTAGTACTAGAGGAGCTTGATTTGGATAGCTTTATCTCTTTCTTTTGGAAGTTGCTTGGATCACTGAAGTAAAAGTTCATCCTATCTTACTTATGGCTATTTTATGTTGGGGTTATGTCTTTCATTTTATGTATTCTGATTTAGTCAAGGTGGATGTTATGTACTTAACTCTAGTCTTTGGTTTTTGATGATGTAATCAAACTTATTTTTTTACCGCTGCAATGAATGATGTTTTAAATTTTTAAGTACTGTTTTATATCTGTCTTGTTATTAAGTTTCTGTTCTATACACACTTAAAACACTCCACAGAAGTTAATGCATTCCCTTTGTGAGTGACATTAATGGACGTGGGGTGTTACATACATTCTCCCCTACTCAAAGAATTTCGTCCCCAAAATCTCCAAGTTAAGAAGAATGTATATCCTACCATCCACATCCATCTACTCATCCACCAATCACTGGCATCCATTGTCCTTAAAATATTTCTAATGCTTATATGAACATACGCAAAGGTGTGTGTATATGTCCCAATACTAATGCAAAGATCATGCAATCTGCTGATTTAGTCGACCTCCTTAATGCAATGTATGTTAGTGCCATGAATCCAACATGTATGCAAATAATCCTATTATAACATGTAAGTTCTATATGTGTGCACAATAATTCGACCAAATGCAATATCCACTTGATAATACATCAATTTTCATCCATTAAAAAAAAGAAAAATGCACACACATCCATATGCAGTATGAGAGTGATTGAGCTGATCTAGTGCCTAATGTGTGTGTATATGCATCCATAAGAAACCACTAGAAAACACTTGCATCCACTTACAGCCATCAAACATAACATGTCTCAAACACATGTTTACATCCATGTGTTCCCTACCTAAAGGTCAAAAATTCCATTGGTAGGACAAAGACGAATGATAGAAACAAGTGCGAATAAAAGCTTTGGAAAAAATGAAGGTAAGAACATATTCCCCAAAAGGAAAGGGTATGAAGCACGATCTTTGTCTTCTGTCTCCCAAGTCGCATCGTCCCTGTCTTCCCCCCATTGCACTTTTATTAACCTAACCTCTCTATTGCGCAGTTTCTTAACCTCTGATCCAAGTATACGGGTAGGGACTTTTCTAATTGTCGCCTCCCATTCTACCTCTACTTCCTCACACATCTTTGTCTCAACTACCTCGGTTATATCATGTAGACCCTTTGATAAATAAGAAATGAGGAAAATCATCATGAATATCCACACATATGCGACGCGGGCTGTACGCCTTGGTTACGAATATCACTGGAGAACCCCATTCAGATATGTTTGGCCTACTTGGTTACGAGTCATGAAACTGGATTTGCATTGTCTACCAAATATATATACAAAAATCGATCTCGTGCCTTGGAGATAAACCCCGAACCTCCTCAAAAACATATGGATACTCATGGATTACTACTACAGACCGTAGATCATTGATAGATGCATCAAGAGATTCTAGGAAACTAAGCGTGACAGACCCTTTTGGGTCACAATAAATCTCGAATGTCCTCCTATGGAAAGTTAAAAATCCAATGACCCTCCTCTCACAATCGAGAATGGCACCGTACATGACTAGCCAACCTATCCCTAGATTCAAACTATAGCCAATAAAACCGAGCACATACGTGTTGCACTCGAACTCGACGCCCAATATAGATATTCTCAAACCCCGACAAATTATGGATAAATGAGCCGAACCAACAATGGGGTTTGAGACGAAAAAAAGATCCACTACCATAATAGTATTTAAGTGCAGATATTCAACCACAGAACTAGATATAAATGAATGCGAAGTGCTAGAATCAAAAGAGTTCTTACAGAATGATTGGAAAGAGAAATCAAACCTTCCACATAAACTTTCCTGCCTTGATATGGAACCCTGATCGCGAGAGCATGCACTTGCCCTCTAGAAGCTCCTACCCTTTCACCTTGTCCTTGTTTCTTCGGGCATTCCTTAATAAGATGACCGACCTCTCCACAATGGAAACAAGCGTTCTTCATTCTTCTGCAATCTTTGCTTACATGACCCATGTGTCCATAATTAAAAACATTTCCTCTTGTCTCAAGCTTTGTCGTTCTTTCCTCCATTCTTTTATGTCTCCTCAACCTTAGCTTCTTTCTTTTCAGCTTTATCTTCCTCGTGCACTAATGCCATATCAACAAGTCTTTCAAAAGTAGCTCCGATTAGAATACTGGATATAGCTAACCCATGAAGGGGTTCATTTAGTCCTTTAACGTACCGTAAAGCCTTCTTATACAGAGTGTCCAATAGTTCCAATCTGTATCTAGCTAGCTAGTTGAATTTGTTCACATATTCCTTAACAATCGTGTATCCTTGTTTATGTGCCAAAAACCTCTCCATTTGCATGCTTTTCTCAGCTTGAGAAAGAAACTTTATTTCAAATTTCTGTCTAAAGTCATCCCAAGTTTCCATCGGACATCCCGCTTGGGTTACTTCCCACCAGAATGAAGCTTCATCCTTTAGTAGCCTGGCAGCAAATTGAGTCTTCCTTCGATCATCCACTTCAAAGATTACAAACATGTCCTCAGTCCCCTTTAGTAAATTCCTTACCTCTACGAATGTTTCAGTTCCATGGAATGGCTTTCCTCCCATAGCACGGAATTCTTTGCAGATCTAGGAAAATTTATCTACACGCGGAGGAGGATGAGGAACAATGGGTGCAGCTGGGGGAGGAATGTTTCCTTGGCCTTCGGCAGGCGTCATGGCCTCCAGATACCTATGGAACCATCATGGTATCGTAACACCCTCTTGAATGTTAAGTTCCCATACATGCTAAAAAAAGAAAACGAAAGAGATTAAGAAAAGTGATCGAAAGATATTACTTATGGCTTTCTAGGGAATGTTTTTCAAAATAGCCTTTTCTTTTTGAAAATACTTTATTTTAAAACCTTTTTGAAAATAGATTTCAAAAACTTTTATCTAATCTGGTAACCTTCAGCTCCGATATCAAGTGTGACACCCCACACCCGTTAATATCACCCACAAAGGGAATGCATTATGTTTTGTGAAGCGTTATAGTAAACAGAACAGAAATATTACATGATAGACATATAAAATAACAGCGGAATAAAAACTTTATTTATCATAAGATACCGTAGTCCAAAACATCACATGTCTGAAATACAAAAGCCCATTACAACATAAAAGCTATTGTCTTGTACTTCAAAAATATCAAAGTACATAAAAGAAATAAAATTCCCCAAAAAAAATATAGCCATAGTAACAACGATAGGAGCTTGAGTCATACACCTCAGCAGCTCCAGCAAAAGTAAGCAGAATCACGGTCAAGCCTGAGTGCTCCCGCCCTCAGAACCGGGAGGGGGGGGGTTTGGAAGAAAGTAGAGGAAATAAAAATGGTCAGGTACAAAGTCTGGCGAGTCCAGTTACTTTTAGAAAGTAAATAAACAAAAGAAGCATGACATGCATATAAAGTGGATAAGAGGGAGATAAGTACATAAAAAGCAGGTATGACAAGGTAAACATGATAGGGTGTATATGCTTCTAATGATTACTCTGCACTACTACTAGTATATCCAGAATGAGATGATTCCCAACATGTATGAAATGGTAGACTTTGGCATACTACTAGTGAGAGGTTTTAAACCCATACAATCCATAGGCAGCCCCAATAATAGACTCCTAAACTTGCCAGAGTCTAGACGTACCCTAACGACTACCGTAATCGATCGGCTCTCTACTCTGTAGATACCCTGTGCTAGTCCCACAGTAGGATGTATCACTTCCTAAAGTGGCAACCCTTCATTTTCTAGTTGTGCACAACCATATCTACCGATGTCACAACGTCTTAATTCCCATGGCAAGCTGGACCCATGCACGCACGTGACTCAGTTGGTTTCCTACACTGTTTACACCACCCCTTTGTTTTGGATCTCTTAGAATCAGCCAAGTAAGCGTGCCCTTAGTCTGACCAAGTTCGGGGTACTTGTTTGATACCTAGACGGGATACTGATTGAAAGGGGTCCCACACACAAGATGATACAAGTAACGACCCATATTTTACTGTATAATAATTTATTTAATTATATAAATAATGATATATAGAGATTTGAATAGTCATAGAATTAAATAATAGTGAATATTTAATTAAATTAAATGAGAATAATATATTTAATTTTTGAAATAGTCGGAAATAGTAGAATTCACAATATTGTGTGAATTGGATAATTCAAAATATATATTTCAGTTTGGAATTGAATTTGAATAACAAATATATTATTTGAACGAAGTTAGAATGTTGAATTATAATATAATTATAATCGAGCTCGAAATGGTGCGGCAGTTCGCTATTTGGCGATTTGAACTTCAACTAAATATATAGGGTCCATTTTAAGTTGGGTTCTGTGAAACAAGAAAAGTTCGGAGCTGGTGAAGTATATTTTTCTAATGGAATAGAAAATGGAGATTTTGCATTATGGATTGTAAGTTATGTCCAAATCAAATTTTTGAAAAGTCTCTATGGAATCGTTTATAAACCATAATGATATATTTAATTATAATTAAATATTGGCTTCGAATTTAGATAGGATCTTTGAGACGCAGGTATAATTTAATTTTTAGAATTTTACTATAATTTTTATTTCGTAAAATAAGAAAACTTTTTATTTGGAGTATTTTGCACATAACAACCTTTCGGGGTTTCACAATATGAGTTAACCTACTGATAATATTGTATTTTTGGGACCGGGGCACCTCGCTCATCACAATGATATTTTTATTTTTTCCGTTGGCATCTAGTATATATATGAAGTAGTGTGTAACGGGTATTTATATTTATTTATTTTTACTTAAAACCTCAAGTTCAAACATCTTGATGTTAGAAGCAAGTTCCATTAAATCCTTATCAACTTCTAACCCAATAGATCCCTTTGCAGTCAACCATTTCAGTTGAACCTACCATTTTAAGTTTGGCAAAGCTTCTTAAATATTTCTTATTTATTCTAATATCAACTAAAAAGCATTCCATCTTTAAAAGAGGACGAAGAGCCAATTAGCTTATAGAACTCTATTGTGTTTTGTTATTTACTCTCAAAGTAACAGCATATGCTTAGGGGAAACCAAAAACAGTTAAATATAACACTTCAATTATATATTGGAAAAAAACTAAGTGTTGCCTTTGCGTAATTAAAAGAGAATGTCAGCTACAGCTCTACATGTCTCAGCAAAGTCATTAGCTATCGACCCAGGCTCACTATCGATTCGTAACTTTGTTTACATGCCTTTCTCTAATTACAAATAGAGTTAGGCATATGAAGCGAACAAATAACATATACCTATATATTTATATTTTCTTTTATTTACTTTGCTAATAAGTTTATTATATGTACGACCTCTTTCAAATACAGGCCTAGTGACAAGAAAACACATACTGTCGCACGTAGACTCAGTAACCAAGGAAAGAAATATCGGCTGACCTACGCATGCTACCAATCCCCTATATCTTAACAGTTAAGTCTCTTCTAACCCTTATAAATGCATCACTGAAATCATCTGTACATCTTCTCATTTCAGTGGCTTCAAAAATAATCCATGCCGATAGTTTTACAATGACAAATAAAATCAAAAGCAAAACAGTGAGAATAAAAAAATAAATAACCAGTGAATGCTAGCTCGTCAGTCCACCAACAGAGAACATTCATTCAAGTTTAGATTTGTTGTGGGGTTCGTGGGAAGGGTTAAAACCATGCATGAGGTTTTCTTTATGGGAAGTTGAAGACGTTGGTTATAAACTGAGGGTGATGTGTGTAAAGGAGTACTGAAGCGTGTATCATTCTTGAAGGAGGCCGATGAACTCGGAAGAGGGAGATTTCAAGCTGTGTTCGTTCTTGATTTAAGGGAGAAGGCAGATTTTCAAAAAAGGCCCGAAAACTTAGGATTAAGCGGTATTAAAGGGGGACGAGAAGTATTTGTTAATGGTGGAGGAAGAATACGAGCAGCAGTATTCTTTTAAAACAAGTATAAGGCGTGAATGGATATTGTTAAAGGCGGAGGGGTCTGGGTGCAGTACAGAGTGATGAATGTTCGCGGTGTAGGCAAGTTCTCGTGATGAAGAAAGGTGCGGAAATGGTGATGTTGTGGCCGGTAAGGATCGGATAAGATGATGAGTGATGGATGACGTGGATTTTGATGGATAATGGTATATTTAAAAATTAATTAACACATAATTAGCTTAGTTAATTACTCTTAAATATATATGAACTTATTAAATCAATAACTTTGTTATACATTATCAGAATCCGACAAAACAAGATCCGGTGGGATCATAAGGACGGTGGCTACACAATGGAACTGACTGGGAGTGAACTAGAGCTTGTTACAATTTATAGAGAAATAAATTGTCTGATCTGAATCGACGATCTATTATCGTTATTTAATGATAACCGTCTAATGTGAGTAAAACTCACAAACTCTACCAATTCATATTTTTATAATATATATTTAGCACAGATAAATAATGATTGACTTGTT
Organism: Allium sativum; assembly: GCA_030737875.1. Classification (NCBI taxonomy): domain Eukaryota; kingdom Viridiplantae; phylum Streptophyta; class Magnoliopsida; order Asparagales; family Amaryllidaceae; genus Allium; species Allium sativum. Next base: position 518,578,908 of record CM060909.1, read on the forward strand.
ATGTACTGACTTTTTGATTGAATTCCTGATTGATTGTTTGGAATTATAGATAACGATCAAAGATTGATTCTGTTTATCAGAATATTTCATATTGAAATGAAATCAATGTTAATTATACTAATTAACATCTACGGATGCAGGGAAATAGGTCGGAGGAATCCGAGGATTCCTCAACATTTATTTTATTGTTTTTCATATCTGATGATACATGATGTGATATATAATCTATTGTTGATGATGTGTTTTAGAGTGATATTGATCATTGTTATTTGGTATTTTAAATACCATAAGGAATAGTGGAATGTTAAAAAGGAAAATTTCAATGTTGTATTGAAAAAGAAATATATATAAAATCAAAGGATTTTATAGAAAGAGATATTTATAAAATCAAAGGATTTTATAAAAAGAAATATTTTTAAAATGAATAGAAATTTATAAAGGAATTATTTATATAACAAATAAGATTATATAAAAGGAAATATTTGTAAAACATTTACAAATAGAATATGAAAGGAAATATTGTAAAATATTTGCAATAGAATTGAAAAGGAATGTTTATTTGACAAATAAATAGAGTAAGATAAAAAGGAATATTTCATTGTTAAATAAATGGGGTAAGATAAAAGGAATATATTGGGAAAATAAATAGAGTTATAAAAGGAAATATTTGTAAAACATTTACAAATAGAATTGAAAAGGAAATATTTATTTGTTAAATAAATAGGATTGGAAAGGAAATATTTATTTGTTAAATAAACAAATAGAAAAGGAAGTATTTGTAATCAAATAGTGTTAGTCGAATTAAAGTTAGTTGAATATTAGTTATTCGAAGAAAGTTAGCCGAATATTATTTATTCGAAGAAAGTTAATCGATTACAGTTTAATCGAAAGGAATTAATCGATTAAAGTTAATTGAAAGGAGTTAAATGATTAGAGTTAATAGAATAGGAGTTAATTGATTAGAGTTAATCGAATAGAGTTAATTGAAAGGATTTAGTCGATTAGAGTTAATCGAATAGAGTTAATCGAATAGAGTTAATCGATAGAGTTAGTTCAGTAGATTTAATCGATTAAAGTTAATCAAATATAGTAAATTGAATAGAGTTAATCCACAAGAGTTAATAGAATATAGTTAATTAAACGGAGTTAAAAGGAAGGAGATTTTCGAATATAGTTTGTACGAGAAGAGTTATCGAATATAGTTATTCGAAATGAGTTATCGAATATAGTTTGTTCGAAGAAAGGAGTTAATCGAATATAGTTTGTTCGAAGAAAGATGTTAGTCAAATAAAGTTTATTCGAAAGAGGGATTATCAAATATAGTTATTCGAAGAAAGTTAATCGAATATAGTTATTCGAAAAGGAGTTATCAAATAGAGATTATTCGAAAGAGAATTATACGTTAAATTCGATTACATCGAATTCGGGAAAGTAATATTTACTTTCCTTTTTTAATCAAGATTTACTTATTTATTAATAAATTAGTTGTTTAGTTATTTAGTTAAATTAAGGAATAAAAGTTACACTTTGAAGTTTGATATTTCAGAAGTAGGGGTTATAATGCTATAGTTATAATAAATGTTTTCAAATAAGAAGTGGATTCGTAAATAGAATCCAAGATTTATGCAAGGAAGTTTTTTAAAGATTTGAAATGTAAATCTTGTCTATTTCGAAGTTAGAAATGTTGTTCAGTTAAGGTCTGAGAGGTAGTTATACCCCAACTAGATTGGCTTCGTTTTTAACTAAGGAATGGTTAAGGCTCGTTAGTGAAGGTTGGTTATGTGAAATCAGTTAATCAGGGTAAAGGTTTGAGTGGCATAGCGATGTTTTATTTAAACATCCGCTTAACATCCGATGAATGAGTTTTGGAAACGTTTTCCAAATATAATCAGAGATATTTCTAATCATAGAAAATGAAATGTTTGATGATAAAGAATACTGGAATGATAGTGATATGTGAAAAAGAGATGGAAATGTTTTCCAACGATTAATAATGTATATTTTCTAAATTTAGAAAATAAGGAATGTTGGATATATGGAAACAGGAAATAAATAAATCTAATTTAAAGAGATAAATGTTAAATGATGATTGTTCGATATAATTTCCATCCGGAAATAATATCGTTGTTTGCACATGTGTTTTTCTTTGATAGTTAAGTCACCGACTATCGAAGTTTTTTACCATTTTTCCGTTGTCAATACGGATAGATCGGGATCAGATTCCTTATTTGAAAACCACTCCGTATGGGCATCAGCGTTGCGATCAAATATGATGAATATAATTGAAGATGGAGTTATGCAAGGGCTGTCCTGTTTACAGAATAGTGCCTTCGGTTTGTCCAGTCCCAGGACAACCTGTATGGAAGAATGTCTGACAGAGTACATTTAACGGATCACATAAGTTGATCTCTTCAATCGTATGTACGTTTGGTGGCAGAAGAATTCGTTTCTCTTAGCTGTATACCCATTGTATTTTTGGGGAAATCAATTTGTGATTTGGAGGGTATGACGATGTGACACTCAAAGTGAATAATAGGGTGATCTTTCAGAGATAAGCGTGGTCTCTAGTCTTACAGCCGGGAAATGACAAAAATCGGGCGGGCAGCATGGCTAAGTGGTTGGCTGCCAAGTAGGGTGTATTATCACATTTCTAGAGATATTCATTTCATTCTATAATCTATTGTCGATGCTGTCCCATTCGGGAAACGGTTGTTGTTCCCAACCATTGGTGATATACATTCGATACACTCAAGCGAAATGTAACACCCCGTATTTTCTATGAACGTAAAAATATCAAATTAAGGTATAATTAATTTTTAGAAAAAGAATTAGGTGAAACAGGTTCCGCCGTTGCATTCATCTCGGAATTCTACTAGAGATAGAGTTCGACTTTGCGTAAATTGTACTCCGTATGAAAAAGATATCCTTTAATTAAATATTGCGGCAAAACATGGAAAAAGCAGAATGAGAAAAGAATAATGTTTAGCATTGTTCTACGGATTGTAAGCAAAAGACATAATTGCTCATTTGGTTGGAACATGTGACTTGCATACAAGAGGTACAGAGTTCGATCCCCGCCAATGCCATATTTTTGTTTTAAGGGAATGGCTAAAAAGCGGCTTAATGTGAACGCGGTTAAAAAAGTAGTTTAGTGTGAAAATGGTTAATTGGGAAGATAGATAAAAAGAAAATTAAATATATATATATATATTGAATATATATATATATACACATATATAATTGAGAAGATAAATACAGTCAATTTATTTGTAGGGAAAGATTTATGCATAAATAGATATGTATGTATGTAGGTAACTTCATTACGCACTGATTTTGCATGTTGCAAGGAAAGTAGAAAAAAAGGGGAATTTAAATTATATACTCGATTTCCTTTTTTATTTATGTGAACAATCAATTTGCATTATTCGTCAATATTAGAATTTATGAATAGGTGCGTGCGTGTGTGTGTGTATATATATATATGGGCAGTTAATGTAAACATGAATAGATTGAAATTAATTTGTAGATGAGTGTTAATTTGCCATTGATATTAATTAAAAAGAGAAAAATATATATTAAGTAGGCATAATTTGGGAACATGTATCATGGCATGATTGTTAAGTTATAATTTGGAATAATTTGACATGAATTGTGGAATATGTAATTTGACATATTAAACTTATAATTGGCATGAACAACAAAGTACGAAATTTAGTATATAAATCTAGTTTTGGTGAATTTGGGTAATTGGTATAATTGGTATATTGTTAATTAGGAACATAATTAATCTTATAATTTAATTGAGAATGATTTACATATAAACCATAAATATGTAAATCGGTAAAAGATGAACATTTAGTACAAGTAGAAGTTTATTAATACATTTGCTGATTCATCCCTGAACTGTTGCTGAGTCAATAGGATAACTCTATCTAGTCTTGATGGTGGTGATAGCTCCTGTGAGATCCAATGGCCAATATTAATCTAATTACTCTATAAAAACACGTATAAACTTGAGCTCTAAACCTAATCAAAATTAAAATCCATGCCCGTCATGTTGTCAGTCCACAACTTAGGGTAGCCGCCGTCAAACTAGAAGCAAAGAAGCAAATCAATTTAACTCAAGCCTAAATCTTAACAACAAAATTGTCTACATTAAGGGAACGCAATCAATCTCAGAACTTAGATTTCAGAACTCAAGACCTTCGTTGAGTTGTGAGTTCGATTTCTTTAATAAGATAATTAAAAATTTAATTAGGTTGAGTTATGATTTGGGTTATATGGTTATGTTGTGAATCATTGACCGTTATGTTATTATCTGTGTTGTAAATCTATGATGTTATTATGTATGTTGTAAATCTGTGTTAATTGTTGGCTTATGTACAATCACTGCATAATGATGATTCATATGCTAGTTTGGTTGTGTTTGTGGAATTAATTCATATGTTAAATCATATGTAAGTTTAACCTTGATTCATATGTATTTTTAACTTGATATGCAAGTTTGGATATGTTAATTTATACATGAATCATGTGCAAGTTTAATGAGAATCATATGCAACTCGTAAGTTTAATTTGATTTATGACATCCATTTTATATGTGAGTTTGGATCTAAAGTATATGCTAAGACATATGTGAGTATGATTTCATTAACAAGATAATTCTTAAATTAATATTGATGGGTTTATATTTGGATTACGAGATTTTGTTTGTTGATTCATATGGCATAGCTAGCTATTTTCACCTATGTTGTAAACATATAAACAAGTTAGTTAATTTAGTGAATCTATTCCTTATGCCTAATCCTATATGTGTAATTTGATTATGTTAGGGCATTGGAATTTTATGCAAGTGGGATATTAGTCATATGCAAGTTCATTTGTGAATCATATGTAAAACTTCAAGTGAATCATATATGTGAATCTTTTGTTATTATACATATGCAAGTATGTGATATTTAGATCTATGATTAGATCTATGTTCAGATCTATTGTAATACATAGTTTATGCTAGATTGTAATTAATACATCTATACACTATGCAAGTTCACCTTTATGCATAGTAATATATGCAAATCACACTGTGTACATAATTTAGTCCAAGCTAGTTTGTTGCTACATATATGTTAGTTATGGATTATGCAAATCCGGCCAATCTTGCAAGTTTACATCATAGTTTGTGTTGCATAAATCACATATGCAAGTATATATATATATTTGGAGTATGAATCATGTAATGTAAGAGATTCCTATGCAAGTTTACACCTTATGATTAGATCTATGACATACATAGTTTATGCAAGTTTGTGACTATTGCCTATGCAAGTTTACACCTTTTTGGTTTATGTTTAGATTCATGATAATACAAAGTTTATGCAAGTTATGATGTGATTCCTATTTGCAAGTTAGATATGTTCTGTGTCTCAAGCGAATTTGTGATGTTTCTTCCTTTTTATGTGTGTTAGACTATTTGTTAGTCTAATATACATATATGTCATGTTAAGCGAACGTACAATGTGGGGCAATGGGATAATATTAAAATATTTGATATTGAGAATTGGCATAAATGCCTTACATGGCATATAATTAATTTGTGATGGTAATCAGTATAATTTTATATACCATAAATAGATGGACATAATTAAGATGTCAACTACGGACATAGTTAAATTTGAAATTGACTGACAATTTTAATAGGGAAATTAATTCAAATTGGGGATAATTAATTATGTGTAATTAATCGTCTAAGACACGAGATTAGACTCGTTTGTGGTGTAAGACTGTCCGGACCTGCCCGGCAAATCCAGCAGCCACAAATGCCAGTCTAATGTGGGAGGTCTTAGGCATAAATTAAATGCATAACAGTTGTAAAGACAAGAGGTTAGGCTCGTTTGTGGTGTAACACTGCCCGTACCCGCCCGGGAAATCCAGCTGCCAAAAATGCCAGTCTAATGTGGGAGGTCTTTACAAGGTTACAGTCTTAATGAATTAAGAAACCCTTAACCAGATAAACATGTAGTGGGACATGAGAGGGTTAAGTGGGTGCCTTGGATGGCATGTGGAATTTAGTGGGTGCCTTGGGTGGCATTTGAAATACGATTAGATGCACCTAACCAAGAATAAAACATGTAAGAAGACATGAATAAGAATGGGGTTAAGTGGGAAAAACCTTAGAGGGGACCAAGCTTAAGTGGAAAGCTTGTGTCATGCATGGGGGCGATTTTCAAACTAGTAACCCATTAAGTATCTTTGTGGGCTCGACCCAAGTCTAGGACGGGACACACGTACTGGATTTGATTGTAAGAGGTCAAAACGGGTCAGCGGTGGCAACGCAAGTCCAACGGGTTCATATGCATGTGCGGGCCCGGGTTGGTAGGTTAGACGTTATTGCATCGTGTAGATATAAGCCGTGCATTTTTGGTTGTATCTGGTTGCCACTATGGGGAGTGATACACCCCACTGTGGGGCTAGCATGGGTATCTACGAGTTAGGTAGCCGATCGAATGGGGGTAGTGGGTACACCTAGTGGAGATAGGGGCAGACGACACCTATGGAGGTAGCTAGGGGTACAAGAAACTACCATTAGCAGTATTAAGTTCTGTGGACGGGATCAACCTTTAGGCTAAGTAGTAGTGGTGCAGTACAGTAATTATCTTATAGTGATAAGGGGCTCCTTTAACATTACCATTGTTCGTCTTATTTTCTGTCGTACCCAATTATTCACAGTCATTTCCTTATTTTCCAGCTTATGCCTTAGCCTAGTTATTTTGATAATTATATTGTTAAAGTTATCGCACTCGCCAGACTTTATGTCTGACCCATTTTTCTTTCCACCTCTTTTCTTCCTTTCCCCCCTGGTGCTCAGGGTGGGACTAGCACTAGTGGAGCTTGACTTGGACAACTTTATCTCTTGCTTTTAGAAGTTGTTTAGATCGCTGAAGTAAAAGTTCAGCCTATCTCATTTATGACTATTTTATGTTGGGGTTATGTCTTTCATTTTATGTAATGTGATTTATTCAAGATGGATATTATGTACTTGACTCTAGTCTTTGGTTTTTGATGATGTAATTAAACTTATGTATTTACCGCTGTAATGAAATGAATTTTTAAATTTTCAAGTACTATTTTATATCTGTCTTGTTGTTAAGTTTCTGTTCTATACATACTTTAAACACTCCATAGAAGTTAATGCATTCCCTTTGTCAGTGACATTAATGGACATGGGGTGTTACACGTGGTATCAGAGCTGAAGGTTACCAGAACAGATATGAGATTTTGAAAAACTATTTTTCAAAAGCATTTTATGAAGAAATACTTTCAAAAATATGTTTTAAGGAGAGTATTTTCAAGAGAAAGGTCTATTTTAAAAACATAATCCCCAAGTACCATATATCTTTCCTTTGATTTTCCATTTTGAATCTCTTCCTCTTTCCCTTTTTGAATCTCTTCCTTCGCGTATAGATGCTTTTTTCTAAGATATATGTGGAATTCCATACGATGGGCAGAAAACTGCTTCATGGGACTTAGACGTTTGTCGGGGCTAGAAGTTGGCTCAAGAAAGTGGAGGACTTGTTGGTATCTTTGCGATAGACGAAGGGAGGAAGGTTTGACTAGCTGCTTGGATGATGAAGGACAAAGTTTCTTGTAGGTCAGAGGTCATGTATGGAGAACGTATATTGGAGGCATGGATAAGGCACAGGGTAAGAAAGTAGAACCTAAGAAGGGTGCAAAGAATAATAAAGCCCGTGACAAGAGGAAATGTCTTTATTGTGGAACACCAGGCTATCTGAACAAGGACTGTAGGAAGAAAAAGAAGATTGGTTGTTTCCACTATGGTGAGGCAGGACACCTGATCAAAGATTAAAGACTGCCTAAGGAAAAGGGAAGAGGATAGGGTCTACTTCTGGAGGACAGGTTCAGGCTCTCATGGCACCAGGACAGGAGAGGTAGAAACATATCCGTTGGAAGTTTAGTTTTTCTGTTTGCTCATCATGTTTGTACTTTGTTTGACTCTGGCGCTTCACACTCGTTTGTATCTGCTTCGTTAGTTGAAACGATGCACCTAAATACTCATCTAGTTACAGATCCCTTTGTAGTCTCAAATCCTAATGGTGGTTCGGCTCACTTATCTGTGTTTCATCGGGATTTGAGAGTGTCTATCTAGGGCGTTGGGTTTGAATGCAACACCTTCGTTCTTGGTTTCACGGGCTACGGCTTGATTCTGGGCATGGATTGGCTAGCCAAATACGGTGTCATCCTAGATTGTAAAAGAAAAGTAGTAAGATTATTGACTCGTTGTGGAAAGACCCTTGATATTTCTTGTGACCGTAAAGGTCCAGTGATGCTTAGCTACCTAGAATTTCTTGACATGTCCAACAATGATTTGGAATCTGTTCGTGGGGTCCGTGAGTATGGTGACGTCTTCGATGAAGTTTGGGGTTTACCCCCTAGGCGTGAGATAGACTTTCGTATATACCTATTGGATAATTCAAAGCCAGTTGCATTACCAGTGCGCCACATGGCTCCGAGAGAGAGGACAGAACTCAGTAAGCAAGTGAAATAGTTGCTTGAGAAGGGGTTCATAAGAAGAAGCATTTCGGAGTGGGGTGCTCAATTTTTTTTGTTGTTTTGCTAGTATCATCTCACGTAGATTGTCCGAATTCGGAGGAGGTATTCCTTGGGTGCTTGTCTGATACTGGTTTAGGCCTTTGGGGCTTGTTCTAGGGGGATGTCGAGTTCGACTTGGATGGTTTGTGTGAGAGATAAATAGCTGTGGCAATTTTTCATTGCATGATATCTTGGTTTACTCGAAGACTGAGGGGCAGCCGTGACATGATAAGACTAATCGATGGTATGGATTTCCCGAGTTAGACTCAATAGGGTTATGAGATGACTCGAGTGGACTCGAGAAAGATGTGTAGTAATGGATTGGTTTTTACCCTATGTTGATGCCATTTCTTTTGAGGAAGAAGGTGAGATTCTTAGGGCACGTGGTCTCTAAGGAAGGGATAACTGTGGATCCCGCGAAGGTGATGGCAATCCAAGATTTGAAGATTCCTAAGAACGCAACCGAGCATTTGAAGAGGGCTTTAACGACCACTGCAGTTTTAGTTTTGCCAGATGGAAGTCTTCGAGCCATCTTTGTAGATATGTTATAGATGAGAGAGGCTGGTTGCGTATAAATGAGAGACTTTGTGTACCGCAAGACGAGAGCTCGAGGAAGATGATACTTGACGATTCACATCGCTCCAAGATGACGCATACGTTCTGGGTTTTGTGGGATATGGTGGGGTTTTATCATGCTTAGTTTCATAAGAATCATTTGATAATTTGGTATGTACCAGTAGTCTGTAAGTATCTGAATATTTCTGAAAAGGATAGGGGTTTTTACTCGAAGCGTGAAGTAGATTTCCAGTTTTGACATTTGTTAATGGGGGAATTTGATGTTGATTTCGGTCTTCGAGGTTGATACTTAGGGAATTGTTCTCTTAACCGATGTCTAATGGGAATAGAGCTTTTCTTTTAATTGTACTCGCTCTATCACTCGGCTGTATCCTATTGATTAAGTCTTCAACCTTTAGGTAGAAATTAATGGGTGTAAACATGTGTTTTGTTTGGTGGATGCAAGTGGATGCAAGTGTTTGCTAGTGGTTACTCGTGGATGCATTTACACACACATTAGGCACTAGATCGGCTCAATCACTCTCATATTGCATATTAATATGTGTGCATATTTAAATTAATGGATGTATCATGGTTGTATTATCATATGGATGCTGCGTTCGGATGAATGGTTGTGCAAGCATGTAGAAATAATATGTATCATTAGGAATCTTTTGCATATATGAAGGACGCATGGCACTATCATGGTTCGCATCAAGGAGGTCAACTGAATCAGTAGACCGCCTGATTTTTGCATTGGATAAGGATATGTACACACACTATGCGTATAAACATGAAAGCATTAGAAGTCTCTTAAGGAAAATGGATGCCTGTGCCTGATGGTTGAGTAGATGGATGATTGGATGGTAGGACACGTTGTGCCTAACTTAAAGATTTCGGGGACGAAATCCTTTCAGGAGGGGAGAATGTAACACACCGTATTTTCTATGAACATGAAAATAACAAATTAAGGTATAATTTATTTAGAAAAATAATTAGGTGAAACGGGTTGCGCCGTTGCGTTCGTCTTGGAATTTTGCTTGAGATAGAGTCCGAGTTTGCGTAAACTGGACTCTGTATGAAAAAGATAGCCTTAAATTAAATATTGCAGCAAAACATGGAAAAAGAGGAATGAGAAAAGAATAATGTTTATCATTATTCTAAGGATTGTAAGCAAAAGATATAATAGCTCATTTGGTTGGAACGTGTGACTTGCATACAAGAGGTACAAAGTTTGATCCCCGCCAACGCCATATTTTTGTTTTAAGGGAATGGCTAAAAAGCGGCTTTGTGTGAATGCGGTTCAAAAAGTAGTTTAGTGTGAAAATGGTTAATTGGGAAGATAGATAAAAAGAAAATTAAATATGTACATATATATATTGAATATATATATACATATATATATATATACAGTCAATTTATTCGGAGGGAAAGATTTATGCATAAATAGATATGTATGTATGTAGGTAACTTCATTATGCATTAATTTTGCATGTTGCAAAGAAAGTAGAAAAAAGGGGAAATTATATACTCGATTTCCTTTTTTTTTTACATAATCAATTTGCATTATTTGTCAATATTAGAATTTATGAATAGGTGTGTGTGTGTGTGTGTCTATATATATATATATATATATATATATATATATATATATATATATATATATTACAAAAGTAGGTAAAAGAAGTATTCAGAAGAAATGGCGGCGGTATCTTCTCTCTCGTTCAATTCTTACCGTACAAATGCGAAACTTCCTCACTTTTTATCGGGTAAATCGCTCTCGATTGATAATTGGAACAAAGCAAGTTCAGATTCGTCTCACATAAATACTCAGATTCACTCAGGTGGTTGTTTTCGTTGCGGAAACAGAAACCACTATGCAAGAAATTGTATGAATCGAACTAGATGTTCCAATTGTGGAAGATGGGGACATCGGAATGCTTCTTGTCCAGATTATACTAGAGAGGTATATTTCAATGATTTTCTTGCGAAGGTGGATTGGGGAAATAAAAATAATTCACAAGGGAGATTGTTTACTCAGTCCTCAGAAAATCCGCATCGAATTCTGGGTAATGGCATGGTACTTTTAAAGAATTTTATAGATATTAAGGATCAGATTCGGATTGTGAATACTTGTCAAGAACTGGGTATTGGAGAGGGTGGTTTTGGTAGACCCGGTTATGAAAATGGAGCGTTATTGAAACTCTTTATGATGTGTTTAGGCAAACGTTGGAATTTACAGACAAAGCATTATGAAGATAGATGGAGCAGTGATGGTGTTGTACCTCCGGCCATTCCTTTTGAGTTTAAAAAGATGGTACAGGATTCAATGGATGCCGCTCATAAAACAATCCTAGTAAACGGTGGAAAACTTGATGATCTTCCTCCAATTTCTCCGGATGTCTGTATTGTAAATTACTATGATTTAGATGGGAAATTGGGTATCCACCAAGACATGGATGAGAGCTATGAAAGCATATTGGCAGGTCTTCCTGTAATCTCCTTTTCAATAGGGGATTCGGCTGTTTTTGCTTATAAGATGGGAAAAGCAAATGAACCAGTTAAGAAAATAGTGTTAGAATCCGGAGATGTACTCATATTTGGGGGTGAATCCAGAGGTGTATTTCATGGCATAGAATGCATTTACAAGGATACGGCTCCAAATCAGATTCGGGAAATGACAAACATGAAATATGGTAGACTAAACTTAACCTTTAGACAGTGTGAGTCTTTACTAGTCTCTGGTAGATCTTCAAATCAAAACAATATCTGTTTTAATCGGACTTTTGCTAAGGTGATTCAACAACCTTCACTCAAAATGTCAATATGGAATCCGGAGGGGAAGAAGAGCACATATAAGAAAATGGTTATTGATCGAGCATGTTTTCATTGTGGGGATCCTCATCACCTAGCAAAGGATTGCAGAAATGGGCTCCGATGTTTTAATTGTGGTGGTATAGGCCATCGCAAAGCTAGTTGTTCAATGAAGTTTAATAGAAAGTCGGTTTGGGAAATATTGCATTTCAACTGTTTGAAGTTATGCCTGAATCTGATCGAGCTTGCGGATGAGTACAAAAAACACTTCTCGGTTGACAGAAGTAATGGGGCTTATTTGATGGTGATGATGGGATGGAATTTAGAGGGGTTGGTTGATGGAATCCTATGGAGTAATGTTGTTGATAGATGTGAGGTCTTTCCTCCATTGCCGAGACAGTTGTCTAGAAAAGAGCATGCATTTTCCTTTAGCCTGTGTCTCACAAAATTAAGGAGAGTTTTCTATGATATGGGGAACACAGTTAATAAGCTTGCTCTGCAGTTACTGGATGATATCCTAGCACATTTTGACTTTATAAATACTGTGATTAATTGTGAAAAGATAGGATTTCAACGCTCATCTGTTGGAAACAGTTGTGATCATGACTCATTGGCTAACATGAACCAGTCGGAGAATACAAAGACTTCGAATTGCTCAAAGTCTGGTCTATTTCATGATGGTGAGATGTTGGTCACAAGGGGTCTATATGAATATGGTGTGTTTAGTGATCCAATGCTAGTGGATCCATATGTTCTTTCTTGTTTAAATCTCAACGTAGTCCAGGATTGTGTTGATAGTATACCCACTGGTGGGAATGGATTAGATGAGGGGATGGATGCTATGAACATGAATGGATATGTTGATGTTGAGGTTGAAAAAGGTCGGATATCAAGTACAGGGGAGGATGCTGATTGGTATGTGGCAAAGAACATGGAGCTTTTTAATAGTTTCAGTTTACTGGAAAAGGACGTTGAAACTGTCTCGGAAAATGGAGTGATCAATGCTTCAGTGAAGGAACTGAACGTAGTCACTTCGAAGAAGAGCACTAAGTTGGGTAGAGTGAAATGCAGTAGAATGATTCATCTGAAGGCTGTGAGAAATGGCAAGAATAAGGGCTCTTGTTTCAAAAATCAGGTGAATCTATCTAAGCAGGAAAAGGCGTTTATAGATATTGATTCTCGAAAGAACAATATTGGTTTGCAAGTGGTGGGCACTGAGAATGTGGCTGCATTATATGTGGGTGATCTCGTAGTATCTAGCAGTGTTCTTAATGAGGGGGACGTGCAATCTTATGATGGTATCAGTGAGCAAGTGGTTGGTGGTTATGAATGGAGGGGTTGCATGGGAAGTTTTGATAGCCGTGGTTATCAGTTTTCATTTAACAGGAATGTTGGCTCTTTGTTGGTTCGTACGGTGGATGCGAGTTTGTTTATTATGACTATGGGTCCGTGTAATGGTGTTTCACCTTTGATTTGTCTCATGTCTAAATCAGTGAAGTTTTCGGAAACTGGTTCCAGTTTTGAGAGTAGTTGTGGACTGAGAGAGTATAGTGATGAATTGAACCGTAGTAGTGAAGTGTCTTCTTCAGCATTGAGGAGGAGGAGACGAAGGCGAGTGGTACCCTGTTCTGGAATGGTTCGGCGCAGTGCTAGACTGAGAAATGGTTCTCCTTTGACTCGAGGTAAGGTCCTGAATTCATCTACTACTAGTGGTAGTGGATGTGATTTGGGCTCAGGTTTGTCTACAACTTTTGGTAGTGATTACACTCCGTTTGCTTTAGGAAATCTATCTACTAGTCAGTTATTTCAGTTGGCGAGTGATACTGCGTTTGTTTTTTCTGATATTGAGTTGGATACTGAGTATATTAGGAGTAGAGAACTAGAGAGGGTCTCATCATTGCGTAGATGAGGATAGTTAGTTGGAATATTAGGGGTTTAAATGAACCGAAAAAATGTGCTGAAGTTAGATCTTTCTTTAGAGATAACCACATTGATATTATCTTATTACAAGAAACTAAAATTGAACGTCCTGACTTTAGATTTTATCTTAGACTAGGTGGGACTACTTTCCGTAACTGGGTGTGTCTACCGGCAATAGGTACTGCTGGTGGACTCATGATTGGTTGGAAAGAGAACCAATATAGACTCGTGCAGGAGTCTATAAAGACACATTCTTTAAATGTTATATTAGCTTCACATTCCGATGATACTGTTTTATGTATATCCAATGTGTATGGTCCTCATACCAAGTTGGAGAGAAGAATTTTGTGGGATGAAATATCTAGTTTCAGAAATCAATCCCCCAATCTTTGGATTGTAGGGAGGGATTTCAATGTTACTAGATTTCTAGGGGAGAGATCACCCCGTGAAGGGGACTTCTCTGATATGGAGGAATTTAACGACTGTATTTTAGAAAATAATTTAATAGAGATTCATATGGACAATAGATCATTCACTTGGTCGAATGTTCGTGATACCCCTTCATTTGCACTATTAGACAGGTTTTTTTATTAATTCTGAGGTAGAAGATAGATTTTCGATCTGTAGTGTCAAAGGACTACCTTTTTTGCTCTCTGATCATTGTCCTATCATTCTAACTTGTGAATCGAACATAACTATTAGCAATAGTTTTAAATTTGAAAAGATGTGGTTACTTGATCCTAGTTTCATAAATCTAGTCTCGGTCAAGTGGAAGTCTTTATTTTATTTTAATAATTTATATAGAGGAAATAGTGCTAAGATTTTTGTAGCTAAGTTAGGGAAGTTGAGATTCTTCCTTAAGCGTTGGAATAGATTTGTGTTTGGTAACGTAAGAATTAAGAAGAATAAGATAATGTGTGATTTGTTAGATTTGGATAAAATTAGTGAGTCAAGGATTCTCAATTTAGTTGAAAAGGAAAAATACTGTAATCTTAAGCAAGACCTTAAATTGATTCTAGAAAAAGAAGAGGTAATGTGGAGACAAAGATCTCGTATACAGTGGATTAAGGAAGGGGATAATAATACCAAATTTTTTCATAGTGTAGCAAATAAGAGGAGACGTGATAATATGATACATTCTATTTTTGTTAATAATGTAGAATTGATTACACAAAAGGATTTAAATGAAGCTTTCACCGGTTATTACAAGCAAATATTTGTTGCTAAGATTAAGAGGAGAACTAACGTTAGGTGGAGTGAGTTATATCCATACAAAGATAGGACCAATCTCGATGGTTTAGATGTACCTTTTACAGAGCAGGAGATCTGGAAGGCAATAAATGATATGCCTAGTGACAAGGCTCCTGGTCCAGATGGATTTTCAGTTAATTTCTATAAACAATTCTGGGAAGTCTTAAAATCAGATTTAATAAATTTATTTAATGAATTTTATAATGGTGAACTACGTTTAGGTAGTTTTAACATTGCAAACGTTATCCTGATTCATAAGAGAGAGGGTGCAAACTCTCTAAAAGATTTTAGACCCATTTCCCTTATTAATGTTTCTGTTAAGATCATATCCAAACTATTAGCTAATAGGCTCAGTACCAAAATGAATGATCTTATTGATTGTTCTCAAACTGCCTTCATTAAAGGTAGAAACATAGTTGATGGTGTGGCAGCGGTACAAGAATACATTAATGTCTGTTGTAAGTATAACATTACTTGTGCAATTTTAAAATTAGATTTTGAGAAAGCATTTGACTCTATAGATTGGGATTTCTTATGCGAACTATGTCTTGCTAGAGGTTTTAGTATACGATGGACCAATTGGATCTTATTATTGTTAAGATCTGGTTGCTCTAATATAGTAGTTAATGGGATAGTGGGTAAGAAGATTCAATCTAAGAGGGGTCTAAGACAAGGTGACCCCTTATCGCCTTTTCTGTTTAATTTAGCGGTGGATGTCTTCGCTAGAATTATTAAAAGAGCGGGTAGGTTAGGTTTTCTGGGTAGTGTTGGGAATGAGGAATTTAATAATGAACTATCTATTCTCCAATTTGCAGATGATACATTATTATTATCTTCACACCTGCCAAAGCACATAATTACACTTAAGCTTATACTGTACTGTTTTGAAATGTTATCTGGTCTCAAGATTAATTTTGATAAAAGTGCGGTCATGGTTTTTAACGATGTTGATAATGTGGAAACATTGGTAGCTAATACCTTAAACTGTTCCATTATGAAGTTTCCTTTTGATTACTTAGGTTTTAAGATTAGACCTTCGAAGCTTAAAAAAGATGATTGGATAGTAATCATTGATAAGATCAATAATAGACTACTTAGTTGGAATAACAGATTCCTGTCAAGAGCAGGTAGGTTAGTTTTAGTCAATTCGGTGTTATCAGCTATTCCTACATACTGGATGGCTGTACATCGATTTCCGTTATGGGTAATAGAGAAGATTGATAGGATCAGGCGTAACTTTCTTTGGAATGGTGATGCTGTGGGTAGAGTACACAAATGTTTAGTTAGTTGGGACATCTGTTGTAAACCTAAAATAGACGGGGGTTTGAGCATTTTAAATTTACATAATTTTAATTCTTCCATGCTTGCCAAATGGTTATGGAAATTTAGAAGCCCTGAGGTGATGGCATCATGGAAGTCCATTGTAGTTAAATCTTACTATTCTAGAGGGGAGTTTCTTTTTGGAAATGGTGGTGTATGGGAAAGTAGACTATCACACTTTTGGAAATCCATTCTGAATTGCTTTCCTTTTTTCAAAATAGGGTACAAAGTAATAGTGCACTCTGGGTATCTTACATATTTCTGGCATGACCCTTGGATCGCTAATATGCCGCTAAAAATTGAATTTAATAAGCTTTATGATAATTGTAATTTTAAGAATGCATTTATAAAAGATGTTTTTAGGGCGGATCTAAACCCTCCGTGGGTGTTTTTTTTAATAACATTTTAGAAGAAGATTTGTTAAGACAATTAGCACTACTTAAAGCTAAGTTAGAAATGTACAATTTAGACGAGTACGGGGAATCTCTGAGTGAGAGTCTAGATAAGAAACTAGTCTATACGGTTAACTCTATGTACAATTTTATTAACTTCTCCGGAGTTTCTACATTTCCTTTTAAATTCTTATGGAAGGCAAATGCTCCTCCCAAATCTAAGTTTCTTATGTGGTTGATCATACATAAGAAGCTTAATACGATTGAGCATTTGAAAAGAAAAAATATCTTAATTGATAGTAAATGCTGCTTTTGTTATATTGGTGAGGAGCACGTTGATCATTTGTTCTTCTCTTGTAATTGCACTTTTTCTATTTTTAACACGATTATGAAAATTTTCACATTTGATTGTTTTAATTCTCTAAATGATTGTGCAGTTTATTGGAATTGTACTAGATTTAGATTTAATACTATGCAGAGATATATATTGGATTCTTTAGTAGTAATCTCGTGTTGGTTTATCTGGATGGAAAGAAACCAGAGATTATTTCATACTAAGTTTGAATTAACTGTTAATCTAACTATTAGTATTGTAAGATTTAGTCTGGATTGGATGTCTAATCTACATTATAAGCTTTTTGGTAATTTACGTTTTGGTTGTTTCTTGTACAAGGTTAGATCAAATTTGGGACTTTTTATTAGATTCAATAGATATTTCAGAAATAATTCCTTTCGTCTCTGTTGATATTTGGTACTTGTTAGTACTTTCTCCATATATGTTATTCTGCTTTCTTCTTTTTCATGGTATATATGATTATATATTTGTACATATATACATGCTAATATTTACATATAAGTATAAGTATTTAAACGATTATGTACATATACACTTAATATATATGTATGGGTATATAATCATATATACAGCCTCGATACTGATGTTTTTCTTTAGTATTTCAGATTACAGGTTTTTGGACTTAGCTGGGGAGCTTATGGGAGTGCCGTCTGGATTGGGATTTATTACTTGTTTAGTCATATATGTATCCAGTGTTGGAGTGTTGTATATTAGGAGAATGATTATTCTCATTGTTTAGTATTTTGATTGCCATATGTAAGGAAATAGATATACTTTATATTGGGTGGTGGCCTTGCCGGAACTTGATATGAAGTATGATGGGTGGTGGCCATGCCGGAACTCATCTATCTATTATCCTCTACTTTCCTGTGGCAATCATATTCGGGTCGGTGTTTGGATATTGTATCTTATCCTTGGTTCCTTTTTATATATATATATATACATATATATGTGTGCTCTCTTCCTATTGGAGGATCACACATTATTCTATTTTCAAAAAATATATATATATATATTGGCAGTTAATGCAAACATGAATAGATTGAAATTAAGTTGTAGACGAGTGTTAATTTGTCATTGATAATAATTAAAAAGAGAAAAATATATATTAAGTAGGCATAATTTGGGAACATGTATCATGGCATGATTGTTAAGTTATAATTTGGAGTAATTTGACATGAATTATGGAATATGTAATTTGACATTTTAAACTTAGAATTGGCATGAACGACAAAGTATCAAATTTAGTATATAAATCTAGTTTTGATGAATTTGTGTAATTGGTATAATTGATATACTGTTAATTAGGAACATAATTAATGTTATAACATAATTGTGAATGATTTACATATAAACCATAAATATGTAAATCAGTAAAAGATGAACATTTAGTACAAATAGAAGTTTATTAATACATTTGCTGAGTCATCCCTGACCTGTTGCTGAGTCAATAGGATAACTCTATCTATTCTTGACGGTGGTGATGGCTCCTGTGAGATCCAATGGCCAATATTAGTTTATTTACTCTATAAAAACACGTATAGACTTAAGCTCTAAACCTAATCAAAATTAAAACCCATGGACGTCATGTTGTCAGTCCGCAACTTAGAGTAGCCGCCGTCAAACTAGAAGCAAAACAACGAATCAATTCAACTCAAGCCTAAATCTTAACAACAAAATTGTCGACATCAAGGGAACGCAAATCAATTTCAGAACTCAGATTTCAGAACTCAAGACCTTCTTTGAGTTGTGAGTTCAATTTCTTTAATAAGATAATTAACAATTTAATTAGGTTGAGTTATGATTTGGGTTATATGGTTATGTTGTGAATCATTGACCGTTATGTTATTATCTATGTTGTAAATCTATGATGTTATTATGTATGTTGTAAATCTGTGTTAATTGTTGGCTTATGTACAATCAATGCATAATGATGCTTCATATGCTAGTTTGGTTATGTTTGTGGAATTAATTCATATGTTAAATAATATGTATGTTTAACCTTGATTCATATGTATGTTTAACTTGATATGCAAGTTTGGATATGTTATTTTATACATGAATCATATGCAAGTTTAATGAGAATCATATGCAACTTTGTAAGTTTAATTTGATTTATGACATCCATTTTATATGTAAGTTTGTATCTAAAGTATATGCTAAGATGTATGTGAGTATGATTTCATTAACAAGATAATTCTTAAATTAATATTGAGGGTTTATATTTGGATTATGAGATTTTGTCTGTTGATTCATGTGGCATAGTTAGCTATTATCACCTATGTTTAAACATATAAACAAGTTAGTTAATTTAGTGAATTTATTCCGTATGCCTACTCCTATATGTGTAATTTGATTATGTTAGGGCATTAGAATTTTATGCAAGTGGGATATTAGTCATATGCAAGTTCATTTGTGAATCATATGTAAAATTTCAAGTGAATCATATATGTGAATCTTATGTTGGTATACATATGCAAGTATGTGATATTTAGATCTATGATTAGATCTATGTTTAGATCTATTGTAATACATAGTTTATGCTAGATTTTAATTTATACATCTATACACTATGCAAGTTCACCTTTATGCATAATAATCTATGCAAATCACACTGTGTACATAATTTAGTCCATGCTAGTTTGTTGCTACATATATGTTAGTTATGGATTATGCAAATTAGGTCAATCTTGCAAGTTTACATCATAGTTTATGTTGCATATATATCCAAGTATATATATATTTGGAGTATGAATCATGTAATGTAAGAGATTCCTATGCAAGTTTACACCTTATGAAAAGATCTATGTCATACATAGTTTATTCAAGTTTGTGACTATTGCCTATGCAAGTTTACACCTTTTAGGTTTATGTTTATATTCATGACAATACAAAGTTTATGCAAGTTATGATGTGATTCCTATTTGCAAGTTAGATCTGTTCTGTGTCTCAAGCGAATTTGTGATGTTTCTTCCTTTTTACGTGTGTTAGACTGTTTGTTAGTCTAATATACATATATGTCATGTTAAGCGAACGTGCAATGTGGGGTTAGACTCGTTATATATGTCATGTTAAGCGAACGTACAATGTGGGGTTAGACTCGTTATATGTCATGTTAGTCTAATATACTATTTGTTAGTCTAATATACATATTATGTGTAATTAATCGTCTAAGACACGAGGTTAGACTCCTTTGTGGTGTAAGACTGCCCGGACCCGCTTGGCAAATCCAGCAGCCACAAATACTAGTCTAATGTGGGAGGTTTTAGGCATAAATTAAATGCGTAAGAGTTCTAAAGACATGAGGCTAGGCTCGTTTGTGTAGTCAGACTGCCCGGACCCGCCCGGCAAATCCAGCTGCCAAAAATGGCAGTCTAATGTGGGAGGTCTTTACAAGGTTACGGTCATAATGAATTAAGAAACACTTAACCAGATAAACATGTGTGGGACATGAGGGGTTAATTGGGTGCCTTGGGTGGCATGTTGAATTTAGTGGGTGTCTTGGGTAGCATTTGAAATACGATTAGATGCACTTAACCAAGATTAAAACATGTAAGAAGACATGAATAAGAATGGGGTTAAGTGGGAAAAACCTTAGAGGGGACCAAGCATAGGTGGAAAGCTTGTGTCATGCATGGGGGCCCTTTTCAGAACAGTAACCCATTAAGTATATTTGTGGGCTCGACCCAAGTCGAGGACGGGACACGCGTACTGGATTTGATTGTAAGATGTCAAAACGGGTAAGCGGTGGCAATGCAAGTCCAACGGGTTCATATGTGTGTGGGGGCCTGGGCTGGTAGGTAAGACGTTGTTGCATCGTGTAGATATAAGCCGTGGATTTTTGGTTGTATCGGGTTGCCACTTTGGCGAGTGATACACCCCACTGTGGGGCCAACACAGGTATCTATGAGTTAGGGAGCCGATCGAATGGGGTTATTGGGTACACTTAGTGGAGATAGGGGCAGACGACACCTATGGAGGTAGCTAGTGGTACACGAAACTACCATTAGCAGTATTAAGTTCTATAGGTGGGATCAACCTTTAGGGTGACTAGTAGTGGTGCAGTATAGTAATTATCTTATAGTGATTAGGGGCGCCTTTGACATTATCATTGTTCGTCTTATTTCCCTATCATACACAATTGTTCACAGTCATTTCCTTATTTTCCAGCTTATGCCTTTGCCTAGTTATTTTGATAATTATATTGTTAAAGTTATCGCACTTGCCAGACTTTATGTTTGACCCCCTTTTCTTTCCACCTCTTTTCTTCCTTTCCCCCCCAAGTGCTCAGGTTGGGACTAGCACTAGTGGAGCTTGACTTGGACAACTTTATCTCTTGCTTTTAGAAGTTGTTTGGATCGCTGAAGTAAAAGTTCATCCTTTCTCATTTATGGCTATTTTATGTTGGGGTTATTACTTACATTTTATGTACTCTGATTTAGTCAAGATATATATTATGTTCTTGACTCTAGTCTTTGGTTTTTGATGATGTAATCAAACTTATGTATTTACCACTACAACGAAATGAATTTTTAAATTTTCAAGTACTGTTTTATATCTGTCTTGTTGTTAAGTTTCTGTTCTATACATACTTAAAACACTCCATAGAAGTTAATGCATTCCCTTTGTGAGTGCCATTAAAGGACATGGGGTGTTACACGAAATGTGCGGTTGGTCATGAGTGGCCGGGTTGCAAGATGTTCTTGTTGAAACCACTGTATTCCTCTCTAGAGGTACATTATCGGAGGTGGTTCCATACCTTGTCATAGTTGGAAATCCATTACCCAAAAAGTGCTCACGGTTTTGATTGTATACTATATATGTGGAACGTAAGATGAAAGCGTTCTGCTAGATGATTATTATATTGTGGTTGATAGACACTATTATAATATCAAAAGAGTTTTGATATAAAAGATCATTGTTTCTTTCAAAATGATTTGAAAGTTAAAACAAACTGATTTGGATTCTCATAAGGGAAAAACCCGTTCTATTATATGGCATGGTCTTATGTGATATCGTTATTTTCCCAAGCTGTTTTAAATTGTTTACTCATACCAGTCCCATGATTGAACCGGAGTTTGTTTTGTTTTGTTTTCCCTAAACTCTTGGGTGTTCGAATTTGTACGAGCAGTCAAGTAGTCGGGATTTACAGATGCACTAGAAGGAGCTAGGGCAGGAGGCTTGAGCTGCGATTTTATAGCTATTCCTTATTTCCGCTGTGATGTAAGTGTTATACTCTGATAATGTTGCTGTATATGTATATAATGACTTTATTTCAAAGTTATGTATCTATTATATATTGTTCGTTCCACTGTGAGATTCGTGTTTTTTCTAATGTTGTATGTTCTTCTTCTTCTATTCTAAATTTCTATCTTATATATTCTCACCCTCTAATTTCTTTCATGGACTATCCGGTGTTTTCGATGCTTGAATAGTCAACATGGTGTTATATGTCGATATCCAGGATTGCAAAGTCCCCGGGTTGTTACAGTGGTATCAGAGTTTATAAGTAATTACCTTGGCTCTGTGGCGTGACTCAGTAGAGATAGGGTTAGTAATACCCTAGATTGAGTTAGAGTATATATACGAGCACGTATTTGTTATTTCATATAATTATTTTTATATTGTGGGGACTTACTGGTTGAGTTGTTTATTTGTTCTGGTCGATCAGTTCGATCCACTGTATCGGTAGGGGTTTATAAACACTCAAATACGATGAACCGACAAAGTATGTTTGAAAGGAGGGTAAATGAAAATAATTTTACCCAAAGTATATTTTGATATAGAGAAAAAATATATATTGGAATTATAATATAGTGGATATATTGGTTGTTATTATAATCGAGTAAGATTATAAATTTAAATGGCAATGTAAGTAACCAATCAGAAATCACATAAGAGAAACATATGAAATCCGATAAATTAAATCTGTATTTTAATCAGAATTGGAATTAAAACTCAGGAAATTTGTAGAAGTGTTTGTAAACGGACTTGAATTAAAAATATGAGAATTTTAAAATCCTGGGAGATTTTAAATTGTGTTACAAACATTGTGAACAGTATATTGAAATAATTTCAAAATAGAAATGATTAAGAAATGATTTTGGAAGGTGATATAGTATTGAACTCACTTCGATCACTGGAAAATAAATTCCGAAGATGATTGCGCAGCATCATCGGTGTTCATTTTCGAGTTCTAAGTGACGGATTACTACCAAAAATATTGTTTTGAATTGTTTTGTGAAAAATAGGTTGTTTTGATTCCAAAAGGGAAATATTTGATTTTTGATATGGTAAACTATTTAAAACTCCCAAGAAGGATTGTTTGATTTGAAAACAAATTAAATTAGAATTTGTAAAAGAAAATTGGAATTGAAGTAATGTCAGTTAAGTGGTAATTGGAATTGGATTGGTTTAGAATGGTATCGAACAAATTGGATTTATGAGATAGGAATTTGAAACGATATTCGGTTGATGAGTTAAAAAATTGGGATTTAGGATAGAACTTGAGTTCCAAATGAAATTTGGTTTGGATATAAGCGAATAGCTGTGTTTAACAGATATTGATTGGAAATTGGTTGGGATAACATTGGTAAATGCTGAATTAACAGCAGATAGAAGTGATAAATTTGACATGCCTGACAAAAAGGTACTAGTTTATATTTGGTATAAGCATGAGATTTATGAGCCGATTTGGCAAGCCGCTTGGTTGTTTGATTTTCATTTGGGTTAGAGAAAGCCCAGAGAGGCGAGTTAAAGTTTAAGCTATTGACCAGTACAAAGGAGGTGCTGGCGAAACTTTTTGAAAATTTCGGGTGTTAGAAAATTTTCAGGATTTCTGATAATTTTCATTGACAAAATTAATTAATATTTTAACTAAAATTAATTGGTATGGTGAAACTAGAATTTAAGAATTTAACAAATAATTTTTAATCAGTTAGTGGTTTTTTTTCTACTTTATCATTTTCGAGGACGAAATTATTTTAAGGGGTGAAGAATGTAACGACCCGTATTTTACTAGATAATAATTAATTTATTTAATTATATAAATAGTGATTCAGAGATTAGAATGGTCATAGAATGAAATAATAGTGAATATTTAATTAAATTAAATAATAGAATAATATATTTAATTTCTGAAATAGTCGGAAATAGTAGAGTTCAAAATATTGTGAGAATTGGACAATTCAAAATATATATTTTAGTTTGATATTGAATTTGATTAACAAATATATTATTTAAACAAAGTTTGAACGTAGAATTATAAAATAATTATAATCGAGCTCGAAATGGCACGGCAGTTTGCTATTTGGCGATTTGAACTTCAACTGAATATACAAAGTCCGTTTTAAGTTGGATTTCTATGAAGCAAGAAACGTTCGGAGCTGGTGAAGTATATTTTTCTAATGGAAGGGAAAAATAGAGATTTCGCTTTATAGATTGTAAGTTATGTCCAAATCAAATTTTCGAAAAGTCGTTATGGAATCGTTATAAACCATAACGATATATTTAATTATAATTAAATATTAGCATCGAATTTAGATAGGATCTTTGAGACGCAGGTGTAATTTAATTTTTAAAATTTTACTATAATTTTTATTTCGTAAAATAAGCAACTTTTTATTTGGAGTATTTTGCACCCTTTAACAACCTTTTGGGGTTTCACAATATGAGTTAACCTACTGATATTATTGTATTTTTGGGATCGGGGCACCTCGGTCATTACAACATTATTTTTATTTTTGTCGTTGGCATCTAGTATATATACTTATTAGTGTGTAACGGGTATTTATATTTATTTATTTTTACTTAAAACCTCATGTTCAGATGTCCTGATGTTAGAAGCAAGTTCCATTAAATCCTCATCAACTTCAAACCTAATAGATCCCCTTTGCGGTCAACCATTTCAACATAACCTACCATTTTAAGTTTGGAAAAGCTTCTTAAATTGTTCTTATTTCTTCTAATGTTAACTATAAAGCATGCCATCTTTAAAAGAGGGTGCGCAGCCAAGCAGAATATAGAACTCTAATGTGTTCTGTAATTTACTCTCAAAGTAACAGCGCATGCTTGGTGGAAACTAACAACAGTTAAATATAACACTTCAATTATATATGGGGAAAAAAACTAAGTGTTTCCTTAGCGTAATTAAAAGAGAATGTCGGCTACAGCTCTACATGTTTCAGCAAATTCATTAGCTATTGGCCCAGGCTCACTATCGATTCGTAACTTTGTTTACAGGTCTTTCTCTAATTACAATAGAGTTAGGTGTATGAAGTGAACAAATAACATATACCTATATATTTACATTTTCTTTTATTTACTTTGCTACTAAGTTTCTTGTACGTACGACGTCTTTCAAATACAGGCCTAGTGACAAGAAAACACATACTGTCGCACGTAGACTGGTAACCAAGTAAAGAAATATCGGCTGACCTACGCATGCTACCTATCCCCTATATGTTAACAAGTAAGTCTCTTCTATCCCTTATAAATACATCACTGAAATCATCTGTACATCTTCTCGTTTCAGTGGCTTCGGAAATAATCCATGCCGACAGTTTGACAATGACAAATTAAATAAAAAACAAAACAGTGAGAATAAAAAAATAAATAACCAGTGAATGCTAGCTCGTCAGTCCATCAACTGAGAACATTCATTCGAGTTTGGAGTTCTTGTGGAGTTCGTGGGAAGAGTTAGAGCCATGCATGTAGTTTGCTTCATGGGAAGTTGAAGACGTTGGTTTCAAACTGAGGGCGAGGTATGTAAAGGAGTACCGGAGCATGTATCATTCTAGAAGGAGGTCGACGAACTCGGAAGAGGGAGATTTCAAGCTGTATTCATTCTTGATTTAAGGGAGAAGGTAGAGTTTCGAAAATGGCCTGAAAACTTAGGAGTGACCGGTACTGAAGGGGAACGAGAAGTATTTGTAAATGGCGGAGGAGGAATACGAGCAAAAGTATTCTTTTAAAACAAGTATAAGGCGTGAACGGATATTGTTGAAGGCGGAGGGGACTGGGTTCAGTACAGAGTGATGAATGTTGGCGGTGTAGGCAAGTTCTCGTGATGAAGAAAGGTGCGAAAATGGTGTATACCGTGGCCAGTAAGGATCGGAGAAGATGATGAGTGATGGATGACATGGATTTTGATGGATAATGGCATATTTAAAAGTTAATTAATATATAATTAGCTACTCGTAAATATATATGAACTTATTAAATCAATAACTTAGTCATATTTTATCAGAATCTAACGAAACAAGATCCAGTAGGATCGTATGGACGGTGGCTACACAATGGAACCGACTAGGAGTGAATTGGAGCTCGTTACAATCTATAGTAAAATAAATTGTCTGATCTGAATCGACGATCAATTATCGTTATTTAACGATAAACGTCTAATGTCAGTAAAACTCACCAACTCTACCAAGTCATATTTTTATAACGTATATTTAGAACTAATAAATGATGATTGATTTGCTGTGTGTTGACTATTTGATTGAATTTCTGATTGACTGTTAGAAATTATAGATAACGACATATATATATATATATATATATATATAAATCGTTAATCAAATATTGATTCTGTTTATCAGAATATTTCATATTGAAATGAAATCGATGTTAATTATATTGTTTAACATCTGTGGATGCTCGAAAACAGGTCGGAGAAATCCAACTGGATTCCTCAACATTTATTTTATTGTTTTTCATATATGATGATACATAATGTGATATATAATCTATTATTGATGATGTGTGTTAGAATGATATTGATCATTGTTATTTGGTATTTTAAATACCATAAGGAATACTGGAATGTTAAAAAGGCAATTTTCAATGTTGTATTGAAAAAGAAGCATATATAAAATCAAAGGATTTTATAGAAAGAGATATTTATTAAATCAAAGGATTTTATAAAAAGAAATATTTTTAAAATGAATAGTATTTTATAAAAGGAATTGTTTATATAATAAACAAGATTATATAAAAGGAAGTATTTGTAAAAAAATTACAAATAGAATATGAAAGGAAATATTGTAAAACATTTATAATAGAATTGAAAAGGGACATTTATTTGTTAAATAAATGGAGTAAGATAAAAAAGGAAAATTTCATTGTTAAATAATTGGGGTAAGATAAAAGGAATATATTGGGAAAATAAAAGGAGTTATAAAAGGAAATATTTGTAAAACATTTACAAATAGAATTGAAAAGGAAATATTTATTTGTTAATTAAATAGGATTAGAAAGAAAATATTTATTTGTTAAATAAACAAATAGAAAAGGAAGTATTTGTAATCAAACAGTGTTAGTCGAATTAAAGTTAGTCGAATATTAGTTATTCAAAGAAAGTTAGTCGAATATTAGTTATTCGAAGAAAGTTAATCGATTATAGTTTAATTGAAAGGAGTTAATCGATTAGACTTAACTGAAAGGAGTTAATCGATTAGAGTTAATCGAATAGGAGTTAATTGATTAGAGTTAACCTAATAGAGTTAATCGACTAGAGTTAATCGAATAAAGTTAATCAAATAGAGTTAATCGAAAGAGTTAGTCGAGTAGAGTTAATCGATTAGAGCTAATCAAATATAGTTAATTGAATAGAGTTAATCCAGTAGAGTTAATCGAATAGATTTAATTAAAAAGAGTTAAAGAAAGGATATTTTTGAATATAGTTTATTCGAAAAGAGTTGTCGAATATAGTTATTCGAAAAGAGTTATCGAATATAGTTTGTTCGCAGAAAGGAGTTAATCGAACATAGTTTGTTCAAAAAAAGGTGTTAGTCGAATATAGTTTATTCAAAAGAGGGATTATCAAATATAGTTATTCGAAGAAAGTTAATCAAATATAGTTATTCGTAAAGGAGTTATCGAATAGAGATTATTCGAAAGAGAATTATACGTTGAATTCGATTATATCGAATTCGGGAAAGTAATATTTACTTTCCTTTTTTAATCAAGATTTACATATTTATTAATAAATTAGTTGTTTAGTTATTTAGTTAAATTAAGGAATAAAAGTTATACTTTGAATTTATATATTTCAGAAGCAGGGGTTATAACATTATAATTATAATCAATGTTTTCAAATAAGAAGTGGATTCGTAAATAGAATCTGAGAGTTACGCAAGGAAGTTTGTTAAAGATTTGAAAAGCGAATCTTGTCTATTTCGAAGTTAGAAATGTTGTTCAGTTGAGGTCTGAGAGGTAATTATACCCCAACTTGATTGGCTTCGTTTTTACCTAAGGAATGGTTAAGGTTCAATAGTGAAGGTTGGTTAAGTGAAATTATTTAATCAAGGTAATGGTTTGAGTGGCATAGTGATGTTTTATTTAAACATCTGTTTAAAATCCGATGAATGAGTTTTGGAAATGTTTTCCAAATATAATCAGAGATATTTTCTAATCATAGAAAATGAAATGTTTGATGATAAAGAATACTGAAATGACTTTGATACGTGAAAAAGAGATGGAAATGTTTTCCAATGATTAATAACATATATTTTCTAAGCTTAGAAAATAAGGAATGTTGGATATATGGAAACAGGAAATAAATAAATCTAATATAAAGATAAAAATGTTAAATGATGATTGTTCGATATAATTTTCATTAGGAAATAATATCGTAGTTTGCACACGTGTTTTTCTTTGATAGTTAACTCACCGACTAACGAAGTTTTTGACAATTTTTCCGTTGTCAATACGGAGAGACCGGGATCAGATTTCTTATCTAAAAACCACTCTGTATAGGCATTAGCATTGCGATCAAATATGATGAAGATAATTGAAGACGGAGTTATGCAAGGACTTCCCTGTTTACAGAACAGTGCCTTCGGTTTGTCCAGTCCTAGGACAACCTATATAGAAGAATGTCTGACAGAGTATATTTAACGGATCACGTAAGTTGATCTCTTCAAACGTATGTACGTTTGGTGGCGGAGGAATTCGTTTCTCTTAGATGTATACTCATTGTATTTTTAGGGAAATCAATTTATGATTTGGCAGGTATGACGATGTGACATTCAAGGTGAATAATTGGGTGATCTGTCAGAGATAAGCGTGGCCTCTAACCTCACAACCGGGAAATGACAAAATCGGGCAGGCAACATGGCTAAGTGGTTGGCTGCCAAGTAGGGTGTATTATCACCTATCTAGAATATTCATTTCATTCTATAATCTATTGTCGATGTTGTCCCATTCAGGGAACGGTTGCTGATCCCAATCGTTGGTGATATACATTCGATACACTCAAGAGAAATGAGTGGTCAGTCATGTGTGGTCAGGTTGCAAGATGTCCTTGTTGAACCCAGTGTATTCCTCTCTAGAGCTACACTATCGGAAGGTGGTTCCATACCTTGTCATAGTTTGAAATCCATTACCCAATAAGTGTTCACGGTTTTCATTGTATACTATATATGTGGAACGTGAGATGAAAACGTTCTGCAAGATGATTATTATATTGTGGTTGATAGACACTATTATAATATCAAAAGAGTTTTGATATCAAAGATCTTTGTTTCTTTCAAAATGATTTGAATGTTAAATCAAATTTATTTGGATTCTCATAAGGGAAAAACCTGTTTCGTTATACGGTGTGGTCTTATGAGATATCGTTATTTTACCAAACTGTTTTAAATTGTTTACTCATACCAGTCCCATGACTGACCCGGAGTTTGTTTTGTTTTGTTTTTCTAAACTCTTGGGTGCTCAAATTTGTACGAGCAGTCAAGTAGTCGAGATTTACAGATGCACTAGAAGGAGCTAGAGCAGGAGGCTTCAGCAGCGTTTTTATAGCGATTGTTTATTTCCGTTGTGATGTATATGTTATACTCTGATAATGTTACTGTATACATATACTGATTTTATTTCAAAGTTATGTATCTATTATATATTGTTCATTCTGCTGTGAGATTCGTGTTTATTCTGATGTTGTATGTTCTTCTTCTTCTTCTATTCTAAGTTTCTATCTTATCTATTCTCACCCTCTATTTTCTTTCATGGACTATCCAGTGTTTTCGATGCTTGAATAGTCGACATGGTGTTATATGCCGATATCCAGGATCGCAAATTCCCCGGGTCGTTATAATAGATGCTCCCCCTAGGCTTGCATCACCACCACTAGGATTTCAACTGGTCATGCCTAACAGTCCAACATGTAAAAAAGGATAAGTTGTCAGGCCTACAAATGCAAATACTACCCCACCGCCACAAGATTTACTTAACGCTCACTGATCCAAGCAAGTTTACATAACAAAGTTGCATAACCCCAAAGTATAAAATAGGTTAAGTTTATGGGCCTATATATATAAATATTACCCACTGCCACAAGATTTACTTAACCCACCCATTGTTTCAACTATGTTTACTTAACCCTATTCAAGTTAACATGTTTATGCAATCCCTATGGATTTATCTAGGTTAAGTATTACAATTCGTTACGAAGTCCATTTATGGTTATAATAGGCTAGACCTCCCACATTAAGCCTACAACTTGTGGTTTCTGGATATGTCGGTCGTGTCCGAGCAGACTTCTTCCACAAGTTGGGCCTAACCTTGTGTCTTAGCCCGTTTGGTATTTGTGCTCTTAGACCCCTCACATTAGATTCAACATCCGCGGTTTCTAAATATGCCGGTCGGGTCCGGGCAGACTTCCTCCACAAATGCAATCTAACCTTGTGTCACAAGTACCATTACAGTTTTCTAACTAATATAATCCTAGTAATTATTAAACAATTAATTATACCTATATCTTTATAGGTGTTCATGCACATTTCCCAATTATATTCATAATGGATTATATGTCCAAATTCTTACTTGCCAGTCAATTTATGCCAATTCTAATGTTTTCCCCTGTTCCCTAACTAACGCTTTCACATATATTTGGCGTCATGTCCAAGTTAGAAAGTAGCCTAGCCATAAACAACAAAATGGAAAGATGACAGTAATGATTATTTTAACAAAAGTGACATAAACATGTAATTGGCATAGTGATAAGGTGGACATATAAAAATAGATCTAGTGAGCATGTGATAATAAAACTAGATCTAGCATACCAAGGATGTCATAATAGGCATGAATAAAAAAGGATTTATATTTCCAATTAATGATAGATCTAACACCACATGATAGGTAAAGTTTAAGATCCACAAATGTGACCTGAAAAATTAAACACAAGCGAATTAGATCTCTAAAGGTAGATCTAGCATGACATGATAAATTAACCACAAACGAATTAGATCTATAAAGGTAGATCTAGAATGACATGATAAATTTACCACTAGCGAATTAGATCTAAAAAGATTTAGCATGACATGATAAAGTAACCACAAGAGAATTAGATATATAAAGGTTACGACATGATAAATTAACCACAAGCGAATTATATCTAAAAAGTTAGATCTAGCATGATAACAATATAAGATCCACAATTGTGACATGACAAATTAACCACAAGCGAATTAGATCTTAAAAATGTAGATCTAGCATGAGATGATAAATTGACCACAAGCGAATTAGATCTAAAAAGGTAGATCTAGCATGATAATAATTTAAGATCCATAATTGTGACATGACAAATTAACCACAAGCGAATTAGAACTAAAAAGGTAGATCTAGCATGACATGATAAATTAACCACAAGCGAATTAGATCTGAAAAGGTAGATCTTGCATGATAATAACTTAAGATCCACAATTGTGACATGAAAAATTAACCACAAGCGAATTAGATCTAAAAAGGTCTAGCATGATCATATTTAAGATCCGCATCATAGTTATGTCATAGATCAAAAAGTCCCAATAGATTGGATATGATAAAGATTTAGATCCAAGTTATAGAATATTATTAATTCACAAATTATGATAGATCTAATATGATTCAATCACAAGCATATATCCAAATCACAGTCATATTGCGTTTACTTTTAATCATTTAAATCTAAAAGTAATTAACTCACCATGTTTGGATTTTATAAAAAAGAAATTGTTGGTGTTGAATCTCAGATCTATAGTTGAAACGCTTGAATCTTTATTTTTTAACTTGATTTTGTGGAAGAATAGGCTATTTAATTGATGTTACAAAAGGACCTCGATGTCACCATTAATTTTCCAATAAATAAAACCTAGGTTTAGAGTCCTTTATATAGCCGCTCACCCTGAATCTGGACACTGTTTGCATCTAGAAACATTTAACCAATTCGACCCAAGGGTCAACCCATAGGTCGACCCATACTCCCTGGGTCGATACCCTAAAAGGGTCGGTTCGGCGTTTTGGCTTCCTGCTTTGTCATTTTGATTTTTTTTTGAATATTTATTTATTTAATTTTTATGTATACATATATATACATATATATATATATATATATATATATTTCTCATATGCATAAAAACTTCAAGGCTTAATAACTTCGTCATACGGTGTCAATTTTACGCAAACCAAATGTCTATCTTGACCAAAATTTTGAGACGAACGCAATGATGCAGTCTGTTTTACTTAATTCGCAATATTTTACTAAGTTATCACATTATATTCATTATATAATGTAGTTAAAATGTGTAAAATTTTCGGGGTGTTACATGTAACCTCCTCCATGAATAATAACATCAAAATCCTTAAAGGGGACGTAGGTTCAAATCAAACCGAACCACTATAAACTGTGTATATTTACTTTATATTGCACGATATGTTGTTCATCACTGTATTTTTGCATGTATTCTGTTATGCTACAGGATTACTAGAATACCATAACGCAGGCCGTTAAGGCTTCAGCAGCCTGACGCTTTCTTCCCTAGGAAATTTCTCTCCCAAGAAGATTTCTGATCCATAAATTACAGAAATGTGACATTCACCTCTTGAAAGAAGAATGGTTAGCCTTCGAGTTTGAGTTTTTGATGACCGAGAAGCGGTGAATCAACTCAAGCTGGGGAGTGTCGAATAATCTAATTTCCTTCTTAGGTCCACCTCCTTAGACCTATCTCCGGTGTTAGCGAAAAATATCGTTAACAATAAGCTAAGAGGCCCCTCATTCTACTATTGTATCGGGTATATGGGACTCTTAAATCGTTGCTTTGGGGGCATAAGCTTAGGCAGTTTGGCTTATGTCAACCGACTGTTTCGAACCCATGTCAGTCAGTATCCCTGTTGGTATCTTTTTAGAAGGGGCCTCGCACTAGGTAGGGTCCAGGGAACACTTCACTGAACTGGATAGTAAGAGGTTCACATGGGGGTAGGTACGGGCGCCTTCCGACGGAGTCATAAGCGTGCATGGGTCCGACTAGGTCTGTGTTATATAGTTGCTTGGTTAGTGAGTGATACATCCTAGTTTTGGGGTTGACAAACGTTATTTACGTAGTAGGGAGCCGATCAGATGGGTAGTAATATGGGTGCTCCTATTCCTGCTGTTGTTTAATTAGGTTAACACATAGTATGTTTATGTGGTTAGGGTATGCCTAATTCTGCTGTTTTATTCTGTTGTTAATCCTGCTGTTATGTAATTAGGATAGACATCTAATCCTGTTATACTAGTATTGTTGCAGACATACCAGTTTTGGGATATAAATGTGAAGCATTACTCGATCATAGTTTATTCCCGTCTACCATTCTATTTTGTCTAGTTTATCAGTTAACTTATATTACACTGTATCTTTCTCATCCAGTCTTATTTACCTGTCTTGGCACTTCTATTTCATGCACATTCGTAAATCACTAGAGGTCGCCAGACTTTATGTCTGACCTTTTTTCTTTCTTCTCTTTCTTCCTTTCCCCATGGTCCTCATAGTGGAAGCATTCAACAGTGACTTGGACTTCCCTTACAGCTTGGAAATCGATTTCTTGAGATGTATCGTTTTGACTTACTCTCTGCTTTAGTATGGCTTATGGTGAGGGATATGATTTTATGTACTCTGATATTTTATTTCAGGAGATGTTTTATGAGACATGTTTGAGACATTTGGTTAGATGTAACTTGTTTTGATGCACTTGTGAAACTATGCTTTATTTTTAGTAATGAAGTTAAATTTTTTTGTTGTTTATTTTATCTGTCATGTAAATTTTCTATAATGATTACCTATTGCGCTTCACGAAGCTTAGTGCATTTTCTATTGAGTGACACTAATGGAAGTGGGGTGTTATAGAAACAATACTCATGTGTTTATAATAAAAAGTGTCATATCATATCACATCCTAGTACATCATAGACAAAACATCATATTGTAATCACAAGCAAAACCTATTCCCTAGTGTAGAGTGTCACTTAAGGTATAAGTTATTATATGCACTTAACCTACCGACCTGAGCACAGTCTACGTATTTGAGGTAGTCTGTACAATTCCAAATGGTGTCGTACCCTAAAATGTATAAATAGCGCTTATCCTACACTAATTCGAGATCTTACCATATGTACAATATCAAAACAAACTGAAGAAAACAATCGACTCCCTAATCCCCCAAGAAGTCATGAGATGAAGGTCTTAAAAGCTCTGTTTCCTACGGCACCCGGGCTGGCTTACCCAGGTCCTATCCTGGTGCCAAATACTCCTTAACCCAAAATTCGTCTAGATCCTCGTCCAAAATCTCCTCCTCAACATCATCAAGCAATTAATAATCCGAACCTCATGACTTTCCTCATCAAGCTCATGGGCTGCTTCGTAGCCAGCCTCGTCAATCTCCTTATCCACCTCCGGCTCAATCTCCTCATCAATCTCAGAAGCGAGATCCCACACCAGTGGGTCCTTCGGCACTACTGGATATGCAGAATCTCCTAATAAAATATCCAAATCATGCTCCATATGATGCTCATCCCACACTAGCCCAACTAACTCTGGCTATGGTATCTAATTTAATATCCACTCCGGCTCCTCATGAATAGCCTCTGGAACAACCTCAAGATAAAGTCAAGGATGTTCTTCATCATCTGTGGCTGCTAAATATCTACTATAGGTGGTGCTGCTGGAACTTGATCATCCATAATGACGTGACCATATGAATCAAAATGAAAACCCTCATCGTCTGCTAACATCCAATGATTGTCAACACCTGAATCCTCAGGCTCTATGGAATCTGACTCCACCTGAACATTCTCTAGATCTAAATCTAAATCTGAAGCCTTTACTAGTCAAAAGGATGAGGTGGCATCTGATAAGTGTTCTTCTCCATTGTTATGATCTGTCGCATTTGAAGAACAATCAAAGTGAACACCACTCTGGTAGTCTGACAAACTATCATCTGAGCTATTAGAAGAACCGGAGTATCTAGAGGGCTTTCTAAATCGTGCTGAGTACTGTCGAATGGTAAGTTTCTTATCCCTCTAAAATTTAAACTAATATCTCCTAATTAGAAAATAAGTTTAAACTGATCTTCTAAACCTTTACATTTCCTAAAACCTTTTTGTTAAAACGACCAAGGAGTTTCATGTTTAAATCTACTAACTTTACTTAATCCTTCGCAAATTTCTACTAAGTTATCACATCTACGATTGCTTTTACTTTTGATTCCTAAATATATAACCGAATAATCTAATCTTCTTATAACTTATAACTAAACTTACCTAAGTATATACTTTAACTTTTCTTAATTAGTTAGACTAACTACCACATCTCACATCCACCAATAAATTGGTTGATTAATTTTTCAAATATAACTTACACGTTATCAACACATAATCGTTTTGAACATAATACATATATTTTTTTTCTTTAAAAATTGAAATCATTTATATATGAAAATCACAAATACATTACTCACTCTCAACTCATTCTAGGGTATTACTAACCCTATCTCCAATGAGTTAATTAATCCTAGGAAACTGTTGAACCTATCTCTCATGAGTCTTTACTCTACAAAACCAAGATTTTTGCCAAACCAAAGCTCTAATACCACCTGTGACATCCTGGGGTCGTGACATTTGAGCCGACCACAAACCACAACAAGTTAAGTCAAAAGGATACAAATCCCTGATTCTTTAGGGCTGAGTTCGAGTTCCAACCCTCAAAAGTTAGTACATAGCACATGCTAGGTGTTTTTGTACCATGACTAAAAGTGAAGCAACTCGAAACTCTTTGACTAGAGCAATAAAAAATAACAATAAACAAGAACAAAAACTCATAGCATAATAGAACAAATATAATATTTAATATAACTTCATAGTGGAAAATCCGTTTAATTAATCAGAATAAACATACTAGGGATAGTTATAAACACTACCCTAATATAATATAACCTCGACATCCAAGTGTAGATAGTAGAACATGTCGTGCCTTCTGAATAAACTTCTAGCTCCTCTGGAATCGTCTGGAACTTTCCAATAACGGCCAAGCAAAGGAACTTCCTTTTTCCACGGCTTGGTATACCTCTAGAGGGAAGTCCCTTGGAGCTAAAATACCCCCGTGCTCACAAAGCCGGTTCACCCCATCATGACAAACCTTTATCCGAGGGCCCTCGATCTATCATCCAGATAAGTAAATGTCAGGACTCCGTACCACTGCATCACCTTCTATCTAGAAGGAACATTACGTTCACAACTTCACCATAACTTCCTGTTTTGATTATTTTCTAGTTATAAGGCTTCCTGTTATGTTTCTACATGTAACTACGCTATATTACCAATGCTTTGATCATCAATAGCTTACCGCTTAGCATGCTACATTTGCAATTCATAACATATAATCGGTATCTATTAATATATAACTCTCTAAGTATATATGTCTCAGAGGAGGGTGATAAGCTAAGAGGGTATATCCTCTGCCACCTAGTTGATATATCATCAATAGAGACCAATTTATTATGTAGTTGATTACAATGTTGGACATGCATCCAATAAAAATTCACTGTGGCCTTTAAACGAAACCGAAGGAACTTTATTCCATGACACCGGCTAGGTGTGAAAGCCCTTGCAATCCTAATCGCTTCATGTATGGTCTGATCGCCGCTACTTCAATCTCCTAAAGTGTAAAGTCCCGGATTTTTAGCGATATATTTATTTAATTATTTTAATATATTGGTTTGAAAATTTAAATAGTTTAAATTCAAATATTTTGAATATTTAAATAATATAAATAATGAGATAATATAATTATTTCTGAAATAGTCAGAAATGGTTGAATTTGCAATATTGTGTAATTTGAATAGTATAAGATATTTAATTCAATTTAGAACTGAATCAGAATAATGAATATATTTATTTAAACGATGGTTGAATGTATTAATTATAATATAAATTATAATCGAGCTTATAACATTGCGGTTCGTAATATTGCGTTTTGAACTTCAACTTAGTACACATGATTCGTTTTAAGTTGTAATTCTGTAAAACAAGAAACATTTGAATCTATTGAACTATATTTTCTAATAGAAGTGAAAAATGGAGATTTCGCCTTATATATGGTGAGTTTTTTCCAAATCAAAATTTCAAATTGACGCTATGGAATTGTTTATAGACAATAACGATATATTTAATTTTATTTAAATATTGGTTTTGAATTTGGACAGGATATTTGAGACTTAATAATAATAATTAAATTTTTACAATTTTACTGTAATTTTTAATTGGGAAAATAAACCACTTCTTATTTGGAGTATTTTACACCTTATATTAGTATTTTGGGATTCCACAGAATAAGCTGACTTGTCTATTTTATTATATTTTAGAGATCGTGACGCGTTACTAGACATGAAAATAACTTTATTTCTGTCAGTAGTAGTCCGGAATTTTACGAGTATTATAAAATCGATTTATAACTAGGCAAGTATAGGCTTATAACAAAAGGTATATATAAATATAAAAATATATAATGGATATACATATTAATAAATGGATTACTAGCTAGTGAGAATTTCGTACTGCCTCAACCTTATTTTTCAATGCAGCTATGTATGTTCTCATCATAGCTTACCTATCTGCGCAAACTAAAATCACTTACATGTGAAGGATTGTAATTATGTAAGTACACACTACCCATCCTAATACTTGGTTATTAAGTAATGATCCACTATATAAACGTTTTTTACACTTCTTTCACTACTTTTTTCTTTCGCATCTTCAACAAATGGATCTGACTACACCATTAAAGAAAAAATAAAAAGGGACAAATAAATATCTGGAAAATGGGGGTGATAAGTTGAAGTCGAGTTTGACTGGGATGGTGTGAGTCCACAGCTTAGGGGTGGGTGGAATATGGGCGACGCTGTTACGGTTCAGCATGGAGGAAGGACTTGTTTCAGTGGTGGTTGTGTTAAGGGGAAGAATGTACAATTGTGTATATGCTTGCATCATTTCATATGCTCACTGACCTGCTTGTGGAATTGGTTTGTGCAAGAACGGACTGGAGGACAGGGCAATGTAATGAGCTGCGAGTTGAACATATGGATGAGGGAGAATGTGGAAGAAAATCTGGTTTTGGCAATTGTGAGTTCAAAAGGGCGGCATTTGAATCTTACTAAAGAGGTGATGTTTACAATGCATGAATATGGGAGAGAACGTGGCTTAAAAAGGAATTGAAATGGCCAACTGTTTGGTCCGTGGATGGATACTGGGGCGACATCTGTTTCGGGAAGAAGAAGTCATGTTGGATACATGCGTGGATGTGGGTTTTGATGTAAGTGGATGGGCCGATGTTTATACGATAAGGCCCATACTTTAAAAAAATTGAAAAAAAGGAATGTGTCAGTTTCTTGAATTGGACAAAGGGGTGGCCGAAGGTGCTGTAATAGTACATTGAAGGAACTGTATATAATTGGACGTGGGTCGGTGGTTCTAAGTTAGATATTGAGCCAGGGTGGAGCCCAGTTATTATAAATAAGGAGATGAAATGGGTTACCCTTGATATGCTGATCCAAACCTAAATAAAAATCTCGATGATCCTAAGGAGTTAAAGAGTACTGAAGTGTTGCCACGGGAAGTAGTGAATAGCTTGAGGTTGAAGTCAAACCTATAATTGATGGTGTCTTTAATATGGACGTGGAACATCCAGCTGTTGATTAAAACAATTTTGGAGAGCCATGGTGTAACACCCTAGGTCCATTAATGTCACTCACTAAGGGAATGCATTATCTTTCATGGAGGGTTAAAAGAGTATAGAACACAACATCACAAGACAAATATACAAAATGGTACTTAAAAATTCAAAATTTATTCATTGCAATGGAAAAGCAAAACATGACTGGTTACAACATCAAAACCATACACTAAAGGCAAGTACACAAATATCTGTCTTGAACAAAATTATTATCAGAGTACATAAAAGCAAAACCATAACTCACTCCAAATAGCCATAATGAAAAAGAGATAAAGCTGTGCATTACTTTCAACACTTCCAAGCACTTCAAGAAGAAAGAAATCGATTCAAGCTTCGTTGATCCCACCCTGAGGACCTGGAGGGGAAAAAGAAAGAAAAGAGGCGAAACGAAAAGGGTCAGACATAAAGTCTGGCAAGTCTGGTGACTTTAATAATATAATTAGCAAAGTAACATGATAAGAACATAAGCCGGGTATAAGAGATGACTGTAACATAACCAGATATGACAAGGTAAACATGAAAAGCAAGATAGAACATCGACTGCGATCCTAACCACTATAAGATATGCTCTTCATCGTACCAACATACTAGTTACATACTAAAAGATGATCCCTCCCTACTAATCATAATAATGGTAGTTTTGTGTACTCCTAGTTGCTCTCGTAGGTGCCCACTTACTCTTACCACCACTAGTTGTACCCACTACCCTCCCCATTCGATCGGTTCCCTAACCACGTAGATACATGTGCTGGTCCCACAATAGGGTATATCACTCCCTAAGGTGGCAATCCCGATACTACTGAAATGCACAGCTTATACCTACACGATGCAACATCGTCTTACCTACCAGCCCGTACCGACGCACGCACATGACTCAGTTGGACTTGCACTGCCATCGCTAACTCTTTATTGACCTCTTACAATCAACCCCAGTAAGCGTGTCCCTGTCCACAACCTCATTCGAGCTCATATAGATACTAAAATGGGTTACTGGTTGAAAAGGGTCCACACACTTGACACAAGCTCTCCTCTTAAGCTTGGTCCACACTAGGAATTCCCACTTAACCCCTTCTTATCCCCATGTATTATAACATGTCTCATATTGGTGAAGTGCTTTTATTATGTTTCACATGCTACCCATGTTACCCACTTAACCCTTTATTATTCACATGTCTTACCACATGTCTTATCTTGGTTAAGTGTTCATTTATTAATTATAATCGTAATCTTACAAGACCTCCCACATTAGATTACCATTTGCGATTGGTGGATATGCCGGGCGGTTCCTGGCAGGCTTATACCGCAATCCGAATCTAACCTCGTGTCTTTACATTATTACGCATCTAATTTCTGCCTTTGACCTCTCACATTAGATTACCGTTTGTGGTTGCTGGATATATCGGGCCGTTCCGGGCAGGCTTATACCGCAATCCGAATCAAACCTCGTGTCTTAGGCGTTCATTATAACTTTCTTGATTCAAGTCCCAATTTCAAATCATGGATTATAATATATTCTATTTACCCTTAATTTCCAATCTAAATTATCTTTATAATTTTAATCCAAATTATGCCTATAATCTCATGTGTACAAGTTATATCAAATTATGCCCAAACCAATTTCCATAGCTATCAACA
The DNA here is from genome assembly GCA_030737875.1 of Allium sativum. NCBI lineage: Eukaryota > Viridiplantae > Streptophyta > Magnoliopsida > Asparagales > Amaryllidaceae > Allium > Allium sativum. The sequence continues at coordinate 518,619,773 of CM060909.1, forward strand.
ATTTATGCCAAATCTCATTTTATTACATATTTCCCAAACTTTTCCCAATCATCCCAACGTTATTCGTACGTAAATCTCAACGCAATATGCATAGGCTCAAAGTTAGCCTAGTCTCAAAAGGAAAAGGGAAAATAAGAAGGGAAGAGAATCAAACATCAAAATTGGCATAAACATATAAATAGGCATGTGAAATGAATAACAATAAGATAGATCAGACATGCATATGATAATAGCAATTGGGTATGAATGTGAAAGATAACAAATTACAAAACTTGGTATGATTCATCTTATTTACAGGCATATATATTAGATCCAATTTACAATACTATCACAATTACTTTTTAATTTAATTATATGTGAAAGTGACATAAACTCGTAGTGACAGGTTTCTTAGAAAAGAGAATTAGGTGTTGCTGTAACAAATCTGATCTTGAATAAGCTATTTTTTGAATGTTGAAGAAGAAAAGCAAAATTCATTTAAGTTGGAGCAGCAGGATGTAGGAGCCATGGATTAGGGTTGAATAAGATTAGGGTTAGGTTTAGGTGTTTAATTATAGATGTATTGACTTTAGATTAGATTAGAGATCATCAGAACCACTTAGATTAAAATGGCATGTCATTAGAGTCCAGAATTCACCAGATTTGGGCTCGGCATGGGCGCACTTCCCGGGTACGCCACTGCATTTTTTGTTCTGGCGCACTTCACAAGTGCGCTAGTTATTCTGGTCCATTTCATGAATGTTCTGTCAAACTTCTATCCTCCATAACTCCTTCATACGGTATCCGTTTTCCGCAAGCTCGGACTCAATCTCAAGAAGAATTCCAAGACGAAAGCAATGGTGTAACCCATTTCACTTAATTCCTCTTCTAAAAATTAAGTATTCTTTAATTATCCCTTATGTCATGTTTCAAAATTACGGGGTGTTACATTCCCCCTACTTAAAGGATTTCTCCCCCGAAATCTCAAAGCCGAAAGGAATGTATGTCCTACCATCCATCATCCATCTACTCATCCATCAATCACGGGCGTCCATTGTCCTTTAAAGATTTCTAATGCTTTCATGAACATATGGAAAGTGTGTCTACATGTCCTTATCCTAATCCAAAATCAGGTAGTCTACTGATTCAGTTGACCTCCTTAATGCAAAACATGATAGTGCCATGCGACCATTATGTATGAATAAGAATCCTAATGGTACATATCATTTCTATATGAGTGCACAACCATTCATCCAAATACAACATCCGTATGATAACACATTCAATATAAATCCATTAATTTAAATATGCACACTCATCCATATGCAACATGAAATTGATTGAGACGATCTAGTGCCTAATGTGTGTGTAAATTCATCCACGAGCAACCACTAGCAAACATTTACATCCATGTGCATCCAACAAACATAACATGTCTCAAACACATGTTTACAAACGTAGGATTTTCTACTTAAAGGTCGAAGATATAATCGAGAGGATACACTAAACGATAGAACAAGTATAAATAAAGTGTAATGACCCGCATTCTACGCATCGGGGGGATCGTAGAATATTTATTTCTTTCCCATATGAAGTCGTATGGTCATGTAACTTTGGGAAACATCTATTAGAGTCATTTCTCATGTTCATGATTTTTGTCGATTTTTAAATGACTATTTTGCCCCTAGTTGGTACTGTTTCGGCCATAACTTTTGATTGGAAAGGAATTTTGACCTGAAACCACTTCCATTAGATTCGTTTGATGGTTTACCTTTCCGTAGATTGGTCATAATAGCCAATCGGACTTACAGTTTGGGAGATATGGCTGAAACAAGGTTTGGAGGGTGAAAAACTGCTTAACCGGGCCAAACCGGGTGATTAGTGAGTAGGCCCATAACCCATTTCGGGATTAGGGTTATGGGGAGGCTGAAATAATATAGAGGATCATTCCATTTCAGTTTTCTGGCCTCCACTTATCACCAAAGAACCCTAAAAATGGCCTCTAACCTCTAAATCACCTCCAAATCACCTTTTGTTCAAGGATTTGGCTTAGCAACCTCTAATCAAGGAAGATCTTCACCAAAGCAACATAGGAGCTGCTGTTTGGCATTGAGATTCACATCAAATCAGAGATTTATTTCAGATCTTAGTTTATTTTGTGGCTAAGGTGAGTGGTTTGCATAGTTTTACACTAATTATGGCTAGTTAAGGGTAATTAGTGCTAATTAGCGAATTTAGGCATGGTAAAATTCGGGAAAAATGTTCATAAATTCCTAAATGATGTTTTAGACCTCTGATATGAATTTGGGTTAATTTGGTTAAGTTTTGCTAATCCTATCATTAGTTTCACCTAATCATGCTTAAGGGGAAATATGGGATTTTGGGTATGTTTGATCCATTTTAACCTATCATGTTGATGTTTTGATGTTTGTGGTTGATTATGCATGTTGCTATGACTGTATGAAATGCTTTGTGATTGATTTCAATAGTTAGAATGGTCGAAAACGTCGTCGAATGGCGTAAACACTTGCTGGAACAGTTTCAGAAAACAGTGCAGGGTTCGGATCGGATCGGACATAGGGCTCGGATCGGATATGTTGAACTGAACAAAGAATCCGATCGGATCGGGACCCAACACTTGGGAAAAAGTGGCAAAAAGGAAGGCCATGCTAGCTGAACTGGGATCGGATCGGATCGAGGAGGACGAATCAGATCGAGGAGGACGGATCGGATCGAGGAGGACGGATCGGATAGGAGCATGTGAAGGACGAGGAGACGGATTGGAACGGAGGCACGAGCTGGAGGGGAGATGACACCCGACCCAACCCGAAGTAAAGCACCCGACCCGAACCAAGGAGAGACGCCCGACCCGAACCGCACCAGAAGAAGACCGACCCGAACAGATGGAAGATACCCGACCCGAACCGATGGCTTGAGGAGGAACCCGACCCGACCCAGTATTGACCAATAACACGAGATGCAAAGGTAGTCCAATATGGGAAGTTAGAGCTCAGGATCCAGTTGGGAACCAAGCAGTTCACTTCATGGTTGGACTTTGCTGCGGGACGTGTGCTAAGGAGTTGACGACATTCATAACTTCGATTCACCACTAAAAATGAAGGATGGCTACTTATCAGTGCAGTAGGGTCATTATGACCTGAGGGGCAAGGTGATGGTAGCAAGACTACGTTATCAGTGCAGTAGGGTCATTATGACCTGAGGGGCAAGGTGATGGTAGCAAGACTACGTTATCAGTGCAGTAGGGTCATTATGGCCTGAGGGGCAAGGTGATGCGTAGTAAGACTATGAGCCAGCGCAGATGGGGTGAATAACTCTACGGGGCAAGTGGACATAGTAAGGATTGGTAAGGCTATGAGCCAGCGCAGATGGGGTGAATAACTCCATGGGGCAAGTGGACATAGTGAGGAATTAGTAGCTACGTTATCAGTGCAGTGAAGCCATTTATGACTTCATGGGGGCAAAGTGATCGTAGCAAGGTATGTTGGGTGATCGAAGTGGTGAATATCGTATGCTTTACACACCGAGTGAGAGATGTGAGGATGGATGCTATGCTTGATTGTTTGCCATCATTATGACATGCACACCTCCCCCACCTCCGTATCTTTATACCGTTTGATATGGTACCTTAGAGTGTTGTACAGTATGTAGTGCTAACTCTTTGGTTGCAGGTCCAGGTTCAGGTATGTTTTAGTCTACCTGTTATTGTTCACTTTAGATGCTTATCGCTCATACCAGGCTTTATGTCTGACCCAGAGTTTTATGTCTCCTCTTATTACTCTGGGTGCTCACACGAGCAGACTAGAGACATGTTAGCTGGTGATGCGCGAGTAGCTGATTCAGAGGCGGGCAGGAGGCTTCCACGTATGATATATATACACATTCTCCCTGTGTCGTTGGTGGTCGCTACTTGGGCATTAGTAGTGTACCTCATTTATCTTAGCTTTGCTTTGAGACAGTTTGAAAAGTTATAATAAGCTGTATTTTGGATTTTCGCTGCTATGATTTTTAGTTCTGATTTCCATCTTATGCACTGTCTCTCCTGTTTTATGTCAAGTATGTTATTATTATTATATTTTATTCTATGCGCTGTGAGGCATTCTACAGGTTCTTTGTATGTTCATTTCCTTCTTTCCTTTTCCTTCTGACGACCCGTTCCGTGCTAACTGAACATGTGTACAGCGCACCTTTGGAGTAAATGTCGGTTGGTGCGGGGCGGGCCGTCACACTTTGTATCAGAGCTCTAGGTTGCGTAGTTAACCTAGGGAAAGACACTAGGGAGAGATAGTACGTATATGAGAGCGCGTATTTGTGATTACTTTGGTTTTCAAAAGCTATGTATGTATATACTATTAGTAGTATAAGAATGAAGTCGCACTGCACTAGCACAATAATGGGGTCGTTAATCGTTTCCCTTTTTCAGATTGACGATGAGCCGAGACACGAGGGGTGCTGGTAGAGGGACCAACCAAGGGAATGCCGCTGACATGAGGGCGATGTTCACTAACCTCATGAGAGACATGCTTAGAGAAGTGCAAGGGGCAGTTCCCAATCCCGAAGTTGGTGTTGGCCCAGTAGTGCAGGCGCCTAGGGTCGATTTCGCCAAGTTGTGTAAGGATTACACTAATCTTGGTGGGAAACCGTTCCACGGGACGGAGTCGGCCACGGATGTTCAAGACTGGATGGATAGCTGTGACCGTATCTTTGATGACTTGGGTCTTGAGGATGCGATGAAGAGAAGGCTAGCGTCTCGTCAGCTGCAAAGGCGAGCGATGAATTGGTGGAATGCCATTAGAACAACTACTCCAGAGGATCAGGTTACTTGGGATCAGTTCAAGGCTCGCTTTAGCGAAAAGTTCATTCCCGCTGCCCAGAAGTCAGTGCTGTTCAAGAGGTTCTTGGAACTTAAGAAGAACGGAAGGGCAGTTTCTGATTATATTGCTGAGTTCGACACTTTGTCGAAGTATGGACTATCTCTTATCGATACTCCTGAAAAGAAGAATGAGAAGTTCATTACTGGCTTGGATGGATACTTGGGGGAAAGGCTTATCAACCACATCGATGAGACTTTTGAATCGATCGTGGGGAAGGCTTTGAGATCGGAGAGTCTTTACCCTAAGTCAAAGATTGAGGCTGCATCTGCAGAAGGGCCAAAGCCGCAAGCAGGCGGTGGAGGCAAGAATAACTCTCAGAATAAGAGGAAGCAGGACCAATCTATGGGTGGCCAGAAAAAGAGCAAGAAGGATGTTGAGTGCTTCAGCTGTGGTAAGAAGGGCCAATATGCTAAAGAATGTCGGGCCAAGCCTGCGGAAAGGAAGTGCTACAACTGTGGTCAAGTGGGATATCAGAAGGATAAGTGTCCGCAACCTCTTAAGGAGAAGCAGATTGTGAAAGCATATGCTATTGATGCTGTTCCTTCTTCGTCGAATGCCCCAACTGCGGCGGAGAAAGGAAAGAATGTTGTTATTCAAGGTATGCTTTCTATTTATGATATACCAGTTCGAGTTTTGTTTGATACTGGGGCTTCCCGTTCCTTCATATCTAGTGACCTGGTAGATAGGTTGGGACTGGAACCCGAGATAGTCGATAGACCATTGATTGTGACGAACCCGATTGGTGGTTCGACTAGCCTTAGTATGATTTGCAGGAATTTGGTCTTATCGAGTCATAGATGTAAGTTTGTATGCGATTGCTTTGTTTTGGGATTTACTGGGTATGGCATTATATTGGGAGTCGATTGGCTCCAAAGATACGGGGCGGTGGTATACTGTGAGGGCTTTTTGGTGACAGTGAGGGCGGATGATAGGCGGAGGGTAGTGTTTGGTAGTCTACCTAATGATGGGGTTATGGCTAGTTTTGTAAATTCCCTCGACATCCCGCAGGATGAGTTGTCAGATGTGCCCGTGGTTGGCCAGTATCCGGACGTCTTCGAGGAGGTGACCGGGCTTCCACCACACCGAGAGATTGAGTTCCGTATTGATTTAGTGAAAGATGCCAGACCTATAGTGATGCCACTTCGTCGTATGGCACCAAGGGAGCAGCGAGAGCTCGGGGTGCAAGTCAGCAATCTTTTGAAGAAGGGATTTATTAGAAGGAGCGTCTCCGAGTGGGGAGCACCAGTTGTGTTTGCCACTAAGGCAGGTGGTTCCCTTCGTTTGTGTGTGGAATATCGCGAGTTGAATAAGGTAACGAGGAAGAATAAGTATCCTCTACCGCGGATAGATGATTTGTTTGATCAACAGGAAGGAGCTAGAGTGTTCTTCTAGTTGGACCTCGCGACAGGATTTCATCAGCTTCGAGTAGCGGATGAGAGTGTTCCGAAAATGGCATTTAGGACGCCGTCTGGATTTTATGAGTGGTTGGTCATGCCGTTTGGGTTGACCAATGCACCAGCCTACTTTGTGGATCTTATGAATCGAGTATTCAGAGATCAGTTGAATAAGTTTGTTCTTGTGTTCGTGGATGATATCCTTGTTTACTCAAGGACAGAGGAGGAACACAAGGGACACTTGAGGATAGTGATGGAGGTGTTGAGGAAACACCAATTGAAAGCGAAATTCTCTAAGTGTCATTTTTGGAGAAGGGAAGTGAGATTCTTGGGTCATGTTGTTTCCGAGAGTGGTATTTCCGTGGACCCTGCGAAGGTGGCTACGGTACATGATTGGCCTACATCCAAGAATGCAACGGATGTAAGAAGTTTATTGGGATTAGCTGGATATTATCGCAAGTTTATCCAGGAATTCTCCAAGATTGCAGCATCGTTGACTCAGTTGACTAAGAAGAATCAGTCCTTCGTCTGGGACGGAGTGTGTGAGGATGCCTTCAAGATTCTAAAAGAGAGGTTGACGCGTGCGCCAGTGTTAGTCATTCCTAAAGGGAATGAAGAGATGACGGTATACACGGATGCTTGTGGTACCGGACTGGGTGCTGTATTGATGCAAGGAGGTAGGGTTGTAGCTTATGCTAGTCGACAGCTAAAGCCGCATGAGAAGAAGTATCCTACCCATGATTTGGAATTAGCAGCGATCGTGTTTGCGCTGAAGATGTGGAGACACTATCTCTTAGGAGAAAGATTTGAGCTATTTACCGATCATAAATCGTTAAAGTATCTCTTCTCCCAGAAAAATCTGAATCTCCGTCAGTAGAGATGGTTAGAGTTCATGGCTTCGTATGATTTTGATATCGCATATACACCTGGGAAAGGTAATGCGGTAGCCGATGCCTTGAGCAGGAGACATGCCAGTTTAGGGGCAATGTTTCTTGAATGGAAGCAACTGGAGTATATCGCGGGGTTTGATTTCAGACCAAAGTGCGAATTGGATCCAGTTATGCTAGCTAGTTTGACGATCAGACCCACTTTGATAGAGCGGATTAGTTCTAGTCAGAGGGACGATCCTAATCTATTGGAAATCATCTCCAAGTTAGAGATGGGTATCGATGAAGAGATGAATATGTATGGGCTTGATCAAGATGGATGGCTTAGAAAGAATGGAAGACTAGTTGTGCCCAACGTGAATGGTTTGAGAGATGAAGTGCTTAGAGAATGTCATCACTCAAAACTAACTATACATCCCGGTGGTAATAAGATGTATCGAGACATGAGACAGACCTACTACTGGGAAGGGATGAAAAGTGACGTTGGGAAGTTTATATCCAAATGCATGAATTGCCAGCTAGTTAAAGCCGAGCAAAAGAAGCCTAGTGGGTTGTTGCAACCATTGGAAATTCCAGAATGGAAATGGGAGCAAGTCTCGGTGGATTTCATCGATGGTTTACCAAGGACTAGATCGGTATATGATAGCATTTGGGTAATTGTGGATCGATTGACTAAGAGTGCAAGATTTATACCAGTCAAATCGACCAGAACGGCAGCCAATTTGGCAGAATTGTGTATGAAGTGGGTAGTGAGATTTCATGGAGTACCCAAAAGCATTGTGAGTGACCGAGACCCGTTGTTCACTAGTGGGTTTTGGAAAAGCTTACAAGAGGCTCTAGGGTCAGGATTACATCTCAGTACCGCATATCATCCTCAGACCGACGGTCAGACGGAGAGGGTGAATCGTATGTTGGAAGATCTCTTGAGAGCGTGTATATTGGATTTTGGTGGATCATGGAATGACCATTTGCATCTAGTAGAGTTTGCATATAATAATAGCTAACAATCCAGTATCGGTATGGCTCCATATGAAGCTTTGTACGGAAGACCGTGCAACTCACCATCATGTTGGATAGAGACTGGCTAGAAGTTTGTGCTTGGACCAGATATGGTGAGAGAAACTTCCGATAAGATTAGGATCATTCAACAACGAATGAAAGCTGCTCAAGATAGGCAGAAGAGTTATGCTGATATGAGGAGAAGAGACTTGAAATTCTCCGTTGGTGACTTGGTGTTCGTCAAGATCTCTCCGCTAAAGAGCGTGATTCGATTTGGCAGGAGAGGCAAGTTAGCACCAAGATTTGTTGGCCCATTCCCTGTTCTTGAACTAGTCGGGAATTTAGCATATCAAGTTGGCTTACCAAAGAAGATGGCAGGAGTTCACAATGTATTTCATGTTTCCCAACTAAGGAAGTTCGTCCACGACTCAAATATGACTATTTCACCTGATCAGTTAGAGGACTTCGAAGTAGAACCCGAGGCGGTTGGGAACCGCAAGCCGATTCGTATCGTGGGGCACGATACGAAGCAACTTCGAAGGAAGGCGGTGAAGCTAGTCAAGGTTCAGTGGGGCGAGGACGAGAATGATTGTACTTGGGAGACAGAGGAGAGCATTAGGAAGGCATACCCAGAACTCTTTGCCTGGTAAGATTTATCTTGCGATTTAGTTATTCCGCATGCTAGGATAGACTTATTTTACTTGCCTTGCATGTTCGATGGTTGTTTTAGGGTTGATAGGCATGCGGGAACCTTTGGGTATGTTTTGATTAGGGAATTTCAGGGCGAAATTTCTTAAGGGGGGGAGAGTGTAATGACCCACATTCTACACATCGGGGGGATCGTAGAATATTTATTTCTTTCCCATATGAAGTCGTATGGTCATGTAACATTGGGAAACATCTATTAGAGTCATTTCCCATGTTCATGATTTTTGTCGATTTTTAAATGACTATTTTGCCCCTAGTTGTAATTGTTTTGGCCATAACTTTTGATTGGAAATGAATTTTGACCTGAAACCACTTCCATTAGATTCGTTTGATGGTTTACCTTTCCGTAGAGTGGTCATAATAGCCAAACGGACTTACCGTTTGGGAGATATGGATGAAACAAGGTTTGGAGGGTGAAAAGCCGCTTAACCGGGCCAAACCGGGTGATTAATGAGTAGGCCCATAACCCATTTCGGGATTAGGGTTATGGGGAGGCTGAAATGAGATAGAGGATCATTCCATTTCAGTTTTCTAGCCTCCACTTATCACCAAAGAACCCTAAAAATGGCCTTCAACCTCTAAATCACCTCCAAATCACCTTTTGGTCAAGGATTTGGCTTAACAACCTCTAATCAAGGAAGATCTTCACCAAAGCAACATAGGAGCTGCTGTTTGGCATTGAGATTCACATCAAATTAGAGATTTATTTCAGATCTTAGTTTATTTTGTGGCTAAGTTGAGTGGTTTGCATAGTTTTACACTAATTATGGCTACTTAAGGGTAATTAGTGCTAATTAGCGAATTTAGGCATGGTAAAATTCGGGAAAAATGTTCATAAATTCCTAAATGATGTTTTAGACCTCTGATATGAATTTGGGTTAATTTGGTTAAGTTTTGCTGATCCTATCATTAGTTTCACCTAATCATGCTTAAGGGGAAATATGGGATTTTGGGTATGTTTGATCCATTTTAACCTATCATGTTGATGTTTTGATGTTTGTGGTTGATTATGCATGTTGCTATGACTGTATGAAATGCTTTGTGATTGATTTCAATAGTTAGAATGGTCAAAAACGTCGTCGAATGGCGTAAACACTTGCTGGAACAGTTTCAGAAAACAGTGCACGGTTCGGATCAGATCGGACATAGGGCTCGGATCGGATATGTTGAACTGAGCAAAGAATCCGATCGGATCGGGACCCAACTCTTGGGAAAAATTGGCAAAAAGGAAGGCCACGCTAGCTGAACTGGGATCAGATCGGATCGAGGAGGACGAATCAGATCGAGGAGGACGTATCGGATCGAGGAGGACGGATCGGATAGGAGCGTGTGAAGGATGAGGAGACGGATCGGAACGGAGGCACAAGTTGGAGGGGAAATGACACCCGACCCGACCCGAAGTAAAGCACCCGACCCGAACCAAGGAGAGACGCCCGACCCGAATCGCACCAGAAGAAGACCGACCCGAACAGATGGAAGATACCCGACCCGAACCGATGGCTTGAGGAGGAACCCGACCCGACCCAGTATTGACCAATAACCCGAGATGCAAAGGTAGTCCAATATGGGAAGTTAGAGCTCAGGATCCAGTTGGGAACCAAGGAGTTCACTTCATGGTTGGACTTTGCTGCGGGATGTGTGCTAAGGAGTTGACGACGTTCATAACTTCGATTCACCACTAAAAATGAAGGATGGCTACTTATCAGTGCAGAAGGGTCATTATGAACTGAGGGGCAAAGTGATGGTAGCAAGACTACGTTATCAGTGCAGTAGGGTCATTATGACCTGAGGGGCAAGGTGATGCGTAGTAAGACTATGAGCCAGCGCAGATGGGGTGAATAACTCCATGGGGCAAGTGGACATAGTAAGGATTGGTAAGGCTATGAGCCAGCGCAGATGGGGTGAATAACTCCATGGGGCAAGTGGACATAGTGAGGAATTAGTGGCTACGTTATCAGTGCAGTGAAACCATTTATGACTTCATGGGGCAAAGTGATCGTAGCAAGGTATGTTGGGTGATCGAAGTGGTGAATATCGTATGCTTTACACACCGAGTGAGAGATGTGAGGATGGATGCTATGCTTGATTGTTTGCCGTCATTATGACATGCACACCTCCCCCACCTCCGTATCTTTATACCGTTTGATATGGTACCTTAGAGTGTTGTACGGTATGTAGTGCTAACTCTTTGGTTGCAGGTCCAGGTTCAGGTATGTTTTAGTCTACCTGTTATTGTTCACTTTAGATGCTTATCGCTCATACCAGGCTTTATGTCTAACCTAGAGTTTTATGTCTCCTCTTATTACTCTGGGTGCTCACACGAGTAGACTAGAGACAGGTTAGCTGGTGATACGCGAGTAGCTGATTCGGAGGCGGGCATGAGGCTTCCACGTATGATATATATACACATTCTCCCTGTGTCGTTGGTGGTCGCTACTTGGGCATTAGTAGTGTACCTCATTTATCTTACCTTTGCTTTGAGACATTTTGAAAAGTTGTAATAAGCTGTATTTTGGATTTCCGCTGCTATGATGGTTAGTTCAGATTTTCAGCTTATGCAATGTCTCTCCAGTTTTATGTCAAGTATGTTATTATTATTATATTTTATTCTATGCACTGTGAGACATTCTACAGGTTCTTTGTATGTTCATTTCCTTCTTTCCTTTTCCTTCTGACAACCCGTTCCGTGCTAATTGGACATGTGTACAGCGCACCTTTGGAGTAAATGTCAGTTGGTGCGGGGCGGGCCGTCACATAAAGCGGTAGAAAAAGAAGAAGTTAAGAACATACCCTAAAAAATGAAAGGGTACGATGCACATATCTTGTCTTTCGTGTAACGGCCCCGTGTTTCTCCCGACCCGATCGATCGCTAGATCGACCAAGACCGTTCAAACGCGGGTATTTTAACTTTGGGAATACAACGACATCAGAACAATAACAGTAGACTTTTATTACATCATGGTAACGTAACATCAGAGTACAGAATATAAGAGTACATCGAATAAAATTACAACGGAAGATAAATTACAATATTTTAATACATTGCAGCGGAAACAATAAAATAGATACATCGAAAGATAACTATGCTCTAGACACAGCTTTAAGCTTCAATCCAGAATCCTGCTCAAAAGATAAATATCTGCAAAAAGCTACTCGACTGCCAATGTGGAAAAGAGGGCACCCTAGTTTGCAAAGTGAAACAAACTACGAGTCAGTCATGGGACTGGTGTGAGAATTCTTAACTAATATAACTAATCTAATAATAATAGGGCAAATCCAAGGACCACGCCGCTAACGCGGAACGGGTTTACTCCAATGGATTGTCGTGCATAATTAAAGCAAAACGTTAAACAACGTAATGCCTTTCAGAAAAATGAAACCATTAAAAGACTCAAGTCCCATCACACAATGCAACGCAAACCGGAGGATAGAGTTTTACCTTATAATTTAAAAAATGCTTGATACTTTAAAAACGGATTTGATATTATTATTAGTGTATATATGTTTCAAAAACATTTCATTCATAATGTATCAATCATAGACGGCATAGTACCGCATCCTACTATGTCACCATACTAGTTCTACAATCAAAATCGCATGGTGTCGTATTAGAAATCGGGTTTCCATCATGAGTCAAGGCTAGGGAGGGGCTCCTTACCGATTCGAGACACTCTAGCTAATGTCTCAGGATCCCCCATAGTGAACCCTTGGAAAGCTGCAGGGCCGGTCCACACATACAACTTCGTGGATTAGTTATTCTTGAACACACGTTTCCCGATCCTATAGGACCTATCATCTGAGGCGCCTCATTCCATCATCCACATAAGTAAAATATCAGCCAGTTTAAGCACTGACACTACTTCTAACTAGAAAGAAACGTGCTGCTCTCCCTGTGTTCCCTTCTCCCGTTTTAGACTCCACCAGTTGTGAGGCTCGTGAAGCTACGTAATACACAAAGCTATGCTTATTCAAGCTGTGCTTTGATCATCACCACAAGATTTTGCTTTTCAACAAGAAACCTTGATCATTACATCTTAGTATGCCACACTGTCACTCCATATCACACTACCAATCCTTTGCTAAAATATATGAAAGGGTGTTAAGCAAGAGAATAAATTCTCCGCCACCAAATATTCATACATTCGACAGAAAATCAATAAATACAATATAAAGGAGTACAATGTCGGACACACATTCCATTTATAAGCTTATGCTCTGGGTCAGAGCGAAAGCCAAATCCGTACAAATCAACACTACGCCCGGACAACTACCATCTTAGCCCCGTCTTGGGAGCAAAGCAATCCAGGGCCTCAACACTAGTTACCCATTCGATGTGAAGATCGTCGGTCTTCAGTCGCCGTCTTCAATTCTTCGAACGTCATCTTCAATTCTTCGAACGTCGTATCATTATTTGGAATGAGAGTAAACTCGGACTTTCCAAATAATTCTCGCATACTAAATTTGAAAACTATTCCATATCGTTGTTAATATTTTATAACAATCTATCGCTATTTTTATTTTAATTTACATACACATCCTAAACATAACAATGTATATTTTCTTCTTCCGTCCTTCAATTTACACAAAATGTATATTTTGTTTCATTATTTTTCTTTTCTAATGAAAATCTATTGCTTGAAAAATGTAAATTTCTAATCTTATTATTTCCATTGAAAAATGTAAGTTTCTATATTTCTCTAATTATATATAAAAATGTAACTTCCTATTTTCCTTTTATATACATTGAAAAATGTAACTTCTTTTTACCGCCTCTAAAATGACGATAAAAATATATAATTTTTATTCTATTTTTTTAACGCATCTAAAGTGATGATAAAAATATACATTTCATTTCTATATTTTTATTCACATTAAAAATGTAAACTTTTCTTTTTAATCTAATTTACATTAAAAATGTAAATTATTTCTATAATCTAATTACATTAAGAATGTAAACTTCTATCTACTTTAACTTGATTACATAAGATGTAATTTTTCTCCTTTATCTTAATTTACATGATAAATGTAAATTTTCTACTTTCAAACTAATTCACATGCAGATTGACTTAATTACAAAAAAATGAAATTTTATGTTCTCTAACTTAATTGCAAAAAAAATGAAATTTTCTTCTAACCCTCATTTACATTAAGAAAATGTAAAACTTTTCTAATCCTTATCTTATTACATTGAAAATGTAACTTTCTTTTATAACAAACTTGGAGGTGAAAATATTCATTTCAATATTAACACATAACGGTGTGACAATAACATCAATTCCTAAATTAACTCATGACGGTGTAAATAATGTCCATTTTCTATTTAACCATTTATATTTTAATATGGGCCAGACCTCTCACATTAAGCCTGCAACTTGTGGATGCTGGATAGGCCGGTCGGTTCCGGGCAGACTTATCCCACAAGTTGGGTTTAACCTCGTGTCTTGGCCCAATTTGTATTTGCGCACTTGGACCTCTCACTTTAGGTCCAACATTTGTGGCTGCTGGATATGCTGGTCGGGTCCGAGCAGACTTCCACCACAAATGTGACCTAACCTCGTGTCCGAGTACAATTTTAATTAATCATTATAATTGTTCTACTAAAATATTATTTTAAACAGTTTCTCATTTCAAAATATCTTAATTTTGGAATATTCTATATTTCCAAAATAACTTGATTCGAAATACAATAACTTACCATTTCAAATCTTAATAAAACTTGGGACTTTCTCAATTATTATATTAATAATAATAAACCTTTCAAAATGTCTAATTATGAATCTAATCTTCTTATCTTAACAAGTTGACAGTAAAGATAGAATCTTTTTATTTGAATCCTTTTTATTGTAACTTTTAGACAACAAAGAAATAATCTTTTTAAATCAACGTCAATTAATTCCATTAATTGAATTATAAAATATTCTTTTAATTCAAGATTGATAACAATAATATTCATCTTTCCAAAAATGTTTGTTTTTGAAAACAAATCTTCTTAATTGCTTTAAAAAAATGTAATTTATATTACACGTCAAATCTTGCTCTTTAATTTGCAATGTAAATTTTATTGACTATGTAAATTCTTATTCTTTCGTTACATATAAAATGTACTTCCTATTGTCTTCCTCTTTTCTACTGTTTTTATTTTACAATAAAAATGTATTTTTTATTGTTTATTCTTCTCTAATCATGTTTTCTATATATATTCATGACAAATAAATGAACGTTTCATTGGTTAACAATTGTCTATATTTATTAATGACACATAAATGCATGATCCATTTGTAAACAATTTCCGATTAAAACATTCCATAATGAAATGGTATTTTTTTTTGATGTATCATTTTATAACAAAAACTTTACTTTTATTCTATTTCAACATTTTATGACAAAAATGTTATTTCTTGTAACACCCCATGTATTTTATAACAATGAAATTCATAAATTAAAGTATAACTAACTTCAAATCAAAGAATTAAGGGAAACGGGATAGGCCATTGCGTTCGTCTCGGAATTCTGCTTAAGACAGAGTCCGAGTTTGCGTAAAACGGACTCCGTCTGAGGAAGATATGGCCTCCGAAAGTTTCAGAATTCAGTTTAAAATTCAGACAGACCAAAATAGCTCAGAAAAACCAATTTGAAATTCAAAAATCGGGCCCAATTGGCCAGGGCGGGAATTTTCCCGCCCAAGGCACCCAGGTCGACTTGGCAGTCGACCTGGGGCTAACTAGGTCGACTGGGCAGTCGACCTGGGTCACCCGTGTCGACTAGCATGTCGACCTGGCCACTGAGCCAGGTCGAACCCAGCCCCCCTGGCTGGCCTAGTCTGTGGTTGGTTGATTTTCTGAGCCTTGCCTTGTCACTAGGGCTAGGTGTCAGCTCCTGGTTGGTCTCTCCTTTGAACGAACGGCTATTATTAAACCAAGCTCCATCGACGGTCTTAATCAACTCACAAACTCTATAAAAAGAACCTAAGCCCTAGCCTAAATCATACTATTTCATTTTAGCCTCAGGCGCCGCCATTAAACCTAGAGCTCTAGATTAAAAATACAAAGAACAAAATTAAAGAAGACGAAGGACGAATCTTGAAGCCTACAACTAGAAGCTACAACAACTACGACGCTTTAGACAATGGATTTAGGGCTATTTGATTTGGAATTTTGATTACTTGCTTCATATTGTAAATTCTATGTCACTTTTTAGGCAAAAACGCTAAAATAACATTGACATGCTATGAATTGAAACCGGATTTAGGAACAATTATTAATACATATTTATACTGTTTAACTTTGTATCATAATTTGGGAATATTGCTATGTCAACGTTGCAAGTTAAACTTAACATGATTTTGATGTTGTTATGAATCACTTGGGCTTAATTGTATGGCAAGTTGGACTAATACATGTCCATGGAACCACTATGTTTATTGAAAATATTTATGTTGATTAAACCATGCCTATGATGCTAAATAAACCATGTCTCTGATGTTGATGGAACTGTGCCCGTGATGTTAATATACCTATCATGTTAATTGATAAATTGGGAATTGCTAGGTTATGATGAAAAGTTGGAATCATTACATTTATAATGCTAGATGAGAATCATTATGTTAAAAATACTAAATTGGAATCCACTATGCCTATTAGAATTACCATGCCT
Organism: Allium sativum; assembly: GCA_030737875.1. Lineage (NCBI taxonomy): Eukaryota > Viridiplantae > Streptophyta > Magnoliopsida > Asparagales > Amaryllidaceae > Allium > Allium sativum. Next base: position 518,636,285 of record CM060909.1, read on the forward strand.
TTAACGTTTCATGTTTGTAATAAAATTATTATTATGCCCGCAATGATTATCATGCCTATGATGTAAAGTTGAAATCATCATGTTAAACCAAGTTGGAACCATTGCTATGCCAAGTTATCATCATGCTAGTATTGAAACCATGTGATATGTTAGAGCCTGTTTATTATGCATGTGATGTTGGAATTGTCACATATGCCTATCACATGTTTGGTGTTATTCCCCTTTATCTCTTGAATTGTTTATGCTTGTGAATGAAGTATGTTTATATACGATGGGGATACGATTGGGTAGAATAGGAAAAACTTGAATTGATTATAATCATAAACCGTGAAATTTGACATAAGTAGAACATGAAATATGGCACGAAAACTTGACTTGAACATGCCATAACTTGACTTGAAAAACATGCCTTAGATGGGCACGAAGTTGACATATGAACATGCTATGGGAATAGCACGAATCTGATAAGAACATGGGCATGACTTTAGAAAACAAGAAAGTGGCCAACTCGAGGTTGGGTTGAGTTTGTAGTGTAAATCTGCCCGGAACCGCCCGGCAAATCCAGTTGCTACAAACAATAGGATCCAATGTGGGTAGTTGGTCATATCGCGCTTGAAACCCGAGGTTGGGTTGAGTTTGTAGCGTAAACCTGTTTGGAACCGCCCGGCAGATCCAGTGGTTACGAACAATAGGATCCAATGTGAGTGGTTCGGTGCATTAAGGAATCAATTAATGCCAATTAGGGTTAAGTCATGAACATGAAAAAGACAACTTAACCAACTTGAACATGATTTGTAGGGATAAGTCATGAACTTGAAACGACAACACTTGGCCAACTTGACATGACACGTAGGCGGGTTAAGTCGCGAATTTAAACGGCATACTTAACCCTCTTGACATGACTAGACTGGAAGAGGATTAAGTCACGAATTACATGACTTAATCGGTTAGGCGGGTTAGGTCACGAATTACATGACCTAATCTGTTAGGCAAAACCCTAGACACGACCCTTTTCAGCAGTAACCCTCTAGATGTATCAAGGTACCCTGGGCTAGGCTGGGTGGGGCATGATTACTGGGCTGATTGTAAGAGGTGAACGACGGCAGTGGGGTACACCAGTGTAGGTTCGGTGGACTACGGTCGTGCACGTATTCCGGGGCAAACATTGGGTATTTGTAGATTTATCTGTGCATCTTGAATCGTGTCAGCGGTTGACACCCTAGGGCTGATACACCCGAAGGTGGACCCAGCACAGGTGACTACATTCGTGATTAGCCGTATGACACAGACACTTGACGAGCTAGAACTTGTAGGGAGCCGATCGACTAGATAAGCGCTCCGCAGGACCCCGTACTTGGGTCAGACCCCGTTTCAGGGTCATTTCACGATATTGGGCCGTGGGAGTTATTTCGTGATTAACTCGTGACATGGGCTTAGTATACTAGTACAGTCGATGCAACGAATCTTGAACATGTGATGCTTTATTTGGCTTGTCTTGACTTATCATGATCACCTTAGTCTATCTTGTCCACCTTGACACCCTTCTTGAGTTTAGTTCCAGTTCATACATGACATGTTGTTTTAACCGTTTTTACATTGAAAGTCACTAGGACTTACTCAGTCTTTATGACTGACCCTTTTCCTTTCGCCTCTTTTTCTTCCGTTCCCCCCCCCCCCCAGGTTCACAGGGAGAGAATACCGCAGCTTGACCAATTTTCACATCCAGCTTGAAGAGAAAGAATGTATTGCTTGGATCTTTTCCGTTTTGGACTATGGCTTTGGCCAGAAATCAAGGGACTTTTGCAGTTTATTTATGTTTTCTTTATGCTTCTTTAAATAATGTAATCAAGACAGTTATGATTTTGGAAGTAGTGTAAGACAAATTATGACATGGTTTGTGAACACGTATTATGTTGAAATAAAAGTTGTTGTTTTTCCGCTATTCAAAAATATGTGTTCTTATATCTGTCTTGTATATCTGTGACTTATACTTACAAACCTCCACCAAAATTAGGGCATTCCCTTTGAGAGTGACCCTAACGGAGGTGGGGTATTTCACTTGGTATCAGAGCAAAGGTTTATCAGATAAGATAAAAGTTTTGAAAATTTATTTTCAAAGAAAAATTTAAAGAAGCATTTTTAAAAGATAAAATATTATTTTATTTTAAAAAGGCAAAGTCCCCCAAAGCCATAGGTACTATCTCTTATCCTTCATTTTGAATCTATCCTTTTTGTTTCAGCATGTCCGAAGAACTTAACTTGCCAGAGGGTGTACCAATACCTGTTTGGTTTAGACGATTCTTAGAAACAAGGGCCACTCAGCCAGGCCCTACCATTCCTCCTCCCCCAGCTGCAGGGAATCATCCGGCTGCAGCAACACCTCTTCCTCCAACTCCTCCGCGGGGAAACACTTTTGCTAAGATATGTAAAGATTTTAAAGCTACGGGAGGAAAGGATTTTCATGGAACTGAGTGCTTCGTGGCAGCTAGAAATTGGCTGAAAGAAACCGAGGACTTATTTGTCATCTTTGAGCTAGAAGATAGGCAGAAAGTACAACTGGCAGTGTGGCTACTAAAGGGCGCGGCTTCCTACTGGTGGGAAGTCACTAATGCAGAAAGACCAGTGGAAACATGGGAGGACTTTAGGGCAAGGTTTGAGGCTAAATTTCTCTCAGAATCTGAAAGGAGTTTGCAGTTGGAAAAATTCTTCTTTCTTAAGCAAGGGAATATGACAGTCAAAGAGTATGTTAATCAGTTCGATGAGCTGGCTAGGTTCGGACTGGACCTAGTCAACACCCCGCACAAGAAGGCTCTCCGCTTTGTCAAGGGGTTGAATGAGCCATTACACAGTTTAGCCATGACCCATATACTCATGGGAGCTACGTATGAAAGGTTGGTGCAGATGGCATTGCTGAACGAAGAAGATAAGGGCAAGAAGGAGACAAAGGCAGAAAACTCTCAAGGGAAGAAAGAGGTCAAGCCCAACGACTCTCAGAATAAGAAGGTAGACTCCGAGAAAGGAGGCAAGAACGACAGCTCACGTGATAAAAGGAAATATAATTTCTGTGGTACGGAAGGGCACATAGCCAAGGATTGTAGAAAGAGGTAGAGAAAGCAAGGTGAATGTTTTCATTGTGGGGAGACTGGACACATCAGCAAAGACTGCCCTAAGAAGCAGACCGGACCTTCTGGGGGTACATCGTTAATTTCTTCTAGATGCTTTGTTTTATCTTGTTTCTCTCCTCGATCCTATCTTGAGAACCATAGGTAGAATCTTTTTGGATGTAAACATGTAATTGAAACATGTTATGATTGCGAAATGGTTGCAAGTGGTCGCAAGTGGTTGCTCGTGGATGCATGAATACACATTAGGCACTAGATCGGCTCAGACACATTTTCATGTTGCATATGCATAAATGTATTTATTCGTACATGGATGAAGTTTAGTGTGTTGTCATATGGATGTTGCATTTATATATGAATGGTTGTGCACTCATGTAGAATCATGAATAGGAAAATTCGCATAACTAATGGATTCATGGCACTTACATAATTCACATTAAGGAGGTCAACTGAATCAGTAGACCGCCTGATTTTGCATTGGATAAGTACATGTACACACACACACTTTGCATATGATCATGAAGCATTAGAAGTCTTTTAAGGACAATGGATGCTCGTGTTTTATGGATGAGTAGATGGATGTTTGGATGTTAGGATATACATTCTACCTGAACTTGAAGATTTCGGGGATGAAATCCTTTTAAGTGGAGGAGAATGTAACACCCCGTGTATTTTGTAACATTGAAATTCATAAATTAAAGTATAACTAACTTCAAATCAAAAAATTAAGGGAAACGGGATACACCATTGCGTTCGTCTCGGAATTCTGCTTGAGATAGAGTCCGAGTTTACGTAAAACAGACTCCGTATGAGGAAGATATGGCCTCCGGAAGTTTCAGAATTCAGTTTAAAATTCAAACAGACCAAAATAGCTCAGAAAAACCAATTTGAAATTCAAAAATCGGGCCCGATCGGCCAGGGCGGGAATTTTCCCGCCCAAGGCACCCGACCTGGGGCTAACCAGGTCGACTGGGCAGTTGACCTGGGTCACCCGTGTCGACTGCAAAGTCGACATGGTGTCGACTGGCATGTCGACCTGGCCACTGAGCCAGGTCGAACCCAGCCCCCCTGGCAGGCCTAGTCTGTGGTTGGTCGATTTTCTAAGCCTTGCCTTGTCACTAGGGCTAGGTATCAGCTCCTGGTTGGTCTCTCCTTTGAACGAACGGCTATTATTAAACCAAGCTCCATCGATGGTCTTAATCAACTCACAAACTCTATAAAAAGAACCTAAGACCTAGCCTAAATCATACTATTTCATTTTAGCCTCAGGCCGCCGCCATTAAACCTAGAGCTCTAGATTAAAAATACAAAGAACAAAATTAAAGAAGACGAAGGACGAATCTTGAAGGCTACAACTAGAAGCTACAACAACTACGACGCTTTAGACGACAGATTTGGGGCTATTTGATTTGGAATTTTGATTACTTGCTTTATATTGTAAGTTCTATGTCACTTTTTAGGCAAAAACGCTAAAATAACATGGACATGTCATGAATTGAAATCGGATTTAGGAACTACTATTAATCGATATTTATACTGTTTAACTTTGAATCATAATTTGGGAATATTGCTGTGTCAACGTTGCAAGTTAAACTTAGCATGATTTTGATGTTGTTATGAATCACTTGGGCTTAATTGTATGGCAAGTTGGACTAATACATGTCCATGGAACCACTATGTTTATTGAAAATCTTTATGTTGATTATACCATGCCTATGATGCTAAATAAACCATGTCTATGATGTTGATGGAACTGTGCCTGTGATGTTAATATACCTATCATGTTAAATGATAAATTGGGAATTGCTAGGTTATGATGAAAAGTTGGAATCATTACATTTATAATGCTAGATGAGAATCATTATGTTAAAAATACTAAATTGGAATCCACTATGCCTATTAGAATTACCATGCCTTTAATGTTTCATATTTGTAATAAAATTATTATTATGCCCGCAATGATTATCATGCCTATGATGTAAAGTTGAAATCATCATGTTAAACTAAGTTGGAACCATTGCTATGCCAAGTTATCATCATGCTAGTATTGAAACAATGTGATATGTTATAGCCTGTTTATTATGCAAGTGATGTTGGAATTGTCACATATGCCTATCACATGTTTGGTGTTATTCCCCTTTATCTCTTGAATTGTTTATGCTTGTGAATGAAGTACGTTTATATACGTTGGGGATACGATTGGGTAGAATAGGAAAAACTTGAATTGATTATAATCATAAACCGTGAAATTTGACATAAGTAGAACATGAAATATGGAACGAAAACTTGACTTGAACATGCCATAACTTGACTTGAAAAACATGCCTTAGTTGGGCACGAAGTTGACATATGAACATGCTATGGGAATAGCACGAATCTGATAAGAACATGGGCATGACTTAAGAAAACAAGAAAGTGGCCAACTCGAGGTTGGGTTGAGTTTGTAGTGTAAATCTGCCCGGAACCGCCCGGCAAATCCAGTTGCTACAAACAATAGGATCCAATGTGGGTAGTTGGTCATATCGCGCTTGAAACCCGAGGTTGGGTTGAGTTCGTAGCGTAAACCTGCCCGGAACCGCCCGACAAATCCAGTGGTTTCGAACAATAGGATCCAATGTGAGTGGTTCGGTGCATTAACGAATCAATTAATGCCAATTAGGGTTAAGTCATGAACATGAAAAAGACAACTTAACCAACTTGAACACGATTTGTAGGGCTAAGTCATGAACTTGAAACGACAATACTTAGCCAACTTGACATGACACGTAGGCGGGTTAAGTCGCGAATTTAAACGACATATATAACCCTCTTGACATGACTAGACTGGAAGAGGATTAAGTCACGAATTACATGACTTAATCGGTTAGGCGGGTTAGGTCACGAATTACATGACCTAATCTGTTAGGCGAAACTCTAAACACGACCCTTTTCAGCAGTAACCCTTTAGATGTATCAAGGTACCCTCGGGCTAGGCCGGGTGGGGCACGATTACTGGGCTGATTGTAAGAGGTGAACGACGACAGTGGGGTACACCAGTGTAGGTTCGGTGGACTACGGTCGTGCACGTATTCCGGGGCAAACATTGGGTATCTGTAGATTTATCTGTGCATCTTGAATCGTGTCAGGGGTTGACACCCTAGGGCTGATACACCCGAAGGTGGACCCAGCACAGGTGACTACATTCGTGATTAGCCGTATGACATGGACACTTGACGAGCTAGAACTTGTAGGGAGCCGATCGACTAGATAAGCGATCCGCAGGACCCCGTACTTGGGTCAGACCCCGTTTCAGGGTCATTTCATGATATTGGGCCGTGGGAGTTATTTCGTGATTAACTCGTGACATGGGCTTAGTATACTAGTACAGTCGATGCAACGAATCTTGAACATGTGATGCTTTATTTGGCTTGTCTTGACTTATCATGATCACCTTAGTCTATCTTGTCCACCTTGACACCCTTCTTGAGTTTAGTTCCAGTTCATACACGACATGTTGTTTTAACCGTTTTTACACTGAAAGTCACTAGGACATACTCAGTCTTTATGACTGACCCTTTTCCTTTCGCCTCTTTTTCTTCCGTTCCCCCCCCCCCTGGTTCACAGGGAGGGAATACCGCAGCTTGACCAATTTTCACATCCAGCTTGAATAGAAAGAATGTATTGCTTGGATCTTTTCCGTTTTGGACTATGGCTTTGGACAGAAATCAAGGGACTTTTGCAGTTTATTTATGTTTTCTTTATGCTTCTTTAAATAATGTAATCAAGACAGTTATGAATTTGGAAATAGTGTAAGACAAATTATGACATGGTTTGTGAACACGTATTATGTTGAAATAAAAGTTGTTGTTTTTCCGCTGTTCAAAAATATGTTTTCTTATATCTGTCTTGTATATCTGTGACTTATACTTACAAACCTCCACCAAAATTAGGGCATTCCCTTTGAGAGTGACCCTAACGGAGGTGGGGTGTTTCATTTCTTCTATTGACAAAGAGAATATTTTGTTTGCATTCAATGTTTCTATCAGCAAAATAAAAGAATATTTTATTTGCCTAACATTTCTAAATTTTTAATGACTAATAAAAGAGGGGATTTGTTTATGTACTGTAACAACCCGTAAAATGCGAGCCAGTTTGAAAATTTTATTTTGGCAATTTTAGCGGATTTTGAATATTTAAAATGAATTATTTTAAATAATATCGACGAGAAATTTATTTTGAATAGAATTCGATCGTATATATTATACGCGTCGTCGTTAGAATATATAATAATTATATATAATTATAAAAGGAATTGAAAATGGCGCGGTAGTTCGAAAATTCGATTTCTAATTTCAAATGAATATACAGAATTCAATATAAGTCAGAATTTAACGAAACAAGAAATATTTGAATCTGTATAACTATATCTTTGTAACGAAGTTAACAAACTGAGATTTCATTTTAGAAATGATAAGATATGTCCAGTTTAAAATTAGAAATAGTCGCTGTGGAATTTATATATATTTTTATATATATAAGGCCCTTAAAAAAATAGCAATTTTGCAAATGACCTCGGATTTCGACGAAACCAGTTTTGTTGGGTCCGCAGTGTCAAATTATTGCTAGATTCCAAATTTCATAATTTTCTGAATCAATATGTGAGCGTGGCAAAGGAAAATGCGTTTGACCATTTTCAGTTGATTTTAATCGACTGGAAATTGGCCATTTTTCAAACGGTCTCAGAATTTGACGAAACTAGTTTTGTTAGGACCGTATCGTCAATACGAAGCTAGAAAATATTTTTCTGGAATTTTTCTAGTTAGTATGTGACCCCGGTAATTTGAAATGTATGTTTAAAATTCAATATAGTGATTTAAATGAAAATTCAAAAGGAAACTGATTGTAACGATCAAATCAGCTTGCGATACATATCCCATTGTATCCGGAATGGGGGTATTACGCTAGGGACGACAGTCGTTGGATCCAATTCAAAGCCCAAACGAAAAAGCAACTTTACGGAGAATTAATTGAATAAATAATTAAATATATTTTCTTTTATAAACACCCCCCCCCCCCGTTACTTTCTCATTTCAGAAACAAAAAAAGGAAAAAAAAAAAAAAAAAAAGAACCCCGCCTCGTCGATCCCGCCCCCTACCCTAACCACCGCCGCCAGGCGATTTCCGCTCCCTCCCCCAATCGCGCGCCGCTCAGCCCCCCCCCTCGACGAAGCTTCCTCCCCCACCCCTCGTCCTTCCAGTTATCGAACCCCCCCTCCGCAGCCAAATCGAGGTCGCGACGCCATCGGTGGGGCCCCAACCACCTGCCGCCGATGAAGTCGATGCCCCCCTAGAAGCTGCCGCCGATGAAGTCGATGCACCACCCCTGTAAGTTTTTTTTTTTTTTTTATTTATTTTATTTTTATTTTATTTAAAAACAGAAAATGTAAACCTGATTATTTTAAAAATGAAAACTGATTATTTTATTTAAATTTGAAAAACTGATTATTTTAAGTTTTAAAACCTGATTATTTTAAAAATGAAAACTGATTATTTTATTTAAATTTGAAAAACTGATTATTTTAAGTTTTAAAACCTGATTATTTTAAAAATGAAAACTGATTATTTTATTTAAATTTGAAAAACTGATTATTTTAAGTTTTAAAAACTGATTATTTTAAAATTTGAAAACTGATTATTTTATTTTTGTTTTGAAAACTGATTTTTATAGGAAGTAAAACTGATTTTATTTTGAAAGGGAAAATGATTTTTAAACTGAATTTAAAATGATTTCTAAACTAGGAAGAGATTAGAAATTTAAAAGGAAAAATCAGATTTCTATATATCGAAAGTCGAAAGAAAAATATAGTTTTTATGTTTTGAACTTCGAAAAAAAATAGGATTTTTATATATTGAACTTTGAACTAAAAATTCGATTTTTATATATTGAACTTCGAACTAAAAATTCGATTTTTATATATTGAACTTTGAAATAAAAATTCGATTTTTATATATTGAACTTTGAAATAAAAATTCGATTTTTATATATTGAACTTTGAAATAAAAATTCGATTTTTATATATTGAACTTAGAAATAAAAATTCGATTTTTATATATTGAACTTTGAAATAAAAATTCGATTTTTATATATTGAACTTTGAAATAAAAATTCGATTTTTATATATTGAACTTTGAAGTAAAAATTCGATTTTTATATATTGAACTTTGAAGTAAAAATTCGATTTTTATATATTGAACTTTGAACTAAAAATTCGATTTTTATATATTGAACTTTGAAATAAAAATTCGATTTTTATATATTGAACTTTGAACTAAAAATTCGATTTTTATATATTGAACTTTGAAATAAAAATTCGATTTTTATATATATAGTGACTACGGGCAACGAAGATGGCGATGATGCGATAGCGATGAAGATTTCTATCAATGAAGTGCCGTGGAGCTAGGACAGCTATATGTGAGAATTTCTCACCTTTCTATTTTATTTCTAGTTATATATATATACTAGGATGCAGACGGTGCTTAGTAGCACCCGACACAATCGTCCACAGACCATGGACTTGTTTGTTTGATTGTTTGGTGATTGATTGTGATATTGGTTTGAATGTGGTTTGTGGTGTGAAAAATCGAATCGATAAATTGGTTAGGATTAGACGTGCGCCGTTATAAGGCGAAGGAGTAAGGCTAGGTTAGACCCTTACTCCAAATTTTGTGGTTTGCAAAATGAAATTGATTTGATTGATGAGTGAATGGCGTGGGCCTTCACTAGACCGGGGATAAGGCTAGGCCTCGTCCCGTTTCTAGTATCGTGCCGTTATGCTGCCGAAATTTTCTAAAATATGTTAGAAAAATAAAAATATCATTTTTTTTAAAGAATGAACCGAAGAGAAATTCATATGTTGAAATAAAATGTTTTGTCGTTAAAAATATAAATTTTAACGTGAATGTGAATAAATAAAATATTCATTTGCAAACCAGATGGTTTGTTTATGTACACTTATTTGAAGGACATTGATTGGGTCGATAAATTTTACACATCGCCCAACTGCACAAATAAAATCTGTGTTTGATTGTTTGAAACCCTACACGGGTGTTGGGATGATATTTGACGTACACTAATCCCGATTGTTTAGTTGTGTGTCGATCGATTGATTGACAGACTGTTATAAGCGTTGAATATTTATATTTGATGCTTATACAGTGTAGAATGCACTTTGGATGATGGTTGATTATTCATCGTTGTTGATATATGCATGTGTTGTAGAAAATCCATATAATTAACATTATATGGTAATTGATTGGGCCTCATTCCAGTTTTGAAAAAGAAATATTTGAAAAAGAAATATTTGAAATAGAATATTTGAAAATAAAGGAATATATGAAGCCGTGTTGATTAGATTGACGCCATTTTGACGTGAACGATATTTATATCAATTGAAAACGAATTCGAAATGAATTGAATTGAAAACGATTTCGAAATGAATTGAATTGAAAACGATTTCGAAATGAATTGAATTGAAAACGATTTCGAAATGAATTGAATTGAAAACGATTTCGAAATGAATTGAATTGAAAACGATTTCGAAATGAATTGAATTGAAAACGATTTCGAAATGAATTGAATTGAAAACGATTTCGAAATGAATTGAATTGAAAACGAATTCGAAATGAATTGAATTGAAAACGAATTCGAAATGAATTGAATTGAAAACGATTTCGAAATAAATTGAATTGAAAACGAATTCGAAATGAATTGAATTGAAAACGATTTCGAAATGAATTGAATTGAATATGAATTCAAATTGAATTGAAATTTGAATTGAACAGAAATGAATTTTGAAACGAATTTATAAAGAAGAATTCAATTTTGCTTTGAATTGAAATGGAAGTCGAAATAAATTTTGAAATGAATTTAAAACTGTTTATATAATTCGTTTTAAATAAAAATCGGCGAAGTATATATTATATATATTATATATATAATATAATGGCCTGAATAGAACGCGCCGCGCCGCGGCAGTTCGTGAATTTCGACCATTTATTTCAAACGGACATTGCGGGAGATCCGACCGTCGGATTCTCCTAAAACCGGAACCGTTGGGTTCGTATCGAAAAGAGCTTTCTAACGAATATTAGAAATTTGAAATCTAACGGTTGGATTTGGAATTACGTCCAAATCAAATTCGAAAAAGGTCGCTGTAAGTGCAGTTCGATGGCCGTTAATGGAAATCGACTGTACGGGCCTTGATAAAATTATTAAAAATAGTAATAATTTGTGTAAAATCATAAGAAGTGATTTGTGAAAGTTTGGGATGAAAAACTCCATATTTGAAAAGATAAAAATAGATTTTTATCGAAATGAACTAGATTTGAACTAGAATTATAATTCTATTTATTTTTAAATAAATAAATTGAATTTGAAATGGTTTTGAAAATAACCAAAATTTCCAATGATTGCATTGGAGTGGAGTTGAATCGAAATTGTCTTCGGAATATTTCGATGTTGGAATTCGTGATATTACAGGTGTTGTTATGGAAATTTGAAAGATATATTTGTATCGTTATTTCCAATACGACATTTGTTAGTCGTAGAATTCGATATTGAATATAAGCCGATATATTTTCTATTCAGAGCCTTGTATTGAATATCGAATGTGATTTGGGTTTGTCGTGAATGGTGTCTTCACTAACACTGTTCTTAAACCCAGTTGAGAAAAGATTAAATCTTTTTATTTAGATTTAATGAAGTGTACCAGTTAAATGATATTTAATTGGAATTGAAATGGGTATTGATTTTTGGGTTTATCGTGAACAGTGTTTTAAATAACACTTGTTCTTTAACCCGATAATTAATGAATGTGATTTGGGTTTGTCGTGAATGGTGTCTTCACTAACACTGTTCTTGAACCCAGTTGAGAAAAGATTAAATCTTTTGATTTAGATTTAATGAAGTTCACCAATTAAATAATATTTAATTGGAATTGAAATGATATTGATTTTTGGGTTTATCGTGAACAGTGTTTTAAATAACACTTGTTCTTTAACCCGATAATTAATGGGATGTGACTTTGGGTTTATCGTGAACCGTGTTTTAAATGACACTGATTCTTTAACCCAGTCACAGATTAAAACTAAGTGGAGTTTTAATGAATCTTTAATTAGATTGAAAAGATCGAGAATGGAGTATCACCAGTTTTGCTCCAGGCGATAGTTAAATCTTTAATTAGATTTGAACGTGAAATTTAGAAACTAACTGTCGGTTAGCCAAGCAGAATGGTTTTCTGGATATTGATCTGATGTTGGTTTCGGCCTTCGGGGTTAATATTTGGGGAATTATTCTCTTGATTAATTTACGGTTAGTGACTGATGAATTGGAATGAGGCGTATGTTGTGTTTGTGTAACACTTTTATAAAATATACGCGAGTTATTCGGGAAGACCGGGTTTATCCCATTCTGAATAACTGATACGACGATAAGTCGAAGATGAAGACGATGGTCGAAGACCGGAGGTCTTCACGTCGTTTGGGTGATAACTGATGATCTTGATTGGGCTGTACACCCAAGAAGATGGAAACAGTTGGTGATCGTCCAGACGTACTTGGAGATCGATGGATATGCGGGGTACTAGGTGCCTCCGGTTTCGTTCAGCCCCAGAACGGACTTGTAAATGGACTGTGTGTCTGACATTGGATTTCATTCTGTGTGACTGATATCGGTTGCATAGAGTGGTTTGCCTGTGTGGCATGCTAAGATGCAAATGATCAAGGCTTCTGTTGAAAAGCAAAGTCTTGTGGTGATGATCAAAGCACGGCCTTTGTGGCGTAGCTTTGTGTAACGTTTACTTCGCGAGTTTCACACCCGGTATGAACCAAAAACGGGAGAAAGGACCTCAGGGAGGGCCTGCGTTTCTTCCTAGTTAGAAGTGGCGTCAGTGGTTTTACACGCCCTGACGAGTTTGACTTATGTGGTTGTTGCTGTTGCGAGGCGCCTCGGATTGATCGGTCGTTCTCGAACCGATGGAGTCATTTAGTGGCTCATTTACGCCCCAAAGGGCGGGGAAACGTAGTGTTCAGGCATTTTAATCCACATCGGTGGACCGGCCCTGTCGCTCCTAGGGTCACTCGAGCTCTGATCCTGAGGCTGGGGCTAGGCAGTCTCGAATCGGTTGAGGACTATCTTTTGCCTCGGTTCATAGATGGAAATCCAATTTCCAAATACGAGACTTTGCGGTTTTGATTGTATATCCTATATATGGCGACATAGTGGGATGGGGCGCTTATGCCGCCTATGATTGATACTTATGATTTGAAGTTGTTTTATACACTATGCACTTATTATAGTATCAAATGATTTGTTTTAAACGTATCAAGCATTCTTTGGCTGTTATAAGGGAAAACCCTATCCTCGACTGCGTTGCATTGTGTGATGGGACCTGGGTCTTATAACAGCTTCATTTTTCTTTATTTAGCATTGCGCTGTTTGTTTTATGCACTGGTATTCTTGGGAGGAAACCCGTTCCGTGTTATACGGCGTGGTCCCTTGATTTACCTAACTTTAAAATAAAGATTAATAACTGTTTTAGTTCTCACACCAGTCACATGACTGACCTGGAGTTTATTGTTTTAACCTAAACTCTGGGTGCCCCTATTTTCGACACGGGCAGCTAGTAGTTTGGTTTTGCAGATTTATATTCACAGGATCCTGGTTTACAGCTGGAACGATATCCGGAAAGCTTTGTATCCGTATATCTTCTTCTAGTTGTTTATTGTATTATTTTCCGCTGCGTTGTATTTAAATGTAATTTAAATCTCTGATAATTCTGTGTAATATTCTTTTAAACTCTGTATATTCTTGTAATCTGATGCATTGTTGTAATATACAATGAAATGTTCTTTGTATGCGTTCTGTTGTGGCTTGTTCTCGAACTATCCGACGCTTTCCTTTACGGGGGAGTTGCGGGTCTTTACACGTGGTATCAGAGCTTTGGTTTACAAAGCTAGAGAACAAGGCACATTAGAACCATACGAAAGAATTCATCAGATATTGGATTAGTAATATCCAATGAGGATGACTCGTTAGAGATGGGATCAGTAGTGTCCTAGAACGAGTCGAAAGAGTGTTGTTTTTGAAAATAAAAGTGAAAACCCACTTTGTTTTGGAAATTCAAATCTTAAGTATTCGTATTTGAATAGTCTATTTAAATTGAATTTGGGCAATCGAGTATATAAAGATTTTGCATACACGCTTAGCGGCTTGTATTCGAAGTTTTAATATATTGGGTAGATATAGAATCACATTCTAGTTGCCCGGGGATGATTCTGATGATGAGGCATCGTCATCTGTGTTGTGTTCGACTGGCGAGAGTGGGTTATCTATATATTTCCATATAGGCTGGTGTGAGAACCAAAATTAGATAGGGCTTATTGTTGTGATTTAGCATCAAAAATCTGATTTTTGTCTATGTATCAAAATTATGAATTTGAAACTTTAAATTCACTAATTGATTGATGTTTGTGTTGTTTGGTTAATTGTTTGCTAATTTTGAACCATTATGCATAATTTAAATCGAATATTGAACTGTATCGAAAATTGGTCGCATTTGCTTGCATATATGTACTTACATTGAACAGGTCATAGCAAGGAGGCTAGAGCCGAGAATAAAATTTGTTTGCCCGACAAATAGGTACATGTTTACTACATAATTTCCTGTTTTGTTTGGGTGATGATGATTTTGTGAGCCTATTGGCTAGCCGCTTGGCTTTTTCTTTTTCTTTTTGAGATCTGAAGGACCGGGGAAGCTATTTGAAATTCCCCGATGCTCCCGGTGCAGGGGAGGTTATGGCGAAATTTTTCGAAAATTTAGGGTGTTAGCCAAATTTTTGAAATTTTGAAAATTCTCAGAAACTGAAAAGTTAGAGAATGCAAGCCAGATCGAGCGTAGAGCTGAATAATCAAACCACTTTCGACTTTGTTCCTTTTCGGGGACGAAAAGTTTTAAGTGGGGGAGATTGTAACAACCCGTAAAATGCGAGCCAGTTTGAAAATTTTATTTTGGCAATTTTAGCGGATTTTGAATATTTAAAATGAATTATTTTAAATAATATCGACGAGAAATTTATTTTGAATAGAATTCGATCGTATATATTATACGCGTCGTCGTTAGAATATATAATAATTATATATAATTATAAAAGGAATTGAAAATGGCGCGGTAGTTCGAAAATTCGATTTCTAATTTCAAATGAATATACAGAATTCAATATAAGTCAGAATTTAACGAAACAAGAAATATTTGAATCTGTATAACTATATCTTTGTAACGAAGTTAACAAACTGAGATTTCATTTTAGAAATGATAAGATATGTCCAGTTTAAAATTAGAAATAGTCGCTGTGGAATTTATATATATTTTTATATATATAAGGCCCTTAAAAAAATAGCAATTTTGCAAATGACCTCGGATTTCGACGAAACCAGTTTTGTTGGGTCCGCAGTGTCAAATTATTGCTAGATTCCAAATTTCATAATTTTCTGAATCAATATGTGAGCGTGGCAAAGGAAAATGCGTTTGACCATTTTCAGTTGATTTTAATCGACTGGAAATTGGCCATTTTTCAAACGGTCTCAGAATTTGACGAAACTAGTTTTGTTAGGACCGTATCGTCAATACGAAGCTAGAAAATATTTTTCTGGAATTTTTCTAGTTAGTATGTGACCCCGGTAATTTGAAATGTATGTTTAAAATTCAATATAGTGATTTAAATGAAAATTCAAAAGGAAACTGATTGTAACGATCAAATCAGCTTGCGATACATATCCCATTGTATCCGGAATGGGGGTATTACGCTAGGGACGACAGTCGTTGGATCCAATTCAAAGCCCAAACGAAAAAGCAACTTTACGGAGAATTAATTGAATAAATAATTAAATATATTTTCTTTTATAAACACCCCCCCCCCCCCCGTTACTTTCTCATTTCAGAAACAAAAAAAGGAAAAAAAAAAAAAAAAAAAGAACCCCGCCTCGTCGATCCCGCCCCCTACCCTAACCACCGCCGCCAGGCGATTTCCGCTCCCTCCCCCAATCGCGCGCCGCTCAGCCCCCCCCCTCGACGAAGCTTCCTCCCCCACCCCTCGTCCTTCCAGTTATCGAACCCCCCCTCCGCAGCCAAATCGAGGTCGCGACGCCATCGGTGGGGCCCCAACCACCTGCCGCCGATGAAGTCGATGCCCCCCTAGAAGCTGCCGCCGATGAAGTCGATGCACCACCCCTGTAAGTTTTTTTTTTTTTTTTATTTATTTTATTTTTATTTTATTTAAAAACAGAAAATGTAAACCTGATTATTTTAAAAATGAAAACTGATTATTTTATTTAAATTTGAAAAACTGATTATTTTAAGTTTTAAAACCTGATTATTTTAAAAATGAAAACTGATTATTTTATTTAAATTTGAAAAACTGATTATTTTAAGTTTTAAAACCTGATTATTTTAAAAATGAAAACTGATTATTTTATTTAAATTTGAAAAACTGATTATTTTAAGTTTTAAAAACTGATTATTTTAAAATTTGAAAACTGATTATTTTATTTTTGTTTTGAAAACTGATTTTTATAGGAAGTAAAACTGATTTTATTTTGAAAGGGAAAATGATTTTTAAACTGAATTTAAAATGATTTCTAAACTAGGAAGAGATTAGAAATTTAAAAGGAAAAATCAGATTTCTATATATCGAAAGTCGAAAGAAAAATATAGTTTTTATGTTTTGAACTTCGAAAAAAAATAGGATTTTTATATATTGAACTTTGAACTAAAAATTCGATTTTTATATATTGAACTTCGAACTAAAAATTCGATTTTTATATATTGAACTTTGAAATAAAAATTCGATTTTTATATATTGAACTTTGAAATAAAAATTCGATTTTTATATATTGAACTTTGAAATAAAAATTCGATTTTTATATATTGAACTTAGAAATAAAAATTCGATTTTTATATATTGAACTTTGAAATAAAAATTCGATTTTTATATATTGAACTTTGAAATAAAAATTCGATTTTTATATATTGAACTTTGAAGTAAAAATTCGATTTTTATATATTGAACTTTGAAGTAAAAATTCGATTTTTATATATTGAACTTTGAACTAAAAATTCGATTTTTATATATTGAACTTTGAAATAAAAATTCGATTTTTATATATTGAACTTTGAACTAAAAATTCGATTTTTATATATTGAACTTTGAAATAAAAATTCGATTTTTATATATATAGTGACTACGGGCAACGAAGATGGCGATGATGCGATAGCGATGAAGATTTCTATCAATGAAGTGCCGTGGAGCTAGGACAGCTATATGTGAGAATTTCTCACCTTTCTATTTTATTTCTAGTTATATATATATACTAGGATGCAGACGGTGCTTAGTAGCACCCGACACAATCGTCCACAGACCATGGACTTGTTTGTTTGATTGTTTGGTGATTGATTGTGATATTGGTTTGAATGTGGTTTGTGGTGTGAAAAATCGAATCGATAAATTGGTTAGGATTAGACGTGCGCCGTTATAAGGCGAAGGAGTAAGGCTAGGTTAGACCCTTACTCCAAATTTTGTGGTTTGCAAAATGAAATTGATTTGATTGATGAGTGAATGGCGTGGGCCTTCACTAGACCGGGGATAAGGCTAGGCCTCGTCCCGTTTCTAGTATCGTGCCGTTATGCTGCCGAAATTTTCTAAAATATGTTAGAAAAATAAAAATATCATTTTTTTTAAAGAATGAACCGAAGAGAAATTCATATGTTGAAATAAAATGTTTTGTCGTTAAAAATATAAATTTTAACGTGAATGTGAATAAATAAAATATTCATTTGCAAACCAGATGGTTTGTTTATGTACACTTATTTGAAGGACATTGATTGGGTCGATAAATTTTACACATCGCCCAACTGCACAAATAAAATCTGTGTTTGATTGTTTGAAACCCTACACGGGTGTTGGGATGATATTTGACGTACACTAATCCCGATTGTTTAGTTGTGTGTCGATCGATTGATTGACAGACTGTTATAAGCGTTGAATATTTATATTTGATGCTTATACAGTGTAGAATGCACTTTGGATGATGGTTGATTATTCATCGTTGTTGATATATGCATGTGTTGTAGAAAATCCATATAATTAACATTATATGGTAATTGATTGGGCCTCATTCCAGTTTTGAAAAAGAAATATTTGAAAAAGAAATATTTGAAATAGAATATTTGAAAATAAAGGAATATATGAAGCCGTGTTGATTAGATTGACGCCATTTTGACGTGAACGATATTTATATCAATTGAAAACGAATTCGAAATGAATTGAATTGAAAACGATTTCGAAATGAATTGAATTGAAAACGATTTCGAAATGAATTGAATTGAAAACGATTTCGAAATGAATTGAATTGAAAACGATTTCGAAATGAATTGAATTGAAAACGATTTCGAAATGAATTGAATTGAAAACGATTTCGAAATGAATTGAATTGAAAACGATTTCGAAATGAATTGAATTGAAAACGAATTCGAAATGAATTGAATTGAAAACGAATTCGAAATGAATTGAATTGAAAACGATTTCGAAATAAATTGAATTGAAAACGAATTCGAAATGAATTGAATTGAAAACGATTTCGAAATGAATTGAATTGAATATGAATTCAAATTGAATTGAAATTTGAATTGAACAGAAATGAATTTTGAAACGAATTTATAAAGAAGAATTCAATTTTGCTTTGAATTGAAATGGAAGTCGAAATAAATTTTGAAATGAATTTAAAACTGTTTATATAATTCGTTTTAAATAAAAATCGGCGAAGTATATATTATATATATTATATATATAATATAATGGCCTGAATAGAACGCGCCGCGCCGCGGCAGTTCGTGAATTTCGACCATTTATTTCAAACGGACATTGCGGGAGATCCGACCGTCGGATTCTCCTAAAACCGGAACCGTTGGGTTCGTATCGAAAAGAGCTTTCTAACGAATATTAGAAATTTGAAATCTAACGGTTGGATTTGGAATTACGTCCAAATCAAATTCGAAAAAGGTCGCTGTAAGTGCAGTTCGATGGCCGTTAATGGAAATCGACTGTACGGGCCTTGATAAAATTATTAAAAATAGTAATAATTTGTGTAAAATCATAAGAAGTGATTTGTGAAAGTTTGGGATGAAAAACTCCATATTTGAAAAGATAAAAATAGATTTTTATCGAAATGAACTAGATTTGAACTAGAATTATAATTCTATTTATTTTTAAATAAATAAATTGAATTTGAAATGGTTTTGAAAATAACCAAAATTTCCAATGATTGCATTGGAGTGGAGTTGAATCGAAATTGTCTTCGGAATATTTCGATGTTGGAATTCGTGATATTACAGGTGTTGTTATGGAAATTTGAAAGATATATTTGTATCGTTATTTCCAATACGACATTTGTTAGTCGTAGAATTCGATATTGAATATAAGCCGATATATTTTCTATTCAGAGCCTTGTATTGAATATCGAATGTGATTTGGGTTTGTCGTGAATGGTGTCTTCACTAACACTGTTCTTAAACCCAGTTGAGAAAAGATTAAATCTTTTTATTTAGATTTAATGAAGTGTACCAGTTAAATGATATTTAATTGGAATTGAAATGGGTATTGATTTTTGGGTTTATCGTGAACAGTGTTTTAAATAACACTTGTTCTTTAACCCGATAATTAATGAATGTGATTTGGGTTTGTCGTGAATGGTGTCTTCACTAACACTGTTCTTGAACCCAGTTGAGAAAAGATTAAATCTTTTGATTTAGATTTAATGAAGTTCACCAATTAAATAATATTTAATTGGAATTGAAATGATATTGATTTTTGGGTTTATCGTGAACAGTGTTTTAAATAACACTTGTTCTTTAACCCGATAATTAATGGGATGTGACTTTGGGTTTATCGTGAACCGTGTTTTAAATGACACTGATTCTTTAACCCAGTCACAGATTAAAACTAAGTGGAGTTTTAATGAATCTTTAATTAGATTGAAAAGATCGAGAATGGAGTATCACCAGTTTTGCTCCAGGCGATAGTTAAATCTTTAATTAGATTTGAACGTGAAATTTAGAAACTAACTGTCGGTTAGCCAAGCAGAATGGTTTTCTGGATATTGATCTGATGTTGGTTTCGGCCTTCGGGGTTAATATTTGGGGAATTATTCTCTTGATTAATTTACGGTTAGTGACTGATGAATTGGAATGAGGCGTATGTTGTGTTTGTGTAACACTTTTATAAAATATACGCGAGTTATTCGGGAAGACCGGGTTTATCCCATTCTGAATAACTGATACGACGATAAGTCGAAGATGAAGACGATGGTCGAAGACCGGAGGTCTTCACGTCGTTTGGGTGATAACTGATGATCTTGATTGGGCTGTACACCCAAGAAGATGGAAACAGTTGGTGATCGTCCAGACGTACTTGGAGATCGATGGATATGCGGGGTACTAGGTGCCTCCGGTTTCGTTCAGCCCCAGAACGGACTTGTAAATGGACTGTGTGTCTGACATTGGATTTCATTCTGTGTGACTGATATCGGTTGCATAGAGTGGTTTGCCTGTGTGGCATGCTAAGATGCAAATGATCAAGGCTTCTGTTGAAAAGCAAAGTCTTGTGGTGATGATCAAAGCACGGCCTTTGTGGCGTAGCTTTGTGTAACGTTTACTTCGCGAGTTTCACACCCGGTATGAACCAAAAACGGGAGAAAGGACCTCAGGGAGGGCCTGCGTTTCTTCCTAGTTAGAAGTGGCGTCAGTGGTTTTACACGCCCTGACGAGTTTGACTTATGTGGTTGTTGCTGTTGCGAGGCGCCTCGGATTGATCGGTCGTTCTCGAACCGATGGAGTCATTTAGTGGCTCATTTACGCCCCAAAGGGCGGGGAAACGTAGTGTTCAGGCATTTTAATCCACATCGGTGGACCGGCCCTGTCGCTCCTAGGGTCACTCGAGCTCTGATCCTGAGGCTGGGGCTAGGCAGTCTCGAATCGGTTGAGGACTATCTTTTGCCTCGGTTCATAGATGGAAATCCAATTTCCAAATACGAGACTTTGCGGTTTTGATTGTATATCCTATATATGGCGACATAGTGGGATGGGGCGCTTATGCCGCCTATGATTGATACTTATGATTTGAAGTTGTTTTATACACTATGCACTTATTATAGTATCAAATGATTTGTTTTAAACGTATCAAGCATTCTTTGGCTGTTATAAGGGAAAACCCTATCCTCGACTGCGTTGCATTGTGTGATGGGACCTGGGTCTTATAACAGCTTCATTTTTCTTTATTTAGCATTGCGCTGTTTGTTTTATGCACTGGTATTCTTGGGAGGAAACCCGTTCCGTGTTATACGGCGTGGTCCCTTGATTTACCTAACTTTAAAATAAAGATTAATAACTGTTTTAGTTCTCACACCAGTCACATGACTGACCTGGAGTTTATTGTTTTAACCTAAACTCTGGGTGCCCCTATTTTCGACACGGGCAGCTAGTAGTTTGGTTTTGCAGATTTATATTCACAGGATCCTGGTTTACAGCTGGAACGATATCCGGAAAGCTTTGTATCCGTATATCTTCTTCTAGTTGTTTATTGTATTATTTTCCGCTGCGTTGTATTTAAATGTAATTTAAATCTCTGATAATTCTGTGTAATATTCTTTTAAACTCTGTATATTCTTGTAATCTGATGCATTGTTGTAATATACAATGAAATGTTCTTTGTATGCGTTCTGTTGTGGCTTGTTCTCGAACTATCCGACGCTTTCCTTTACGGGGGAGTTGCGGGTCTTTACATGTACCTGTTCCAATGACAAATAAAGAGGAATTTATTTGTTTACACTTTCTAATTCAACTTGAAAAATGAAAGATGATGATTTATTTGTTTACAAATTTCTAATCCGATCTTAACAAATAAAATGAAAATTCCATTTGCTTACAATTTCTATTTACAGAAATGATAATTTTATATGTCTATTCTAAATTTGAAAAAAGCAACAAATTTATATGCTAATACTAAATTTAACAAAAGCGACAAATTTATGTGTAATTTCTAAATTTGGCAAAAGGAACAAATTAATATGTAAATCCTAAATTTGGTAAAAGGGACAAATTTAGTCTAACATAAAAATGAAAATTTTATGTGCCACAATTATAATTCAACCAAAAATGGTATTTTTTTCAACATTTTATTTATAAATTTATATTTTTCATGATGTAAACATTTCATACATTTCGTACCATCCATAAACACAATACAGTCAGTTTACCACAATACAGACAATTCAAATAATATAGAATTCACACAGTGTATATATTTGCTATTGCAAACACCACCAACATAAGAATAGGTATATATAAAGATTTTAATCTTAAATTTAAAAATGAGAAATCTCACCGAGCTTTTTATTCAGAATAAATCAGATCTGAAATTTGCTGAATTTCTAAGATGCTCTGTTTACGCTCTAATCTGTTCCATAGTCTAGATCTAGTCACAAGGATTCCAACGCAATGAAAATCATTCAATTCCATTCTGTTTTGAACAAGGTATGGCAAATTATATTTAAATTACATTATTTGCTAATAAAAGATGATTAACTTTAAATAATTTTGTTAAACCTTGATTTCCTTGGTCAAAAATTTAGGCCGTCTGTTTCATCTTCTTCACTCAGTAAATAGCCCGTCATCGAAACCCAACATCACCCACTCCACCTCGAAACGCGCACCTCATCCTTCACCTGTGTCCCGATCAGAATCCACCACCTTACAACTTATAGAGCCCAGGAAGCTCTTCGATTTGGTTCTGGAATTACTGAAATCGATTGAGTGGATAAAGAGAAAATGGAGGAAGAAGTTTCGAAATTTCTGGCCATTGAAATGGACATGGCTGTGGCTGTACGTTTGAATGTGAATTAGTTTTATTTCTAAATGAATTTGAATGATAAATAGAAGAGTAGAGACAGGAAAGAATAAATGCATAAGTTATTTTCCTATTTATGTTTCAAAACAAAATCGCAAAAAGAAAGAGAACAAACGAAAAGAAATAAATGCATCATTAATTGATTAACGCTGATTGTTAGAAAGTTTTTGAATTCTAAAATTTCAAAATGTGGAATATTAAAATCTCATAATTTAATGAATCTATTCAATGAGCAGACGAAGATAAATAGAATAGAAATAAATGTGTGGGTTCATTAGTTTTGGAGAGAACTAATGAAGGGGGTAAGTGGAAAGGAGAAATCAAAGGATATAAATTTAAGGAATAAGAGTATGAAATAAAATGCATAAAATAGATTGAAAGAAAATAAACTAATAGAATTAAGAAAGAAGTTAATAGATTAAAGGAAAGAAATAATTTCGTAATTAATGGGGAGAAAGGAAGGTGAAGGGAAAGAGATAAAAGCATTGAAAATAAATAATCAAAAGGAGCAACGCCAGAAATGAATGGCCTTGGGAATAAATGGACATAAAAATTGAGAAAAAAATGTGTAGCGCAAGTATATATGGTAAGGAACATTTCTTTTTATCATAGTGGCTTGCGTTTTTTTTATTTATATATATATATATATATATATATATATATATATGTATATACAATGCAACAGGAATGTATGCATCAAAAATAAGGAGAGGAAAGAATATATTCACTCCTAGTAATAAATCAGTATATCCCACAAACTATGCACCATAATACGTGTACACATTTACTCATTCCATTCTTAACGTTTGGAATATATATATATTCTCAATGAATGGAAGGTCTTTAATTTCCATTAAATAGCTTTCAATTTTATTTATCATACAAAGAAGGTGACTTTCCCTTTTTTCCTCTCTTCCATAAATGCTTCAAGTCATTTAATGAAATGAATAAAATAAAGAATTTGAACAAGAAATGAATGAATGGAAAAATAAAGGGGAAAAGAAACGTAACGGTTAGGAAAGAGGGAATGACTACATTAAATAATGAAACAAGCAGCACATTAAGTAGCATGTTAAACATTAAGAAGATAAAGAAAAGGGAAGTTAGAACGGTGCAGTCAGAATTAAAGAAACGTGATTTACACATTTTTGTTTGTTTTCCGTTTATTTGTTTGTCATGGCATATTATTATTATTATTATATATATATATATATATATTTCAAATAAAAGCATACGCTTTTTCCATTAAAATTGCCAAAATAAATTTTTAAATTTACCCCAAAATTCAGGGTCGTTATAGTCTCCCCTACTTAAAAACTTTTCTTCCTCGAAAAGGAATGAAGCTAAAGTTGTTTAAGTAACCTATCTCATCTTTCATTCTTTAATTCGTTTCTATAATTTTATTAGTTGAACTAATAATTACACTTCACAACCATCAATCAATTAGTTGATTAACTTTCCAAATATATATAACTTTTATATATTCAAAATTCATATTTTCAAATATCGGATTATACATAATCAAAGATACGTTAGTTATAAACTGGGCACTCTCAACTCATTCTAGGGCATTTCTAACCCCATCTCTAATGAGTTTTCTCATTCTAGGTTACTGCTAGTCCTATCTCTAATGAGTATTCTTATTGGATATTACTAATCCAATCTCTGATGAGTCTTTTGTTCAGTTCTAATGGGTTGTACCCCAAAGATTTTGAGCTAACCTGAGCTCTGATACCAACTGTAATGGCCCAGTGTTTCTCCCGACCAGATCGATCGCTAGATCGACCAACACCGTTCAAAACCCGAGTACGTTAACTTTGGGAATACGACATCAGAACAATAATAGCAGACTTTTATTATATCATGGTAACGTAACATCAGAGTACAGAATATCAAAGTACATCAAATAAAATTACAACGAAAGATAAATTACAATATTTTAATAAATTGCAGCAGAAACAATAAAATAGATACAGTACAAGATAACTATTCTCTGGACACAGCTTTAAGCTTCAATCGAGCATCCTGCTCAAAAGATAAATATCTGCAAAAAGCTACTCGACTGCCCATGTGGAAAAGAGGGCACCCAAGTTTGCAAAGTGAAACAAACTACGAGTCAGTCATGGGACTGGTGTGAGAATTCTTAACTAATATAACTAATCTAATAATAATAGGGCAAATCCAAGGACCAGGCTGCTAACGCGGAACGGGTTTACTCCAATGGATTGTTGTGCATAATTAAAGTAAATCGTTAAACAACGCAATGCCTTTCAGAAAAATGAAACCATTATAAGACTCAAGTTCCATCACACAATGCAACGCAAACCGGAGGATAGAGTTTTACCTTATAATGGTTAAAAAATGCTTGATACGTTAAAAACGGATTTGATATTATTATTAGTGTATATATGTTTCAAAAACATTTCAATCATAATGTATCAATCATAGACGGCATAGTACCCCATCCTACTATGTTGCCATACTAGTTCTACAATCAAAATCGCATGGTGTCGTATTGGAAATTGGGTTTGCATCATGAGTCAAGGCTAGGGAGGAGCTCCTTACCGATTCGAGAAACCTTAGCTAATGTCTCAGGATCCCCCGCAGTGAACCCTTGGAAAGCAGCAGGGCCGGTCCACACATACAGCTTCGTGGATTAGTTATTCCTGAACACACGTTTCCTGATCCTATTGGACCTATCATCCGAGGCACCTCATTCCATCATCCACATAAGTAAAATATCAGCCAATTTAAGCACTGAAACTACTTCTAACTAGAAAGAAACGTACTGCTCTCTCTGCGTTCCCTTCTCCCGTTTTAGACTCCATCGGGTTGTAAGGCTCATGAAGCTACGTAATACACAAAGCTATGCTTATTCAAGTTGTGCTTTGATTGTCACCACAAGGTTCTGCTTTTCAATAAGAAACCTTGATCATTACATCTTAGTATGCCACACTGTCACTCCATATCACACTAACCATCCTTTTCCGAAATATATGAAAGGGTGTTAGGCAAGAGAATAAATTCTCCGCCACCAAACATTCATACATCCGACAGAAAATCAATAAATATGATTGTTGGCCTACTCTGTAAACTAGGCTATACAAAGCCAAGAAGTCAGAAGATTAAGTAGACAAAAGTAACTCTGTTATGCATCCGGTTCGGATCGGAATTACAGGGGTAGGAACAAAAGCAAGACAAAGGAGGCAGGAAAGTATTCGAATCGGATCGGATGTAGCAGGGCCGATCCGAACCCCATCTGCTAGCCCATCCGATCTGAACCCAGCGCACCCTGCTACTCCGCACCACTATTTCCTGAATATTCGGGGCAGTTACATCCACTTTCTACCCACGATGGCCACTAACTTGATGTGTTGGCAACACAAGAACTCATCCAATCCCGAAAGTCATGGAATAGAGGACACATGTACCCGATCCAAACCGAATTCTGGAGAAGTTTCCACCTATAAATAGACCCCCAAGGGTCATTTGAAAGGATCTTTTGACACTCTGAGAGTTCGAACATCCTTGAGAACCAAATTCCAGCATTCCCAAACAATCCAAATCATCATTCAAGATATATTTTGAGATAATTGAGTGAATGTATATGAAAAATAAGTGAGGTTGAGTGAATATCTTATTGTATTTTCATCTACATCATCAAGCAAAGTGATATAAAGTGGACGTAGGCTCTTTAACGGCGAACCACTATAAATCCTGTGTCTCTTTTCTGTTTTTGATCTCATTTTATTTTAATTTCAGTCAATTTGGGTGTTAGAACCACTTTTTGGTCTAACATTTTGGTGCTATCACTGAGAACAATTTGAATCCTCTGGTTTTCTGGATTACCGTTCTACTTTTTGGACCGTTGAGTTCAAAGAAGTTAATCCCCAAATTTCAACGCTTTTAAGGTCTTGTTGTTTGATTGTTGAGGAATTTTGGCCAAAGGAAAAGGCAAGGAAGTTCAAACCAGTCGAGGGAACGAAGTTGGTGAAGATGAGCAAAATCCGGTCGTGACAAGGTCTCGTGGGCAGAGTTCGGGAGCGGATCAGACAGGTTCAGGAAATCCGAACCGATCGCGTAGGGAGAGCTCCGATCCGAACCGAGTAGAAGACATTGAAGAGGTGCACTCCCCCAACCTGAACCGATCCGGCCAGGTTACTTTGCTCCGATCCGATCCGACACTAGGTGATGTTGGAACCTCTACTCGAGCCCCTCCAAATACTCTGACTCCAGCCACTAGGAATAACGACCAGATCAATCCATCTGCGCCTGTCACTTAAGGAGATTTTTCGCGCCTTCTTGACATGCTTGAGAGCACTAGGGAGGCTATGAGAATCCACGAGCGTACCAATCTTATGATGCATGAGAATATGAGAATCATGAGTAGGGAAATTGGCAAGCTCCGCAGGTAGAGAACCCCTTCCCCAGTTCACCACAATGCAATGGATCAGTCTTCTTCTTCTGAGGAAGAACGGCCTCATGAATGAAGGCCGCTCGAACGACCTTAGAATTTGGAACAAATGACTTTCGGATCTCTGGGATCCCGTGAGGACGCTGCTCGTGTGCTAGGACCTGATGACCCGAGCTTGAGAGAGCCTATGCTATTACCAATGCGAGGATCCCATGTTTTGCATAGAGATCCTAACCTCACCAACCCCACTCAGGGACAAATGCTTCAGCCCCTTCCTCTCGAGATCGACCGGGAACGTAGGGAGCAAAGCAGAGCAGAAGCCGCTAGAAGAAGGAGGTTGTCCCCATATCAGGAGCCCAGAGGAAACCCGAACATCAGAGCCAGGGAGCCTGAACAGCCCTTGACCAATGTTGATGTATGGGCTATGGTACGCCAAATCATGTCTGAGAGTCGAAACTACACCAATGAAGATTATGGTATTCAGCGAAGCCATACTCCCTTTACTGATGACATTCTTGACTTTCAATTCCCCCGACGTTTTAATTTGCTGCAGATGGACAGATATAACGGGAGAACAGACCCGGGACAACATTTGATGTGATACGCATGGCTTATGAATGCTGCCACTGCCCCTGACGTTGTGAAGTGTAAGGCTTTCCCGATTTACTTAGAAGACGTATCAATACTATGATTTACCCGACTTCCTCCTCGATCGATATCGAATTTCAAAGAACTAAGTGAACGTTTTATGAATCAATTCCGACTTCACGCCCGAAAGTCTAAGAATGTTATTGAATTATCGAGAATTAAGCAAGTGTCGGGTGAGTCCTTGAAGTCGTATCTAGACCGTTTCAATTTAGCTATAACAGAAGTCAGCGACCCACATGAGCCTACCATCATGATGGCCTTAATGGATGGAGTCGATCCTGATTCAGAGTTTGGACATTATCTTTCTCGGAAGCTGCCTCCCACAAGAGAGTTGTTTTAGGAGAAGGCCAATATTCAGTTAAGACGAGAGGAAGCAAGGGCAATCAGAAAGAGGAAGTCCAGGGCGGCCTCAAAAGAAGCTGTTCAGAGTAATGTTGCCGTAAAGCAGTCTGGAGAAAGCTCTGGGAAAGTCAAAGTGAATGTTGGAAACAAGGATGGAAACAATAATAATGGAAACGGGGGTAATAGCAATCATAATGGGAATGGAAATAGGAGAAACGGGAACCGACGAAGTAATTCTGACAAAAGACCCCGGTTCCAGACAATTGAAAAATATTCACCGTTGAATGACACGTTAGAGAACATTTATTTGGACACGTATAATGTTTTGTAATATAAAATACTATCGCCATGAGATTTGACAAAGAAAGAAATTTCTACTGGAAAAGTTTGTTTATTTCATGGAACTCATGGACATTCAACGAACGAATGTCGACACTTAAGAGACGTAGTTGAGAAGTTGTTGCGTGAAGGTAAGTTGGATGAGTATAAGGCTACCCCAAGGGACAGGGGGCAAGGAGGACAGGCCCCAAACCGGAATCAGTCTGCTCCCAAGCCTACAACGCAACAAAAAGGCACAGGGATTGTCATTAACACCATAGTAGGTGGACTCCATCCGGCTATCCACAGTTTCAGAGAAATGGACCAATACGTTAATGCAGTTAAGCACATAGGTGTGGACGAGTGCGATGATTTGGAAGATATCACCCCTGTGAAACAGCAGAAGACAATGTTCGATGATGTAGTGTTCCGTAGAAGAGACGACACTGAAATCCAATCACCTACGGAATATCCGTTGGTTATTACCACTACCATTGGGCTGACACTGGTTCATAAGGTACTAGTGGACAATGGAAGCTCTGTCAACATTTTGTTTAAAAAGTCATTAGATCAGATGAAACTCGAGTCTGGAGATTTAAAGCCCTGTGAAGGTTGGATCCGAGGCTTCAATGGGGCATCTACAGCTCCAATGGGGTATATAGAATTACCTGTAACATTGGGACAAGGGGATCGTCGAAGAGTACGAATACTTTAGTTCGTAGTGCTAGATATAGATTTTCCCTACAACGCATTTTTAGGAAGGCCTACCCTTGTAGAGTTCAGGGCTTGTATTGCACCGTGGTGCTTATTACTAAAGTTCCCAACTAAAGCCGGAACAGGAGTAATGAGAGGAGATCGAATCTCTGGACGAGCTTGCTATATTGCTGAATTAAAGATGCTGATGAAGGGACTCAACATCGAGACTAAAGGTACCTCACCTCCTCCAAAGGAGGGTTCGGCATAACAATTAGAGGGATCATCCCCGAAGGAGTTGCCCAAGGGAATGCCTGAAGAATTGGATCCCAGAGAAGATGAGGAACCTGAGGATAGAAAGGAAAATCCTAATGAAACGATAGTGGATATACCCATTGATGAAGCTGATCCAGCAAAAGTTTTGAAGATTGGATCCCAGTTGGATCCGCACCGAGCCAAAGAACTGGCTAACTTTCTGAAGGCAAACCTGGATGTGTTTGCCTAGACCAACACTGACATGTGTGGGATATCACCATCCATCATGAGTCATTCGCTGAGTATAAACCCAAAACACCCGCCTGTAAAGAAAAAGAGACGTGTGATGGGCCCAGAGAGGTTGGCAGCTCTGAAAGAAGAAGTGGAGAAGCTGAAAGACAATGGATTTGTTAGAGATTCAACATATCTTGACTGGATATCGAATCCTGTTTTGGTAAAGAAGTCAAACGGAAAGTGGCGGACATGTAATAATTTTTCAGACTTGAACAAAGCCTGCTCGAAAGATAGCTTCCCACTCCCCAGAATAGACCAGCTTGTAGATTCGACGGCGGGACACGAACTTATTTCTTTCATGGATGCATATTCCGGATACAACCAGATTCCCATGCATGTGCCCGATCAAGAGCACACGAGCTTCATTACAAATTTGGGGTTGTATTGCTATGTGGTCATGCCGTTCGGATTGAAAAATGCTGGAGCTACCTACCAATGCTTGGTGAACATGATGTTTTATAACCAAACAGGGAAGACTATGGAGGTTTATGTGGACGATATGCTCGTCAAATCAAAACAGTCCTCCAGCCATACGCAAGACTTGGCAGAGATGTTCGGTATCCTACGAAAGTATCGGATGAAGTTAAATCCTTTGAAGTGCTCGTTTGGGGTGGCATCTGGAAAGTTTCTAGGTTTCATCGTGAGCTCTCGAGGGATTGAAATCAATCCCAGTAAAATAGCAGCGATAAGGAACATTGCGGAACCAAGGAGAATCAAAGATGTCCAAACTCTTGCGGGGAAAGTAGCTGCATTGAGTAGATTTATCTCCGAAGCAACAGAAAAATGCGTCCCGTTTTTTGACTTGATAAAAAGGGGAAAGAAAAATTTTGAATGGACTCCGGACTGTGCTGAGGCCTTTCGAAATCTATTGGACTTACTACAGAGACCACCGATTTTGTCGAAGCCAGTGGATCATGAAGAGCTGTTTGTTTATCTTGGAGTATCGGCTCACGCCGTTGGCACCGCCTTGGTCCTGGAAGAAGACAAGGTGCAAAGGCCGGTATATTACGTAAGTAAGAAATTGGCAGCTGCAGAACGTAACTACCCAAGGATTGAGAAGCTTTCTTACAGCCTTCTGATCACCTCCCGAAAACTTCACCATTATTTTCAAGCTCACCCAATAACCATATACACTGATCAGCCTCTGAGACAGGTGTTGCAAAGACCCGAAGCATCGGGACAGTTGATCAAGTGGAATATCGAATTAAGTCAGTTTGATTTAAATTTTTAGCCGCGGAGATCGATCAGGGGGCAATCTCTGGATGACTTTATTGCAGAGTTCACAATTACGGAGGAAAATATGATCAACGACAAGGTGGTCAAGTCAAAGGAGGAATTAAAATTAGATCCATGGAAGTTGTACACAGACGGAGCCAAGAACGACCGAAGGTCCGGAGCTGGAGTCGTCTTAGTTGCTTCTGAAGGATGATCGTTATATTATGCTCTACGACTAGAATTTCCAGCGACCAATAATGACTCTGAATATGAAGCCCTGATTGCTGGGCTGAAACTTGCTAAGGAATTCGTAATAAAGGCATTGGATATATTCTGCAACTCCAAAATAATCGTCTGCCAAGTGCGAAAGGAGTTTGTGGCCCCGGGACCTCGACTTATTACCTATCTCAGAAAAGTGGAGGAGTTGTTGAGCAACTTGGAACGGTATAACATAACGCATATCCCAAGAGCTGAAAACCAGAAGGCAGATCGGCTAGCGAAGCTGGCTAGTTCCGACAATCCGGAGGAAACCAAAATGGTTACAATTGAGACGTTGGGATCGCCAAGCTTTGAGTCAATGGAAATTGAATTAGCTTTCGAAGCAGAACTGGAGAGGGAGTCGTGGATGACCCCACTCAAGAATTTCCTTAGAAATGGAGTACTCCCGCCAAAGAAGAGTGAGAGGCAAGCCATAGTTCACAAATCCACCAGATACATCCTGCAAGATGATACCCTTTATCGGCAAGGATTTTCTATGCCCCTATTACGATGTATAGCACACGACGACATCAAGCGTGTACTAAGGGAAGTACACGAAGGCGAGTGTGGAGATCATACGGGGCGTCAGACTTTAGCAAAAAAGGTATTGCGGTATGGGTATTTCTAGCACACAATTAATAAAGATGTAGCTGATTACTCACGACGCTACGACAAATGCCAGAGGTTCGCCAAGATCCCCAGAGCACCACCGACCCAGCTCAAGTTGATGGTGAGTCCGTGGCCGTTTGCCATGTGGGGAATTGACATCATCGGAGTTCTACCGATTGCCAAAGGAGGGGCGAAGTATGCAGTAGTCGCCGTGGACAGTTTTACGAAGTGGGTGGAAGCTGAATCCTTAACCAAAATCATAGCGAGAAAGGTGATAAGTTTCGTGGTTAGAAATATCATATGCCGATTTGGGATTCCAAGGACCATTATAACCGATAATGGGACCCAGTTCGATGGTGCCGAATTCAGAAATTTCTACCAGAAATACAAGATCGATAAGTGGTACACTGCAGTCGATCATCCACAGTTAAATGGGCAGTAGAAACAATAAATAAAGTCATAAAGTCCATCCTTAAGAAGCGATTGGAACGTGCAAAAGCAAAATGGGTGGATGAATTGCCCTTGGCTCTGTGGGCATATCGAACAACGTTTAAGACAACTACCAGCCATACTCCTTTCTCTCTCTCATGTGGTTCAGAAGCGGTAATCCCGGTAGAGCTCGAAGTTCCCTCTCATATGGTGACATATTATGACCCGATGACGAATCGGGCACTCCTCCTTGAGTCCCTTGATGAAGTCGAAGAGAAGAGGGACGAGGCAGACTTGCGTGCGTCAAGACATCGACGTCAGATTGCACGCTATTATGACAAGAAAGTTCGTTTTAGAACCTTTGAACCGGGAGATTTGGTGCTAAAGCGAGTTTTTCCATCCCTTCCTCACCTCGGTCCAAAGTGGGAAGGACCATTCGTCATCCAACGGAAACTTGAGATAGGAGCCTTCAAGTTAACGACCGTTGATGGCGAAGAAGTGCCTAGGGCTTGGAATGCCCAACACTTGATGCGATATTTGAATTAGGGATGTTGTATTTTCTTTTGTTTTTCTTATGAACCCTGTAAAAAGGCACGACTTGCCTTAGAAAAGTCTGTTGATCCGAACAAAGAACTATAAAGTGGATGTAGGCTATGACATAGCTGAACCACTATAAAAATATCGTGTGCCATTTACTTTCCTTCATTATTTATATCTTCAACTATTATTCTATTGTGACTGTGGAATACGAGATGTTAAACTAAAATCTGGAAAGTTGGAGATGGCTTATATGCAGGAACAAACACAACGACTGTTTGTACAATAAGACATAAAAGAATGGGAAGACGACATTCTTAACTCTAACACTCAATAATTGAGAGAGAGTATAAAGGATGGGAAGACGACGTCCTCTGAGGCGTGAAGGTGCACCCAGATGAGAGACCGCCTCAGCAAGAACTCTAACCTGAATATAAGACAGGAGAGTATAAAAGATGCCATAAAAGAATAGGCATCAATGACAAAAGGAATGTGACCCCCGTCAGAGAATCGGGGACATTCGGACTTTTTAATTTAATCTTGAATAGTTTTTCAAGACTGACTGGGGGCATATATGTACACACATATTCCCCTCTACCATGACTCCATTACATGACTTTAGTATAACATGCATTTGTATTTTTACATAAGTACTGAACTAATGACATACATGCATTGTAGGAAATGAATTATTTTTATTTACAAATGTATGAATTTGTACAGGAAAACAGGCAAAAAAGAAGATGCGAGGGCCACACTCGCTGCAACAATTGTGGGCCAATTAAATGCTAAGATAAAGCAAAACACTTCATCACTTAGACTTTGAAGTGGACTTGGATTTTTTAGCAGCCTTCTGAGCATCCTTCGCCTCTCTTTCAACATCAATTAAGGTGCGCCTTGGTTTTTTTCTTCCCTGAGACTGAAGTGCTGGAATCGGTTGATTTTTTCCCGAGAATCGGAATGCTGGAATCAAGAGAAGACTTTTCAGCAAGTTCTCCCATAATAGATCTAGTCGAAAGCTTAACAACTAACCTTGATCCGACATCCACTACTGCGAGAGGCTTAAGGCTTTCGGGGTCTAAGTCTTCAACTTTATGCTGCATATGTTTGTCTTGTTCGGCTTTCAAAGCAGCTAAAGTGATGTCATCAGCGTTTTTTGACTCCCCAACTATAGTCACCTCAGGGTCTTCCTCATGTCCCTCATTGCCACTGTCATCCTTTAAGGTGTCTATCATCTCGCCATCGTGAGGAACGTCAGCCTCACCCTTGTCACCTTCAGCCTTCTCCGCTGACTTTGCTTCGGCTGTGGTTCACTGAGACACGTCTGCCTTCTCGGACGGTTCAGCACCTGCAGAATGAGAAGCAACAGTTATCAACTTGGGAGAAAATAAAGGGTCCTTCACAGATTGCCCGACTATGTGATGGAAAGTGGAGACAACTTTGACAAATTGGGGTGAAAAGGTAGAAATACCTTCCTATGATTTCTCAGCTGGAGTTGCTGCCGCCTGTGAAGACGATTCAGGAATAGGAGATAAAAGAGATGCCTGAGGGATCGCCAGGTTTTCGGGGTCATATTCCTCCACTTCAGAAGTTTCAGCGGCAGTGGAAGAAGAACCAGCCTCCAAGATGTCCTTTTGTTAAACCTTCCGTCTTTCCTCGTCCATGGCAGCAACAATCAGGCGACGCCCCTTGGCTAGGCTCGCCGGCTCGTCATCTCTTAGATATTTTTCCATAAGTTTGTCCTCGTCGATGGAATCTACCTTGAGTTCTTCTTTTTCCCATTCAACAATTTGGCTCCATGCAAGAACCAAGGAAGTCGGATAATCATCGATCCAAGAGATGTTTCGGTGGCGGATTATATGTGCAAAAAATTCAATCAGTAATTCAACAAAGCCCTGCACATCCTCCTGGCCCTCTGCCAGCTGCTTGCGGGACTCTTCGGCAGATTTGATGACACTTTCAACATTACCCTCCACAGGGCTGCCCTGTTCTCGGCCTCCATCAACTTGGAAGCCAAGTCAGCGTTTTTCTTCTCCAATTCGGCATTCTTCTTCACTAACTCGGCCTTCTCTCGTTCAAGGTCAGCGTAAGCAAGTTGCATTTTGGCAGTATCTGACTGGGCGTCTTCTACTTGCTTTTTCAGCTCCGAACGCTCTTGAGTACGGGATTCAACCAAGTCATGATAACGTTTTTGTAGATCTTCAAATTGTTGCTTGAAGCTAGCAGCATCCAGTTGAGCGATAGCAAGTTGGGCCTGTGTATCCTCAAGGTCTTTCCCTAAATTTTTCAAGGCCTTTGCGTCATCTTCTGCGGTTTTTTGCATCGAGTTAGTATTCGTGATTAGATTTCGGATGATTCTGGAAAGGTTACGCGAATACTTGAACATCCCTGAATATTGTTTCTCGACCGCGTCAATTTTTGCTTTGGCCTCGACGGCCAATCTCGAGGAAATAGGCTCAAGAGCAGGTAAGAAAGTCAAGTTTTCAAAGTAGTGTTCGGGAAATTGCTCCTCCAGATACGCCCGCTTTACTGCAGTTTCAGCATCCAACGGTGGAGGTGTAGGGAATGCCAGCTCGGTATCCTTATGTGTGGAAGGCTCAATGGCCTCCTCACCCTTTCTAGGTCGTTTAGCAGGAACCTTGTGCTTGCTTCGCGAGTTGGTATCTCTCGGTGGCTCCTTTCCCTACTGCACTTTTCTTGAAAAGAAATTGGGTCTTTTGACTGCGGCCTGTCATCTTCTCGACGACCTTGGTAGCCCTTATATCGCTCTAGATCAGACCGAACGGGGGAGCGAGAGCGCGAGACTGATAGGAATCAAAGGGCCTTTTATCCTCCCTACTGCGGCTTTCGTGACGATCATGCTCAACATCATGAGGGGGTCTGGTCATGCTACGGTGCTGTTTCCTGATGTCATAGTGAGCACAAAACATTGTACCTGCACAACAATGTAAGTGGAATTCAGAATCAGTATTCCCGTAATAAGTTAGTGCTGTGAAGTGGGGTGCTTTTGTGTTAAGTGCATCCTAAATGGTGTCCCCCCTCCAACAAACCAGAGTCTGAAGCCGAGCCAGTGCGAGAGGGCACTTTGGCCTTAACAGGAGTGGCCTCCTCCGAAGAAGTAAAAACTAAAAGATTTGTGCTAAAATCCTCGGAAGTGTAAATAGTGTCAGGAAGTGGGAGATCTCCCAAGCCCTAAAATGTAGGATCATCAACGGTAGGGGAATCTCTTTGAGAAGCGCCTGTTGGCTGTTCTTTAGGTGATGGTGATCTCTCAGGAGAAATAACATCCCCAGGAGTGATGTACCCTTCTCTGTGCTTTTCAGGTATGTTGGCCAACTCATTGTCTTAAGTTGAACTTGGAGAAGGTGAAGTTCGAAGCGGCATGGTGGGGCCTTTCGAGCTCTCGCCCATTTCTGGAATTACATTCACCGGAGGGATGTATACGTATGGACCTGACCCGTGACATATGCTACGAGTAATGGACAGTAGCCCGTGGTGATGGAGATATTTGTCCTTGATGACCTCATCGATAGTTAGAAATTTTTGGTCACCATTGAGGAGCTGATGCATCTGATTAAAATACACTTGACCGGATATTTGCTTTGGATTGTGAACTGCAAACAAAAAAGAAAACTGATTAATGTGGTGGCGTGGACATTCAGAGTCGAGATTTAGAAAACTAGTGCCTTACTCGATTTTGTCCACCTCCTAACACACCCTGGTTGTTGCCTTATATAAAACCATTCCAGCTTGGAGTCGCCGGCCTTGCTACTGAATGGCACTGAAATTATCTTTCTTTTTGGGCCAGACTCAAAGTAAGAGAAAGAAGGAGTTTCTCAAGTATGATGCTTGAAGTTATAAAAGAAATGAACGTCATCAAAAGTGAGCTCTATGCCTAAGATCTCGCGGTATGCTACATATAAGGTATACAGGTAAGCATGGAGTTCGGATGCAGCTGCATGGGGGCAATCCGCATTTGTCTTAGAAAATCGACGATGAAAGGAGAATATGGAGGGATAGCCCTAACCATGAACATTAATCGGGTAATTGCCATAAAACCCTCCAGAGGATTATGAGGACGGTCGGTCTTCGATGGCACCATGGTATCCATTTTCAGTATCCCGTGTTTTAAGCGTATTCGAGTAAGTCTGTCGTTGTCAATCGTCGATTCAATAGAATCTTTAGGTGATTCCAATATGATGGCAGATTCAAATTCGTCAGGAGCTCGAGTATCTCCAACCCCTCCTTCCTCTTCATAGCATAAAGAAACTTCATTGTCAGAAGGCGTTTCGCTGTCACGCGCCTCTACTTCATAATCTGATCCCTCGTCGTCCCATTCAGGGTCTGAAGAAGAAGATATGTCGTCAAGAGTGACTTTAGTGGATGTCTCCGGGATCTCTTTCTTTTCTGCCAGTCTAAAAGAATGTCTTTCGGCCATGATCACTAAACTATCGAAGAAGTAATAACAGAAGTTAGATTAAATTAGCCCATGTCCCCCTGTGCATATGTGTGAACTAAATTGTGTGTAGTGTGTGTAGAAGATGTAAAGTGAACACTTGAAAGAATAATGCAAAGTTTTGACAAAGCAGTGTTCAGAATAGTCCTTGATGTTTGTTTATGTTTGCATGGCACTATCCTAACTGTCCATTAAGTTGTAGACTATATCAAGAATTGATTTGGCCAGTTAAGAAATTTTATATGCATTAAGTTGAATTGTTCTTCAGTTCGGTTCGGATGCGTTCATTGGGATCGGATCTGGGGAAGGATCATGTTCCATCTTGAAACAAACACTAGCATCCAGCTGGCCAGATCGGATCGATTCGGGAGTATATATCCGAACCGGACCGGGTTCTTTTGAATGTCCATGTCCTTCTTTCTTGCCTCTCACTCCGACCCGACCCGATTGGGTTAGCTATGTTTTTTCCTTTCACTTCCCACTCCGACCAAATCCGGACGGTTACACTCAGCACTCGCCCCATCGTTTTTCTTTCCGCTCCGAACCGAATAGATCTCAATTCTTCTCCTTTTGCTTATCTTTTTTCTTCTCTTCTTCCTCTCCATACTCCATCTCATATAGCTCATACCGAACCCATCCTACACCAAAAACCATGGTTGAGACCAAACCCCCTATGCGCTCGAAAGTTCAGCAACGAAACTCGATCTCATCTCTCAACGCCTCGAGATGATGGTGGAGTCATCAATAGCGATGGCGAGAGAGGTGAGAGTCACAATGTCAACGCAGGGAAAGATCCATGCTCAAATCATTCGAAATCAACGACAAAACATAACTAAAATCAGTTATTACGAAGGAAATTTGAAGTTTTGATCCACTTACGAGTTCGATTTGAAGAATAATAAGAAGGATTTTGGAGTTTTTGAAGGATAGGGTTTCGATGTGGAATCGGTTGCACGAGAACAATAAAAAGAGAAAGGAAGAAAGAGACAGGCGATGGACTTGTATAAAGTTACGATAACCACTCATATTCCCCCTCTTTTTTCTCCGCTCGGACCGGGATATAAGCCCACGAGTCACTCCTGGCCCGCTAGTCCAGCGTTAAGCAAGGCAAGAAGAAATCTCTTTCGGATCGAATCCGAACCGATTGGATTTAACACAAAGGTTTGACAAGCAAGTTAAATTCGAAGTAAAAATAAAGATAGAGATTACCTAGAGAGGTCGCTAGAGCTCAATAAAAGCCCTTAAAATTATCTAAAAACGAAGAAAGATATCCGCACGCTACGTGATGTATATATAGACATCAAGAGATGCGAATTTTTTAAGCAGTATATCCATATACGTCAATGGAAACGACTTTTCAACGACTCAAACTCAAAGATCAATGAGCAGATGATATCAAAGCACGCTTCATCTTCAAACAGAAGCATCCTTTGAGGGGGCAAAATGTTAGCCTACTTTGTACGTCGCCTGATTGCTGCTGCCATGGACGAGGAAAGACGGAAGGTTAAACAAAAGGACATCTTCGAGGCTGGTTCTTCTTCCACTGCCGCTGAAACTTTTGAAGTAGAGGAATATGACCCCGAAAACTCGGCGATCCCTCAGGCATCTCTTTTATCTCCTATTCCTGAATCGGCTTCAGAGGCGGCAGCTACTCCAGCTGAGAAATCATCGGAAGGTATTTCTACCTTTTCACCCTAATTCGTCAAAGTTGTCTCCACTTTCCATCACATAGTCAGGCAATCGGTGAAGGACCCTTTATTTTCTCCCGAGTTGATAACTGTTGCTTCTCATTCCCCAGGTGTTGAACCGTCCGAGAAGGCAGACGTGCCCCAGGGAACCACTGTCGAAGCAAAGTCAGCGGAGAGGGATGAAGGAGACAAGGGTAAGGCTGATGCTCCTCACGACGACGAAATGATAGACGCCTTAAAGGATGATAGTGGCGATGAGGGACATGAGGAAGACCCTGAGGTGGCTATAGATGGGGAGTCAAAAAGCGCCGATGACATTACTTTAGATGCATTGAAAGCCGAACAAGACAAACACATGCAGCTTAAAGTTGAATGCTAGTGTTTGGCAAGACAAGAAGAAATCTCATTCGGATCGGATCGGATCCGAACCGATTGGATTTAACACAAATGTCTAACGAGCAAGTTAAATTCAAAGTAAAAATAAAGATAAAGATAGAGATTACCTAAAGAGGTCGTCGGAATCAAGAAAAGCGCTTAAAGTTATCTAAAAATGTAGAAAGAAATCCGCACGCTACGTGATGTATATATAGACATCAAGAGATGCGATTTTCTTAAGCAGTATATCCCTATACGTCAATGGGAACGATTTTTCAACGACTCAAACTCAAAGATCAATGAGCAGATGACATCAAAGCACGCTTTGTCTTCAAAGAAGCATCCTTTGAGGGGAAAAATGTTAGCCTACTTTGTAAACTACGCTATACAAAGTCAAGAAGTCAGAAGATCAAGTAGACAAAAAACACTCTATTATGCATCCGGTTCGGATCAGAATTACTGGAGTTAACTAGGCTATACAAAGTCAAGAAGTCGGAAGATCAAGTGGACAAAAGACACTCTGTTATGCATCCGGTTCAGATCTGAATTACAGGGGTAGGAAAAAAAGCAAGACAAAGGAGGTAGGAAAGTATTCAGATTAGATCGGATGTAGCAGGGCCGATCCGAACCCCATCTGCTAGCCCATCCGATCCGAACCCAGTGCACCATGCTACTCCGCACCATGATCTCCTGAATATTCGGGGCAGTTACACCCACTTTCTACCCACGATGGCCACTAACTTGATGTGCTGGCAACAACAGAACTCATCCGATCCCGAAAGTCATGGAATGGAGGACACGTGTACCAGATCCGAACCGAATTCCGGAGAAGTTTCCACCTATAAATAGCCCCCAAGGGTCGTTTGAAAGGATCTTTTGACACTCTGAAAGTTCGAACATCCTTGAGAACCAAATTCCAACATTCCCAAACAATCCAAATCATCATTCAAAGTATATTTTGAGATAATTGAGTGAATGTATATGAAAAATAAGAGAGATTGAGTGAATATCTTATTGTATTTTCATCTGCATCATCAAGCAAAGTGATATAAAGTGGACGTAGGCTCTTTAACGCCGAACCACTATAAATCCTGTGTCTCTTTTCTGTTTTTGATCTCATTTTATTGTAATTTCAGTCAATTTGGGTGATAGAACGACTTTTTGGTCTAACAATAATATAAAGGAGTACAATGTCGGAAACACATTCCATTTATAAGATTATGCTCTAGGTCTGAGCGAAAGCCAAATCCGTACAAATCAACACTACGTCTGGACAACTACCTTCTTAGCCCCGTCTTGGGAGCAAATCAATCCAGGGCCTCAACACTATTTACCCATTCGATGTGAAGATCATCGGTCTTCAATTGCCGTCTTCAATTCTTCGAACGTCGTATCATTATTTGGAATGAGAGTAAACTCGGACTTTCCAAATAATTCTCGCATACTAAATTTGAAAACTATTTCATATCGTTGTTAATATTTTATAACGATCTAGCACTATTTTTATTTTAATTTACATACACATCCTAAACATAACAATGTATATTTTTTTCTTCCATCCTTCAATTTACACAAAATGTATATTTGGTTTCATTATTTTTCTTTTCTAATGAAAATCTATTCCTTAGAAATGTAAATTTCTAATCTTATTATTTATATTGAAAAATGTAATTTCTATATTTCTCTAATTACATATAAAAATGTAGATTCCTATTTTCCTTTTATATACATTAAAAAATCTAACTTCTTTTTACCGCCTCTAAAATGACGATAAAAATATATAATTTTTATTCTATTTTTTTATCGCATCTAAACTGACAATAAAAATATAAATTTCATTTATATTATTTTTTTATTCACATTAAAAATGTAAACTTCTCTTTTTAATCTAATTTACATTAAAAATGAAAATTATTTCTATAATCTAATTAAATTAAGAATGTAAACTTCTTTCTACTTTAACTTGATTACATAAGACGTAATTTTTCTCCTTTATCTTAATTTACATGATAAATGTAAATTTTCCACTTTTAATCTAATTCACATGCAAATTGACTTAATTACACA
Source organism: Allium sativum (assembly GCA_030737875.1). Taxonomy (NCBI): domain Eukaryota; kingdom Viridiplantae; phylum Streptophyta; class Magnoliopsida; order Asparagales; family Amaryllidaceae; genus Allium; species Allium sativum. The sequence continues at coordinate 518,678,000 of CM060909.1, forward strand.
AAAAATGAAATTTTATGTTCTCTAACTTAATTACAAAAAAACGAAATTTTCTTCGAATCCTCATTTACATTAAGAAAATGTAAAACTTTTCTAATCCTTATCTTAGTACATTAAAAATGTAACTTTCTTTTATAACAAACTTGGAGATGAAAATATTCATTTCAATATTGACACATAATGGCGTGAAAATAACGTCAATTCCTAATTTAACTCATGACGGTGTAAATAATGTCCATTTTCTATTTAACAATTTATATTTTAATATGGGCCAGACCTCTCACATTAGGCCTACAACTTGTGGATGCTAGATAGGCCGGTCGTTTCCGGGCAGACTTATCCCACAAGTTGGGTTTAACCTCGTGTCTTGGCCCAATTTGTATTTGCGCACTTAGACCTCTCACATTAGGCCCAACATTTGTGGCTGCTGGATATGCCGGTCAGGTCCGGGCGGACTTCCACCACAAATGTGACCTAACCTTGTGTCCGAGTACAATTTTAATAAATCATTATAATTAATCTACTAAAATATTATTTTAAACAGTTTCTCATTTCAAAATATCTTAATTTTGGAATATTCTATACTTCCAAAATAACTTGATTTCAAATACAATAACTTACCCTTTCAAATCTTAATAAAACTTGGAACTTTCTCAATTATTATATTAATAATAATAAACCTTTCAAAATGTCTAATTCTAAATCTAATCTTCTTATTTTATCATGTTGACAGTAAAGATAGAATCTTTTTAATTGAATCCTTTTTATTGTAACTTTTAGACAACAAAGACATAATCTTTTTAAATCAACGTCAATTAATTCCATCAATTAAATTATAAAATATTCTTTTAATTCAAGATTGATAACAATAGTATTCATCTTTCCAAAATGTTTGGTTTTGAAAACAAATCTTCTTAATTACTTTAAAAAAATGTAATTTATATTACAAGTTAAATCTTGCTCTTTAATTTGCAATGTAAATTTTATTGACTATGTAAATTTTTATTCTTTCATTACATATAAAATGTAATTCCTATTATCTTCCTCTTTTCTACTGTTTTTATATTACAATAAAAATGTATTTTTTTTATTGTTTATTCTTTTCTAATCATGTTTTCTATATATATTCATGACAAATAAATGAAGGTTTCATTGGTTAACAATTGTCTATATTTATTAATGACGCATAAATGCATGTTCCATTTGTAAACAATTTCCTATTAAAACATTCCATAATGAAATGGTATTTTTATTTTATGTATCATTTTATAACGAAAACTTTACTTTTATTCTATTTCAACATTTTATGACAAAAATGTTATTTCTTCTATTGACAAAGTGAATATTTTGTTTGCATTCAATGTTTCTATCAGCAACATAAAAGAATATTTTATTTGCCTAACATTTCTACATTTTTAATGACTAATAAAAGATGGGATTTGTTTATTTACCTGTTCCAACGACAAATAAAGAGGAATTTATTTGTGTACACTTTCTAATTCAACTTGACAAATGAAAGATGATGATTTATTTGTTTACAAATTTCTAATCCGATCTTAACAAATAAAATGAAAATTTCATTTGCTTACAATTTCTATTTACAGAAATGATAATTTTATATGTCAATTCTAATTTGACAAAAGCAACAAATTTATATGTTAATACTAAATTTAACAAAAGCGACAAATGTATGTGTAATTTCTAAATTTGGCAAAAGGAACAAATTCATATGTAAATCCTAAATTTGGCAAAAGGGACAAATTTAGTTTAACATAAAAATGAAAATTTTATGTGCCACAACTATAATTCAACCAAAAATGATATTTTGTTCAACATTTTATTTATAAATGTATATTTTTCATGATGTAAACATTTCATATATTTCGTACCATCCATAAGCACAATACAGTCAGTTTACCACAATACAGACAATTCATATAATATAGAATTCACACAGTGAATATATTTTCTATTGCAAACACCACCAACATAAGAATAGGTATATATAACGATTTTAATCTTGAATTTAAAAACGGGAAATCTCACCGAGCTTTTTATTTAGAATAGATCATATCTAAAATTTGCTGAATTTCTAAGATGCTCTGTTTATGCTCTAATCTATTCCATAGTCTAGATCTTGTCACAAGGATTCCAACGCAACGAAAATCGTTCAATTCCATTCTGTTTTGAACAAGATATGGAAAATTATATTTAAATTACATTATTTGCTAATAAAAGATGATTAACTTTAAATAATTTCCTTAAACCTTGATTTCCTTAGTCAAAAATTTAGGCTGCCTATTTCATCTTCTTCGCTCAGTAAATAGCCCATCATCGAAACCCAACATCACCCGCTCCACCTCAAAACTCGCGCCACATCCTTCACCTGTGTCCCGATCAGAATCCACCACCTTACAACTTATAGAGCCCAGGAAGCTCTTCGATTTGGTTTTGGAATTACTGAAATCGATTGAGCATATAAAGAGAAAATGGAGGAAGAAGTTTCGAAATTTCTGGCTATTGAAATGGACATGGCGGCGGCTGTACGTTTGAATGGGAATTAGTTTTATTTCTAAATGAATTTGAATGATAAATAGAAGAGTAGAGACAGGAAAGAATAAATGCATAAGTTATTTTTCTATTTATGTTTCAAAACAAAATCACAAAAAGAAAGAGAACAAACGGAAAGAAATAAATGCATCATTAATTGATTAACGCAAATTGTTAGAAAGTTTTTGAATTCTAAAATTTCAAAACATGGAATATTAAAATCTCATAATTTAATGAATCTATTCAATGAGCAGACGAGGATAAATAGAACAGAAATAAATGTGTGGGTTCATTAGTTTTGGATTATGAAATAAGATGCATAAAATAGATTGAAGGAAAATAAATTAATAGAATTAAGCAAAAGAAGTTAATAGATTAAAGGAAAGAAATAATTTCATAATTAATGGGGAAAAAGGAAGGTGAAGGGAAAGAGATAAATAATCAAAAGGAGCAACGCTAGAAATGAATGGCCTTGGGAATAAATGAACATAATAGTTGAGAAAAAATGTGTAGCGCAAGTATATATGGTAAGGAACATTTCTTTTTATCATTGTGGCTTGCCTATTTTTAATATATGTATATACAATGAAACAGAAATGTACGCATCAAAAATAAGGAGAGGAAAGCAAATATTCACTCCTACTAATAAATCAGTATATCCCACAAACTATGCACCATAATACGTGTACACATTTACTCATTCCATTCTTAACGTTTTGAATATATATATATATATATATATATATATCTGTATGTATGTATATATGTATATATATATTCCAAAAGAATGGAAGGTCTTTAATTACCATTAAATAGCTTTCAATTTTATTTATCATACAAAGAAGGTGACTTTCCCCCTTTTTTTCTCTCTTCCATAAATGCTTCAAGTCATGTAATGAAATGAATAAAATAAAGAAATTGAACAAGAAATGAATGAATGGAAAAATAAAGGGGGAAACAAACGTAACGGTCAGGAAAGAGGGAATGACTACATTAAATAATGAAACAAGCAGCACGTTAAGTAGCATGCTGAACATTAAGAAGATAAAGAAAAGGGAAGTTAGAACGGTGCAGTCGGAATTAAAGAAACGTTATTTACACATTTTTGTTTGTTTTCCATTAATTTTTTTGTCATGGCATATTATTATTATTATTATATATATATATATATATATATATATATATATATTTCAAATAAAAGCATATGCTTTTTCCATAAAAATTCTCAAAATAAATTTTTAAATTTACCCCCAAATTCAGGGTTGTTACATTTTGTTTCCCAAGTCACGTACCCTTGATTATCTCCCTATTGGACATTAACCAACTTGACCTCTTGGTTGCGTAATTTCTTGACCTGCAATCCAAGGATGCATGTAGTAACTCGTCTAATTGTGGCATCTCGTTCTACTTCCACTTCTCTAAGCATGCTCGACTCTACTACTTCCGCGGTATCATGTAAATACTTCCTCGAATGCGACACGTGAAATACGTCATGAACACCACTAAGCTTCTCAGGAAACTTCGCTCTGTAGGCTATCTATCCAATTATTTCTGTAATGGGAATGGCCCTACGAATCTTGGTGCCAATTTCCCTACAGATCCAAAACGAACTACATTCCTTTATGGTGATACTTTAATAAAAAACATGTCTCCAACATCAAACCCAAGATCGGTTCGTCTCTTATCAGCTTATGACTTTTTTGGTCTTGTGCCGTCTTCATGCGTCTTCGTATCAAATCTATCTTCTCCGAGGTTTCCCTAATCATCTCGGGCCCAAGCAGAATTTTATCCGTAGATTCCCACCAACAAGTCGGTGATCGGCATGGCCATCCATATAGAGCCTCAAAAGGTGCCATGTCAATACTAGTCTGATATCTGTTGTTGTAGGTGAACTCTACTAATAGAAGGTGTTCTTCCCATGTCCCTCCAAAATCCAAGATTCATAACCTCAAAAGATCTTCTAGAATCCTATTCAGTCTTTCCGTTTGGTCGTCCGTCTGAGGGTTATAATTGGTGCTCAAACACATTTGCGTTCCTACTGCCTCTTGCAAGCTCTTCCAAAAATCACTAGTGAAAATAGAATCTCGATCACTTATGATACTAGAAGGTATGCCATGTAGGCGAACTATCTCTCAAAGACAAACACATACTAACCATGCCGCCGTTCTTTTACTCCTAATGGGAACGAAATGTGATTCTTCAAGGATGGTCCTTCTCAAACTCTCGTCTCGTGATACGCAAAGTCTGCCATCCCTATGCAACCAACCTTTTTATCTATAGTATACCTACTAAGATGGCTCGAAAACTCCCCTCTTATGAGCTTGTCTACTATCTTTATCAGTTGTGGATCATCTCGCTGTGCCGCTCCTATCTGTTCCAAAAGCATAGGTCGCACCTCTAATGATGCAAACAAACCAGTTACATAATCGATAGAGGGTCTAAAGTCAAAGGTAGATATATACTCTAAACTCTGTCGCTCGACAAACAAAGGACTCAAAGTCAATCTCTTTCTACTTAAGGCGTCAGCTACAACGTTACCCTTGCCAGGGGTACATGCAATCTCAAAATCATAGGACGCTAAGAACCCCATCCACCATTGCTTTCTTAAGTTTAAACCCTTTTGAGAGAACAAGTACTTTAATGACTTATGATCGTATACAAATCAAACCTCTAACCAAGCTAGTAATGGCGCCAAGACTTAAGTGTAAAAAATATAGAAGCTAATTCTAAGTCGTGGGTAGGGTAATTCTTCTCATGGACCTTCAACTTCCTTCCACCATAACATATCACCCTTCCTTCTTACATCAAAATTGCACCCAGCCCTACGCCGCAAGCATCGGTATATACTGTGAATGCTTTACTCCCATCTGGCAAAACTAAAACTGGAGCTGTCGTCAAAGCCTTCTTCAAACATTGAAAAGCATCGTCATAGTCAACATCCAAAGAAAAGGTCAAATTCTTTTTCGTTAACCAAGTAAGTGGGGTTGATATCTTAGCAAAGTCGTTGATGAACTTTCTATAATAGCCCGCCAAACCAAGAAAACTTCTTATTTCCGTTGCATTCTTAGGAATCTTCTAATCTTGGACTGCCACTACCTTCGCGGGATCCACTACTATCCCTTCTTTAGAGACCATGTGTCCTAGGAATCTTACTTCCTTCCTCCAAAAGTGACATTTGGAGAACTTATCCTTAAGCTGATGTACTCGAAGGGTCTCTAAATCTTCCTTAAGATGTAAAGCATTCTCTTCCTCGTTTCTTGAGAAGATCACGATATCATCTACAAAGAATACTACAAATTTGTTAAGAAACACCCTAAACACCCTACTCATCAAGTCCATGAAATATGCAGGTGCATTCGTCAAACCAAAAGGCATGACGAGCCATTCAAAGAAACCATCTGGAGTTCTAAATGCAGTCTTATCTATGCAGTCCTCAGCCACCCATAGCTAATGAAATCCTATAGCTAAATCCAACTGTGAGAAAACAGAAGCACCAACCAACTAATCGAAAAAGTCATCTATCCTCGGTAATGGGTATTTATTCTTCTTCGCAAGCTTATTTAGCTCCCTATAGTCCATGCACAATCTTAGAGAACCATCAGCCTTCATAGAAAAAACAACTGGAGCACCGCACTCGAAGATACTTCTTCTTATGAACCCTTTCTCAAGCAACTCTTTCACTTGTTTACCAAGCTCCCTCCTTTCTCTTGGAGCCATGTGGCGCACAAGCAATGCAACTGGCTTTGCATTGTCCACCAAGTATATACAGAAATCTATCTCGCGTTTTGGAGGTAAGCCCCTAACCTCGTCAAAGACATCTGCATACTCACGGACTACTCGAACAGATTGCAAATCATCAATAGATGTGTCAAGAGATTCTAGGTAGCTAAGCAAAACAGAACCCTTAGGGTCGCATGAGATATCGAGAGTATTACCCAAACTAGTCCACAGTCAATCTACCGTCTTTTCATAGTCGGGAATGGCACCATACCTTGCTAGCCAATCCATTCCTAGAATCAACCCATACCCCGTGAAACCAAGCAAATAGGCGTTGCATTCAAACTCAACGCCATACATAGATATTCTCAAATCCTGGCATAACAATGACAGATGAGCCGTACCCCCAATAGGATTTGAGACAACAAGGGGATCCACTATTATACTAGCATCTAGGTTCAGAGAATCAACAACAGAAACAAATTTAAATGAATGTGAAGCACCAGAATCAAACAAAGTACGTACAGGGTGATCGAAAAGGAAAATCAAACTTTCAAATAAATGTTTTTACCTCTCTCTTGTGTAGCTGCCTTGAGAGCATGAACCTGCCCTCCAAAAGTAGATCTTGTCCTCTGTCCTTGCCCTTGTGCTTACCTCCTTGGGCAGTCTTTAATCATATGTCCTGCCTTACCACATTAGAAGCAACCAGTAGTCCTTTACTTCTTCTTACAGTCCTTCATCAAATGGCCAGGTATTCCGCAATTGTGACACTTACTTTTCTCTGAACCCTTGTTATCCTTACCACCCTTCTTTTTTCGTCGTTGTGCCTTCTTTGGATCCCCTTTCTTATCCTGTGCCTTATCTACATTAGCACCTTTCTCGTCTTCATGTATCAATGCCATATCAACAAGATTCTCGAAAGTATCCCCAATAGGGATGTGGGACATAACTAACCCGTGTAATGGTTCATTCAGACCCTTATCAAATCTCAAGGCCTTCTTATGTGGTGTATTAACTAATTCCATGCCAAATCTTGCTAACTGGTTAAACTTGTTAAAGTACTCCTTCACAGACAACTCCCTTGTTCCAATGCCAAGAACCTCTCCATGTATAAACTCTCCTCTGCTTGTGAAAGAAATTCCAACTCGAACATTTGTCTAAAATACATCGAGGTCTCCATTGCACATCCTCCATTAGTTACTTCCCACTAAAATGAAGCTTCATCCTTCATCAACCAAGCAGCTAGTAGAATCTTCCTTCCATCGTCTACTCAAAGATACCAAACAAGTCCTCCACTTCCTTGAGGCAATTCTGAGCCTCAACAAACGTCTCAGTTCCATAAAATGGTTTTCCGCCCATCGCACGGAAGTCTTTTCATATCTTATAAAAAGCATCTACACGTGGAGGAAAGATACCAAGCGGAGAAAAAGAAAGAGAATCAAAATAGAGAATCGAAAGATAGATATATGGCTTTTGGGGATTATGTTTTTCATAATAAACCTTTCTCTTTAAAATATTTTCTTTAATACATGTTTTTTGAAAAAACTTCTTTTCAAAAATGCTTTCAAAAATGATTTTCAAAATCTTTCATCTATTCCGGTAACCTTCAGCTCTGATACCACATGTAACACCCCACGTCCATTGATGTCACTCAATAAGGGAATGCATTAACTTTCATGGAGCATTATAAGAGTATAGAACAAAGCATCACAAGACAGATATATAAAATGATACTTAAAAATTCAAAATTTAGTCATTGTAGTAGAAAAGCAAAACATGTCTGGTTACAACTTCAAAATCATATACTAAAGCCAAGTACACAAATATCCGTCTTGAACAAAATTATTATCAGAGTACATAAAAGCAAAACCATTATCCCACTCCAAATGGCCATAATGAAAAAGAGATAAAGATGTGCATTACTTTTAACACTTCCAAGCACTTCAAGAAGAATGAAATTTGTGTCAAGCTTCACTAATTCCACCCTGAGGACCCGGAGGGGGGAAGAAAGAAAAGAGGCAAAAAAAGGGTCAGACATAAAGTCTGGAGAGTCCAGTGACTGTAACAATATAATCAGTAAAGTAACAGGATAAGAACATAAACTGGATATAAGAGATGACTATAACATAAGCAGTTATGACAAGGTAAACAAGATAAGCAAGATAGAACATCGACTGCACTCCTAACCACTATAAGATATGCTCTGCACCGTACCAACATACTAGTTACATGCTAAAAATGGTCCCTCCCTACTAATCATAATAATGGTAGCTTCGTGTACTCTTAGCTACTCTCGTAGGTGCCCACTTACTCCTACCACCACTAGTTGGCTCCCTAACCTCGTAGATACTTGTGCTGGTCCCACAATAGGGTGTATCACTCCCTAAGGTGGCAACCCCGATACTACTGAAATGCACAACTTATACCTGCATGATGAAATAACGTCTTACCTACCAGATCGGACCCAAGCACGCACATGACTCCATTGGACTTGCACTGCCATCGCTAACTCTTTATTGACCTCTTACAATCAACCCTAGAAAGCATGTCTGTGTCCTCGACCTAATTCATGCTCATATAGATACTAAAATGGGTTACTGATTGAAAAGGGTCCACACACTTGACACAAGCTTCCCTCCTAAGCTGGGTCCCTGGTAGGAATTCAAACTTAACCCGTTTTTATCCCCATGTCTTATCACATCTCATCTTGGTTAAGTGCTTTTATTATGTTTCAAATGCTACCCATGTTACCCACTTAACCCTTTATTATTCGCATGTATTACCACATGTCTTATATTGGTTAAGTGTTCATTAATTCATTATAACCGTAATCTTGCAAGACCTCCACATTAGATTACCGTTGCGATTGCGAGATTTGTCGGGCGGTTCCGTGCAGGCTTATACCGTAATCCGAATCTAACCTCATGTCTTTGCATTATTACACATCTAATTTTTACCTTTGACCTCTCACATTAGATTACCGTTTGCGGTTGCTGGGTATGTCGGGAAGTTCCTGGCAGGCTTATACCGCAATCCGAATCTAACCTTGTGTCTTAGGCGTTCATTATCACTTTCATGATTCAAGTCCCAATTTCAAATCTTGGATTGTAATATATTACAATAACCCATAATTTCCAAACTAAATTATGTTTATAATTTTAATCTGAATTATGCCTATAATCTTATGTTTACAAGCTATTACAAATTATACCAAACCAATTTCCACAGCTATCAACAATTTATGCCAAATCTCATTTTATTACATATTTCCCAAACTTTTTCCAATCATCCCAACATTATTCATACGTAAATCTCAACGAAATATGCTTAGGCTCGAAGTTAGCCTAATCTCAAAAGGAAGAGAAAAAGACGAAGGGAAGAGAATCAAACATCAAAATTGGCACAAACATATAAATAGGCATGTAAAATGAATAACGATAAGATAGATCGACAGGCATACGATAATAGCAATTGGTATGAATCTAAAGGATAACAAATTACGAAACTTGATATGATTCATCTTATTTACAGGCATATACATTAGATCCAATTTACAATCCCATCACAATTACTTTTTAATATAATTATGTGAAAGTGACATAAACTCACAGCGTTAGGATTCTTAGAAAAGAGAAATAGGCGTTGTTGTAGAAAATATGATCTTGAATAACCTCTTCTTTGATTGTTGAAGAAGAAAAGCTAAATTAATTTAAGTTGGAGTAGCAGCATGGAGGCGCCATGGATTAGGGTTGAATGAGATTAGGGTTAGGTTTAGGTGTTAATTTATAGATTTATTAGGTAAATTAGGACCTTTAGATTAGATTGGAGACCATCAGAACCACGCAGATTTAAAAGAAACGTCATCAAGGAACTATCCAGAATTCTCTAGATTTAGGCTCGGCATGGGCGCACTTCCCTGCTGTGCCAGTGCATTTTTTGTTTTGACGCACTTCACAAGTGCGCCAGTCATTTTGGCCTATTTCCCGATTGTTCTGTCAAACTTCTATAATCCATAACTCCTTCATACGACATCCGATTTACGCAAACTCAGATTCTATCTCAAACAGAATTCTGAGTCAACCCATTTCTCTAAATTCTTATTCTAAAAATTAAGTATTCTTTAATTATCCCTTATGTCATGTTTTAAAATTACGGGGTGTTACACACGGGTTCAAGTTTTTACCATTGGGGAATATTAAGATCTTTCTGTTGAAGAGCGCCATAATGCCTTGTAGCTTTGACTAATGTGGTTATGGAAGAGAACTCCATTTATACTTGTGGCTGGTTTCATGATTATGGAAGGAGGCCAATGTAGGCCTTCACTGTAGCGAGCGGAAAAATTGTAGTTTGGCCGACGGGAAGAAAGAGGATTTACGAACGGTCTGATCCATTATAATCATATGGACGCAAACTATGCGATGAAGTGGGTTGGAACTGTTTGGAGATGGTTTGGATTTTTGGCAAAATAAAACACATGACCAAATTTAGAGAACGTTAACTTTTATTTAACGATTAATGAACAAGGTGAATAAACTAACTAAATCTGTCTAGTTTTATAATTTTATAAACATTATTTAATATTAAACGAAATGATTGAATGCTATGTGTGATGGTTGGTTGGATGATTTGCTAATAAATTGGTTGAATAATATACATGTATAGTTACACATATATGTCATTAATTTAATACAAATTATTATTATTATTTTATTTCAGGTTTATTCTGAAACTGGTATTATTCATGTTGATTAACATCTGTGGATCCAGGGAAACAGGTTAGAGGAATCCGACTGGATTTCTCAACAATTATTGTTTTTTTTCATATATTGTATTATATGATGTGATAAATAATCTGTGATTGATTATTGTGTGATTGGGACGTATGAATAACATTGACCTGAAATAATTAGTATTTAAATACCGTAAACCATATTCAAATATATAGGGAAAGAAATTGTGGTTTTAAGAAGGAAAATCTATTTAAATCGTAAATGAAATTTCGATTGGGCTAGAATATAAAAAGTAGCTTTAATTGCATTAAAACAATTGATTTGATTTATTAACTATGTCTATAAAAGGGACGAAATAATTGCTATTAAATAAATTTGGAAAATAAATCTAAGAATGAACTAATAAGGGAATTCAGATTTGATTTCAAAGAAAAGCGACGAAAGTATTTCGATGTTCGAAATGAAATAGGATTGAAAAAATTCGTAGGATCTATAATTATAATTCGACTATTTCGAATAAAATAAAGATAATTTATGCTTATAAATTATATATATAATGAATTTTCAGGATTTGAGGAGATAATTAATATTCGGATTTGTTATTGAATACGAAATCGAGATTTGAATTATAACATAAGGTCAATAGGCACCATCACCCTACCATGTGCAAAGCACGGGTCTCATCCGAGTTATCACTAATAAAATGAGTTTATGAATTGAAATATGAAGTATGCATTTTCAAAATAACCAGATAAGTGGGATTTTAAAATATAATGATATTTTTTATTTAAATCATGGTTTGATTTAATAAAATGGGTTCATATTTCTATGGAAGAAATGTATACATGTTTAAAGTGAATAATGATTTAAAGCAAACTTTTTGCATATTTAAAAGGAGTTAAGGAAATTAGAAACTGGCAGGAGACTTGTTAAGTTGAACGACTTTCTGAGTGTTGATCTGATTTTGGTTTCGTCCTTCAGGGTTAATATTTAGGGAGTTGTTCTCTTATTGGTTTACGGTTAGGGACTGATGGATAGTGATGCGCGAATAAGGTATGGAAATGTTTTCCGTTGTTAATAACATGTATTTTCAAAATAGGGGAATATAAAGAGTTAGGAATATATGGAAATGTTTTCCAAGAAAACCGTGAGATGTGAAATAGGTTTTAAGAAATAAATAGGAAATGAAATTATGATTGATCGGTAATATTTCTATTTGGAAATATGACCGTTGTTTGTACATTTGTTTTCCTTCGATAGTTAAATAAACAACTATCAAAGTTTTTGACCATTTTCATTGTTAATACGGAGAGACCGAGATCACTTTTATTATTTGAAAACCACTCCGTATGGGCATTATCATTTCGAATCAAATGTACTAAAGACAATTAAAGATGGAGTTTATGCAAGGGTTATTCTGGCAGTCCTAGGTAGAAATTGCCTAAGATGGATTTACAGAATAATTCCTTCGGTTTGTCCAGTCCCAGGACAACGTATATGGACGAATGTATGACAGAGTATATCTACTAGATCGCGTAAGTTGATCATTTCAAACGTATTTACGTTGGTAGCGGAGGAATTCGTTTCTCTTAGCTTATACCCATAGTATTTTTAGGGAAATCAATTTGTGATTTGATGGGCATTACGATGTGGCATTCAAAGTAAATAAAGGAATGATATGTTAAAAGATATGTTATGACCTCAAGCCTCATCAACTGGGAAATGACAGAAATCTGGCAGGCGACATGGCTAAGTGAATCGCACCGAATTAGGGTATATTATCACCATCTAGAGAATATTCATATTTGTTACTTCTTTCAATTCTATATCTCCAAGGAATAGTTATGTTTGTATACCAACCGTAAGGTGATAATATATTCGGAACATTCAAGCAAAACGAATGGCTGGTCATGTGTGGACGAGTTACAAGATGTTCTTGTTGAACTCCAGTGTATCGCTTCTATAGTACATGATCAGAAGGTGGTTCCATACCTTGTCAGAGTTGGAAAATCCATTCCCCAATAAGAGCCCGCGGTTTTTGATTGAATAATATATATATATATATATATATATATATATAGAGAGAGAGAGAGAGAGAGAGAGAGAGAACGTGAGATGAAAGCGTCCCACTTGATTGCTATTTTCTTGATTTAGACATTATTGTAATATTAGAAAATATTGATCTTAAGAAATATTTTGGGTAATCATAAGGTTAAAACTATCTACGTTTATGTGTGGATCGGTCTTACGATTATCATTTCATTTAAAAGGATTTTGTAACAACTCGCACCTCCATTCATGCAAGATAATGTCCCCAACTTAGCCACCATATAGTTATGGGATTGTGTTCCTCAAAAGACCTCGTCATTAGTAAGAGATGGGCTCTACTATATAAGTACCCACTTCACACAGACTTCCATAATGTGGGACTTAGCGGTATTACATTCTCCCCTCCTACCGAGCCCAACGTCCCCGTTGGCTCACAAACACCTCACCCAGGCGCTGTGGTCCACACAGCAGCCACAATTTTGGCTGGGTATTGGCTTTGATACCATTGTAACAACCTGCACCTCCGTTCATGTAAGATATTGTCCCCAACTTAGCCACCGTATAGGTGTGGGGTTTTGTTCCTCAAAAGGCCTCGGTATTAGTAAGAGATGGGCTCTACTAAATAAGTACCCACTTCACACAGGCTTCCACGATGTGGGACTTAGGTCGTCCGTAGATTACCACCAACATGTCGGTGATCGGCAAGGTCGTCCATATAGAGCTTCAAAAGGTGCCATGCCAATACTAGTCATATAACTGCTGTTGTTGTAGGCCAATAATAGTCTGATAGATATATGGCTTTTGGGGATTATGTTTTTCATAATAAACCATTCTCTTGAAAATACCTTCTTTAAAACATGTTTTTGAAAATACTTCTTTTTAAAAATGCTTTTGAAAACAGTTTTCAAAATCTTTTATCTATTCTGGTAACCTTCAGCTCTGATTGTCAAGGAACAAAATCCCAAACCTATACAGTGGCTAAGTTAGGGACAATACCACGTGTAACACCCCACGTCCGTTAATATCACTCACAAAGGGAATGCATTAAGTTTCGTTGAGCGTTTTAAGCAAACAGAACAGAATATTACAAGATAGATATATAAAATAGTACTTGAATAATTTATAACTCTATTGTAGTGGAAACAGAAACAAGTTTGGTTAGATCTTCAAACCCATCGCACCAAAACCATGTATATAGTATCAGTCTTGTACAAAAGCCATCAGATTACATAATTTTTCAAAACTGTAATCCCCAATCCAAAATGCCATATGAAAGAGAAACAAAGCTAAGCATTACTTTCAGCACTTCAAGAAGGAAAGTCCGAATCAAGCTTCAACGTGCCCACCGTTAGAACCTTAGGGGAGGGGGGAAGGAAAGAAAAGGGGCGAAACAAAATGGTCAGATATAAAGTCTAGCGAGTCCAGTGACTTTAACAATATAATTAGTAAAGCAACATGATATGAACATAAACTGGATATAAGAGATGACTGTAACACAAGCAGATATGACAAGGTAACAAGATGGATAAGATGTAACATTGACTGCGCTTCTAACCACTATAAGTTATTCTCTACACCACACCAATACTAGTTTCATACTAAAAGATGATCACTCATGGCTAAATATAATGATGATAGTTTCGTGTAATTCTAGCTACTATCATAGGTAACCAACGTGCACCTATCACCACTAGATGTATCCACTGTCCTCGTTGTTCAATTATGTACCCCTAGATGCTATCATAGGTAACTAATATGCTCCTATCACCACTAGATGTACCCCCTATTCGATTATGTACCTCTATCTTCTATCATAGGTAACCAATATGCACCTATCACCACTAGATGTACCCTTCCTATTCGATTATGTACCTCTAGCTGCCATCATAGGTAACCAATATGCACCTATCACCACTAGATGTACCTACTCTATTCGATTATGTAACTCTAGCTACTATCAAAGGTAACCAATATGCACCTATCACCACTAGATGTACCCACTACCCTTCCCATTAAATCGGCTCCCTAACCTCGTAGATACCTATGCTGGTCCCATAATAGGGTGTATCACTCCCTAAGGTGGCAGCCCGATACTACTGAAATGCACAGCTTATACCTACACGATGCAACAACATCTTACCTACCAGCCCAGATCCACGCACACACATGACTCCATTGGACTTGCACTGCCATCGCTAACTCTTTATTGACCCTTATAATCAACCCCAATAAGCGTGTCCCTGTCCTCGACCTAGTTCGAGCTCATATAGATACTGAAATGGGTTACTTGTTAAAAAGGGTCCATACACTTGACACACGCTTCCCTCTTAAGCTTGGTCCCCACTAGGAATTCCCACTTAACCCCTTTTTATCCCCATGTCTTATCACATGCCTCATCCTGGTTAAGTGCTTTAATTATGTTTCACACGCTACCTATGTCACCCACTTAACCCTTTTCCCGTTCCCATGTCATCTACATGTCTTATCTTCTCCAAGGTTTCCCTAACTATCCCGGGCCCAAGCAAATTCTTATTCGTAGATTCCCACCAACAAGTCGATGATTGGCAAAGTCGTCCATATAGAGCTTCAAAAGGTTCCATGCCAATACTAGTTTGTAACAGCCCGTGCCTCCGTTTGTGCAAGATATTGTTCCCAACTTAGCCACCATATAGGTGTGGGGTTTTGTTTCTCAAAAGGCCTCGGCGGTAGTGGGAGATGGGCTCAACTATATAAGTCCACAATTCACACAGGCTTTCACGATGTGGGACTTATATTTCACTAGAAGTAGGGGTGTTACAATCTCCCCCAATACAAATCTCAACGTCCTCGTTGGCTCACGAACACCTTACCCAGGCGTTGTGGTCCACACATGTGCCACAATTGCGGCTGGATATTGGCTCTGATAACACTATAATAACCCGTGCCTCCGCTCACGCAAGATATTGTCCCCAACTTAGCGACCGTATAGGTGTGGGGTTTTGTTCCTCAAAAGGCCTCGACGTTAGTAGGAGATGGGCTCAACTATATGAGTCCACACTTCACACTGTCTTCCACGATGTGGGACTTATATTTCACTAGAAGTAGAGGTATTACGGATTTTAAAAGTTAAACCAAGTGATTAGAGTTTACTCCCACTAGTCACATGTCTGACCAAGAGTTTATTTTGTTTTGGTTGCCCTAAACTCTTGGATTCCCAAATTTGTACGGGAAGTCAAGTAGTCGGGATTTTACAGATACTAGAGGAGCTTGGAGCAGAAGGCTTCAACATTAGTTAGTGTGACACCTCACGTCTGTTAATGTCACTCACAAAGAAAATGCATTGAGTTACATGATGCGTTTTAGGTAAACAGACACATAATATTACAAGACAGATATATAGAATAACAGCGGAATAAAAAATTTATTTTCCATAAGATACTATGGTCCATAAACATCACATATCTAAATTATAAAAGCCCATGACAACATGAAAGTTACTGTCTTGTACTTCAAAAATATCATAGTACATAAAAGAAGTAAAATTCCCCAAGAACAAAATATAGCCATAGAGACAAATATAGGAGCTTGAGCAATAAATATTAGTAGCTCTAGCAAATAAGCATAATCACGGTCAAGCCTGAGTGTTTCCTCCCTAAAAACCTGGGGAGTGGATGGGGGAAACGGAAGAAAGAAGGAGAAACAAAAGGGTCAGAGATAAAGTCTGGCTAGCCTAGTGACTTTTAGCAAGTAAATAAATTAAATTAGCATGACAAGCATATAATGTGGATAAGAGAGATCACTACATAAATGGCACGTGTGACAAGGTAGACAGGATAAGGTGTATACACTTCTTTAATGATTTCTCTGCACTATTACTAGTATAAATAGAATTAGATGATCCCTTCCATGATAAGGTGGTAGACTTAAGGAACACATCCAAATATACCCTAACTACCCTAATCGATCGGCTCCCCACTCCGTAGATACTCTGTGATGGCCCCATGGTAGGATGTATCACGTCCTAAAGTGGCAACCCCTCACTGATATGCATAACCCCATATCTACAGGTGTCACAGTCGTCTTATCACCCTCTTCCTAGCTCAAGAACGCACATGGACCGGTCGGTTTGTTCCGCCCACACCATCCTCCTTGTTTGGATCTCTTACAATCAGTAAGTAAGCGTGGCCCCTCTCCGCCTAGTACGGAGTACTTTGTTTGATACCTACTCCGGGTTACTGATTGAAATGGGTCCTATACAATACGATACAAGCTCTCCCCATTGTCTTGTATCCCTACTAGGTTTTCTTCGGCTATGTATACCACTATGTGTCTTTAATCATATAACCTTATTATTTCTATAAGTTATGCTTAACCTAAAATGTCTTTAATTACATAACTTTATTATTTCCTCCAGTTACGTATACCACTAGGTGTCTTTAAGTACATAAACTTATCGGGTTAAGTTTGTGGGCATATATATAAACATTACCCACCCACTCCAGATTTTCATAACCCGTCCATTATCCAACCAGTTTTACTTAACCCTAACATTAGTTAATAATCATACAATCCCTTTGGATTAAATTAGGTTAAGTAGTCCAATTCATTACAATGTCCATTTATGGTTCATAATGGGCTAGACCTCCCACATTAGGCCTACAACGTGTCGATGTTGGATATGCCGGCCGGGTCCGGGTAGTCTTATTCCATAGTTGGGCCTAACCTCGTGACTTAGCCCGATTTTTATTTGCGCACTTAGACCTCTCACATTAGGTTAAACATTAGTGGCTGTTGGATATGCCGGTCAGGTCTGGGCAGACTTCCGCCCCTAATGCAACCTAAACTCGTGTCATAAGTGCCATTACAATTTCTAATTGTAATCCTAGGCATTTATTATTAATTATACCTATGTCAATTATCGGTTTTATGCCCTTTTTCCAAATTATGTCCATAATTGATTTTATACCAAATTTATTCATTACTCCAATTAATAACCAATTTAACATTGAAATTCCAATTATGCCTAAATGTCCAATTATACTCATAAATGATTATATGTCCAAATTCATATCAAATTATGCCAAATCTAATTTTCCCCCATCCTCTAACTAACGCATTTGCATATATTTGGCGTCATACCTAGACTAGAAAGTAGCCTAGTCATATATAGCAAAAAGGGAAAGGTGATGGGAAAAAAATAACAGTAGTCATCATTTTAACAAAGGTGACATGAACATATATACTGGCATAGATACATTTTGGCATAATATTAATGTGGACATAAAAACAGATATAGCATAATTATAAAGTGGGCATAAAAACATATCTTGCATAATTAGGACGACACAGTAGCATGTTTAGATCTAAATATGGATTAACATGTCCAATTTACAACATATCTAAGTTGACCACAATATGGTAGGTGAAAGGTGATTTACATAAAGAATTAGATCTAACCAATATTATAACTGTCCAAATTAGAATTAACCACAATATAGTTACAAATCAAGATTCATAAAGGCGACATAATAGAATAACCACAGTTGAATTAGATCTAGAGAAGTAGATCTATCATGACATATTTTAAGATTTAACACTAGAATTGATTCATAGTTTACAACATATCCAAATAACAGTCTTTCACAATTCACTTTTATTCATTTAAACCTAAAAGTAACCAACTCACAGTGTTAAGATGATAGAAAAGAAGTTGGTGTTGAATCTATGCTTGAATCTTAGAATTTGATTTGTAGAAGATGAATAGAATTATGTTTAGTCCATTACTGGCATCAACTGGCCTCCATTGCATTTCAAGATAGAAAACAAGTGAAAATGGACCTTTATTTATAGCCTCCAGCCTCCCAACTAACTATGCCACGTAAGCCCTAGAGGTGTCGACAACCCTGTGGTTGGGTCGACACCCCTTTGGGTGGGTCGACACTTGGGTCGACACCCCTCTACGAGATCGACCCGCTAGAGCGGGAAATTTGTCGCCCATTCTATTTCACATGATTTCGAATTTTGAACCCTTTTTCAATAAGTTCTGACTTATATCTGACTCATACACACACACACACACACATATATATAATTCTACTGCGCGTATACAAACTTAAAACCCTCATAACTTCTTCATACTTTGTCCATTTTGTGAAAACCAACAGTCTATCTTGACCAAAATTTCGAGATGGGCACGATGGCTCTGTCTGTTTTCCTTAATTCTGAATATTAAATTAATTACTATTTAATTTGTCCCCTTTTAGTTTCGTTAAAAATTCGGGGTGTTATATTCAACCCTACTCAAAGTATTCCGTCCCCAAAATCTCTAAGTTGAGAAGAATGCATATCCTACCATCCATCATCCATCTACTCATCCATCAATCATTGGCATCCATTGTCCTTAAAGATTTCTAATGCTTATATGAATATATGCAAAGGTGTGTGTATATGTCCCAATAGTAATGCGAAGATTAGGCTGTCTACTGATTTAGTTGACCTCCTTAATGCAATGTATGTTAGTGCCATGAATCCAGTATGTATGCAAATAATCCTATTATAACATGTAAGCTCTATATGTGTGCACACTCATTCATCCAAGTGCAACATCCATATGCTAACTCATCCATTTCCATCCATAAAAGAAAAGAAAATGCACACACATCCATATGAAGTATGAGAGTGATTCAGCCGATCTAGTGCCTAATGTGTGTGTATCACTAGCAAACACTTGCATCCACATGCATCCGTCAAACATAACATGTTTCAAACACATGTTTAAATCCATAGATTTCCTATCTAAAGGTCAAAAAATACTATGGATAAGATATACTCAAATTATTGAAACAAGCACTGATAAAACTTTGAAAAAAGAGTTAAGAACATGCCCTCGAAAAGGAAAGGGTATGAAGCACGGATCTTGTCTTCGGTCTCCCAAGTCGCATCCCCTGGGTTATTTCCCCATTGAACATTTAGCAACTTGATCACTTTATTGCGTAGCTTCTTAACTTCTGATCCAAGAATACGGGAAGGAACTCGCTTGACTGTCGCCTCCCGTTCCACTTCTACTTCTTCCAACACACTTGGCTCAATAATTACTATGGTGTCATGAAGGCACTACCGGTAATGCGAAACGTGGAAAACATCATGAAAACCAGATAGATTTCCTGGTTTCTTTACTCTATAGGCCATTTCGATGATCCTCTAGGTTATGGGAAATGGTCGCACAAAAGTAGGTGCCAACTTCCCTACCGATCCGAAGCAAACCACATTCCTCAGAGGTGATACTTTGATAAAAACTAAGTCTCCCACTTCAAATTCGATGTCAGTCCTTCTCTTGTTTGCATAGGACTTCTGCTTATCTTGAGGTGTCTTCATACACCGTCGAATGAGGTCAATTTTTTCAGATGTTTCTCTAACCATGTTTGGTCCAAGTAATAATCTTTCCACAGATTCCCACCAACAATTTGGTGATCTACAGGGTTGTCCGTACAATGATTTGAAGGATGCCATGCCGATCCTGGACTGATAGTTTTTGTTATAGGAAAACTCTAATAAAGGAAGGTGCTCTTCCCAAGTTCCTCCGAAGTCTAGGATACATAGCCTCAAAATATCTTTAAGAATCCTGTTCACCCTATCCGTCTGTCCATCAGTCTGAGGATGATAAGGGGTGCTCAAACAAAACTGTTTACCTATTGCTTCTTGCAAGCTCCTCCAAAATTCACTGGTAAAGATGGGGTCACAATCGCTTACGATGCTGGAAGGCACCCCATGAAGATGAACCATCTCATGAACATAAATTGTTGCCATCCTCTTACTCTTAACTAGAATAAAGTCAGTGCTCTTAGTGAGTCCATCTACCACAACCCAGATACTAGTGTTTTCTTTCTTCGATCTAGGAATACCATCTATGAAATCCATATAGTCGCCCTTTCATTTCCACTAGGGAACCTACAAAGGATAAAGTAATCCACTGAGGTTCTTTTGCTCAGCTTTAAATTGCTTGCAAACTAAACATTGGGAAACAAATTCAACCATATCATTCTTTATCGCAGCCCAAAAGAAAACCCTCTTCATGTCTCTGTACATCTTATCGTTGCCTGGATGAATGTTCATCTTAGAATGGTGGGCTTCTTCTAGGACTGCCTTTATCAAGCTTCCCATTTGAGGAACACAAAATTCATCTATGGCATATCTACTGAGGTGAATAGAAGTCTCCCCTTTTCTGAGCTTCTCCATGATGTCTAAAATCTGTCGGTCACCTTGTTGCGAAGCTCCTATCTAGTTCATAAGAGTTGGTCGTATCTCCAAGGATGCAAACAAATCAAGTAAAATCTCGATGGAGGGTCTAAAATCAAAAGCTGATATAGAATCCAAGTGTTTTTCTTTCCACAAACAGAGGACTCAGGGCCATCCTCTGCCTACTTAGTGCGTCTGCCACCACATTACCCTTCCCAGGGGTACAAGCAATCTCAAAATCATAAGAAGCTATAAACTCCATCCGCCATTTCTGCCTTAAATTGAGATCATTCTACGAGAACATATACTTGAGAGATTTATGATTGGTGTATAACTCGAACTTCTCTCCAAGTAAATAATGACACCACCTTTTTAACGCAAATACTATGGCAGCTAGCTCCAGATCATGGATGGAGTAGTTCTTTTCATGAACTCTCAACTGTATACCCCCGTAACATACTACTTTCCCTTATTGTATTAGAACCACACCAAGCCCTGTACCACACACATCAGTGTAAACGGTTAACACCTTACCTTCATCAGGCAAGGTCAAGACTAGGGCTGTTGTCAGAGCCCTCTTCAGTCGTTGGAAAGAAACATCACAGTCTATATCCCATGAAAATGCCAAGTTTTTCTTCGTCAGCTTGGTGAGTGGGGCTGATATCTTTGCGAAGTCCTTAATGAACTTCGTACAGTAACCAACCAACCAAAGAAAGCTTCTCACCTAAGTTGCATTTATAGGAATCTGCCAATCTTGCACCATAACTACTTTCACGGGATCCAGAGCTATCGCTTCTTTGGAGACTACATGCCATAAGAATCTCACCTCTTTTCTCCAAAAATCTCATTTGGAGAATTTAGCCTTAAGCTGATGCGCACAGTGAGTTTTCAAGACTTCTCTCAAATGTTAGGTATGCTCTTCTTCGCTTTAGGAGAAGATCAAAATATCATCAACAACGACTACAAAAAATTTATTTAGATACTCCTGAAACACCCTACTCATCAAATCAACAAAATATGTGGGTGCATTCGTCAGCCCAAAAGGCATCACTAGCCTTTCAAAGAAACCATGCCCTAAAAGCAGTCTTAACTATGCTGACCTCAGCCATCCTTAACTAATGAAACCCCATAGCCAAGTCTAACATAGAGAATACCGAGGCACCAACAATCTGATCAAATAAATCATCAATCCTCGGAAGCGGGTACCTATTCTTCTTGGTGAGTTTATTCAGCTCACTATAGTCAACACACAAACAAAACGCCAGTCATCGATTCTCCCGATAGACCACAATTAACGCGAGCAAACATATTAATGACGAGGAACACATTTTTGCTATGCTACTAATACTTGTACTTGCTCTGCTATTCTGCCCAAGCCTGGCTGAGGAAGAGTTACGGGGAGTAAAACACAAATATGCTAATTCAAGTATTGTTACTATATGTAATTAAAAAGCCTTCACGATAAAATAAATAAAAAGTAAGGCCATTCCATTTCGACAAAAGACCATACCCAAGTTCAATAGCTTTGCGTCCGCTATCCCGATCATGATTTTCTTACCCCCCAGAGGGAAAGGGCCTTCCCTTTTGGGTCGGTTGTGGGCGAGGAGGGATTCGAACCCCCGACACCGTGGTTCGTAGCCACGTGCTCTAATCCTCTGAGCTACCGGCCCCACCCCGTCTCTACTGGATCTGTTCCCGGGAGTACCCTCAAAAAGGAACCTCTCCTCAGCCATTTCGTTTCGGGTTAAGAAGATGTGAAAGCTCTTTATAAGAACAGTGCGTTCTGAGGTGTGAAGGGGGGAGAAGAGATATCATAATTGAGGTTTTGAATAAGAGGACCTTTGCATTTTTTTAGTAAAATAAGAGGTGTTAAGCTTTTTATTATCCTGGCATCGAGCTATTTTTCCGCAGGACCTCCCCTACAGTATCGTCACCGCAGTAGAGTTTAACCACCAAGTTCGGGATGGATTGGTGTGGTTCCTCTATGCCTAGGACACCAGAATATCGAATCATGAACAAAGAAAAAGAAAGGCATGAGAATGAGAGAAATATTGGCTAGTGATTGTTAGGCCCCAATTCTTGACTGGAAGGAACACCAAAGGCCTCCGCCCTTCCCTATCTATCCAAGGGAGGGAAGGGCAGAGCTTTTGGTTTTTTCATATTGTCAAACAGTTGAACAATGAAAATAGATGGCGAGTGCCTAATTGAATTGATCAGGTCGTGTAGGAATAAGGTTCAAATCTCTCGGTCTGTTAGGATGCCTCAGCTGCATAAATCACTGCACTTCCACTTGACACCTATCGTAATGATAAACGGCTTGTCTCGCCGTGACCTTATCTTGGATTCTCAATACTTCTGTCGCTCCATCCCCGCAGGGGCAGAGAACCCATCGCTGTCTCAGCTGTGCTACCGGAGGCTCTGGGGAAGTCGGAATAGGAGAGCACTCATCTTGGGGTGGGCTTACTACATAGACATGTAGGAACAGTTAAGGAGTTGTCATCTATAGGGCAGCAAACTCAGATTGTTGTCTTAGCTGCGCTATCCCGTACTTTGAAAAGGTCAAGAAGAGACCCGTCCGGAATAGGTATTAGCTTACGTACTCGACCTACGGGCGCTTCCGTACTCGTTGTTAACACGTGTACCCACCTCAACCCGAAAAGGGAGACTCCCAGACACCCGCCTACACTTATTCGGACTGTAGGTTGGCGTTATATAAAAAATGCACTACAAGACGAACCAGATGTGTAAAATCTCATGGAAATTTCTAACGATGATATTTAATTTGTTCATCGCTCCCGGGCCAATTGGAGAATCATGCAACAAGCTTAGCAAGAAAGACAGGTCCACTGCTGCGCTAGTGCCATATGTTACAATAGGAAGAAATAGCCCTACAAGTCGGCCGGTAGTGAGTTTTGGGTTTCATGGTATATGAGTCGGCTCCTCTCAATTAATATACTGGGATTTTTCTTTAGAGTGATCTAACTGAATCCTCGTTACAAACATGATCAATCTCTCCTTGTTTTTCGTATCTGACCTTGACATTTTCAATCGATTTCCCATGTCTAGCGATTCTTGTAAATAAATATGTCCGTCCCGTTGGTCCCCTCTCTTAATACTGGTCTTGCCCCGTACTCTGTACTCTATCTATCGGTCTCAACTAAATCAATCGCTTTGCCCGCCTTGCTTTTCGCCACATTCAAGCTTAGGTGCGAAGCATAAAGATTGTATTGTTTCTAGGTCCCAATAGACTGAAATGGGGCATTCTTCCCATCTAAGATCTAGCAAACCAAGGGAAGCAGCTTATTTGTCCGGTTCCCCTAACTTCCAATAGGGCATTCATTCGTGAAACCTGTTCTTCTTCGTCCCAACAACCTACCTTCCTAGCCTAGTAGCCCAGATCCCAGATCGGATTCACGTGCACAAGCTAACCGGCCCTTCTAGGAGTCATCCCTTCTTTAAGTTTCATGTCTGCAAATCGGATTCTAACTGTTAGGAATCTCTATTGTCTTTTGCATTTTATTTATATCGGAAATAATCCTCCATCAACAGACATGGAAAAAGAGCAAGCCAAGACTTTCACAAAAAAGCTGGACTTGGCTGGCTTTCTTGGGTACGAAGGTAAGCCATAAAAAGGGGCTAAGCGGGTATTAACTCCTCCCTTGCCGCTACTACCGATGCCTATTGTCCACGAAGTATGATCTCTTAACTGGTTTTGGAAAGGCATACAAAGACTATTCAAAGACAATGGGATTGGTTCTCTTACAGTTCAATTAATTCCAGGTGCGCAGCGAAAGCGCATTACTCCTTCCAATATTCATTGCCTGTCTGAACAGACTACGAATCTAGGACTAAGTGCTGATGTCCTTCTGGAGTTAGTGCTCATTCCGTCCTTCCATAATGGGCAATTGGGGGAAAAGAGAGAATCTCTTCTAAGAAAACCAGCTTACCCGTTTCTGTTTCTTTGGCCCTTAGCCAGGCTAGGATGGGATAGAACAGAGACTGCTGCTGACGCCACTATCGGTGATCTGGTCTTTCCGATGCGAATTTCACTGGAAAACCTAGACTATGCTTCGCAAGCTCCTCAGGGAAAGAGAATCTAAAGTAATCGGTAGGGGGATCGAAGTCTACTGGAAAAGATTGGGTGTTTGGTAATCCATATCTGAGCCTGAGTTCTTCTAGCAGCCTATTTGCTATTTGGATGGAAGGAACGACCAAGCCCCGAGAAAGAAAAGATCTCGATCCCAAACTGATATAAAGGAAAGCACCAAGTCGGCAATTAATATACTAGCGGGCATTACATCCCGGAAAGATTGAGAGAGGGTGGTCGTAGATCAGAGAAAGAAAGACTTTTCAGCAAAGATTTCCTTTTGCATTTGAGTCAACGGAAAGCCAGAGTAGAGGTCCCCTAATATAGATAGGCATAGCTATGTGTCAACGCAGTCTAGTTCAGAAAAGACACGGGAAGGGGGGCTAAAGGTTACGAAAGAAGAGTTGTCACCAGAGCGCGGGAAAGCAAAGAAGAGTAGAGTAAGGCGAAGAGGAAGAGAGAGCTTAGCTATCCATCCGCCTTAGTCGCTAATACTACTAGAACACCCCATTTAGATATGCTTCATCTGATAAACCCTTCCTCAAGTAGCTCCCCTACTTGCTTACTCAGCTCCCTCCTTTCCCTCGGAGCCATGCGGCACACTAGCAATGCAACTGGCTTTGTATTGTCCAACAAATATATACGAAAATCAATCTCGCGCCTCGGAGGTAAACCACGAACCTCAGCAAAATATCGGAATAATTTCGGACTACTAGAACAAATTGCAAGTCATCGATAGATGCATCAAGAGGCTCTAGGAAACTAAGCATAACCGAACCTTGTGGTAATAAGAAATCTCGAGGGTCCTCTCGTGACAATCATAAGCCTAACAGCCCTCTTCCCACAATCCAGAATGGCACCATACGTGGTAAGCCAATCCATTCCTAGAATCAACCCAAAGCCTATAAACCCGAGCACATACGCATAACATTCAAAGTCAACGCCTAACACAGATAATTTCAAACCCCGACAAATCATAGATAAATGAGCCGAATCACCAATGGGGTTTGAAACAAATACGAGATCCACTACCATACTAGTTATTAAGTGCAGAGATTCAACAACAGAACTTGATATAAAAGGAAGTGAAGCGCCAAAATCAAAAATTGTTCTAATAGGATGGTTTGAAAGAGAAATTAAACCTTTCACAGAAATTTATCTACCACTATCAGGAGTACTGGTCGTGAAAACATGCACCTGCTTTACAAAAGTTCATGTCCTTTGACCCTGTCCCTGTTATCCCTATTTCTTCAGGCACTCTCTAGCGAAGTGCATGACCTCTCCGCAATTAAAGCAAGTGTTCTTCCTTTTTTTACAGTCTTTGATCAAGTGACCTTCCTTCCCACAACTGTCACATTTTCTCTTATCCTTGCCTTTGTCATTCTTCCCTTCTTTCTTTTGTTGCTACTATTGTTGTTGTTTCTGCTGCCGCTTCTTGGGCCACACCTTCCTATTTTGCGATGTCTCTTCAGCCTTTGCTTCCTTATTTTCTCCCTTGTCTTCCTTATGCATTAGGGCCATATCGACAAGCATTTCAAAAGTGGTCCCCATTGGAATTTGGGACGTGGCTAACCCATGCAGAGGTTCATTCATCCCTTTAGAAAACCGCAAAGCTCTTTTGTGCGGCGTATCCACAACTCTAACCCGAACCTTGCTAGCTGTTTTAGTTTATTCACATACTCTTTCATCGTCAGGTTTCCTTGTTTGAGTGCTAAGAACCTCTTTATTTGCATGCTTCTTTTGGCTTGGGAAATAAATTTTATTTGGAACCTCTATCTAAAATCTTCCCAAGTTTCCACCGGATGTCCAGCTTGGGTGAATTCCCGTCAAAATGAGGCTTCGTCTTTCAATAGACAGAAGGCTAACTGAACCTTCCTTCAATCCTCTACTTCAAAGATTACGAACAAGAACTCGGTCTCCTTGAGACAATTCCATGCTTCTACGAATGTCTCATTTCCATGGAATGGTTTCCCTCCCATAGCACGGATGTCTTTGCAGATCTTGGCGAAGTTATCTACTCTTGGAGGGGGAGGAATGACTGGTGCAACCAGGGGATGAACATTTCCTTGGCCTTCGGCAGGCGTCGTGGCCTCTAAATACCTACGGAACTATCCGGGTATCGTAACGCCCTTTGGGATATTAGGAATGTTTTGTTCCTTAGACATGCTGAAAAATAGAAAAGGAAGAGATTTAGACGAAGGACCGAAGGTTATTACATATGACTTTTTGGGGAATGTTTTTCAAAACAGACTTTTCTTTTTGAAGATGCATTCATTTAATCCTTATTGAAAATAATTTTCAAAATCTTTATCCAATCTGGTAACCTTCAGCTCTGAGACCAAGTGTGCCATACCATGTCCGTTAATGTCACTCACAAAGGGAATGCATTAAGTTTCATGAAGCGTTGTAGGTAAACAGACACAGATTATTACAACACAAATATATAGATAACAGCGAAGAAAAACTTTATTTATCATAAGATACCTTTGTCTAAAAACATCACATGTCTAAAACAAAAAAGCCCATTACAACATAAAATATATTGTTTTGTACTTCAAAAATATCATATTACATAAAAGAAGTAAAATTTCTTAAGAACAAAATATAGCCATAGCGACAAGGATAGGAGTTTGAGCAATACATGTTAGCAGCTCCAGCAAATAAGCAAAATAACGGTCAAGCCTGAGTGTTTCATCCCTAAGAACCGGGGAGGGGTGGGAATGGAAGAAAGAAGGTGAAACAAAAGGGTCAGACATAAAGTCTTGCGAGTCTGTTGACTTTTAACAAGTAAATAAATAAATGTAGCATGACCGATATGTAAAGTGGATAAGAGAGATCACTACGTAAATGAAAGGTGTGACAAGGTAGACGGGATAAGGTGTATATGCTTCTCTAATGATTACTCTGCACTATTACTAGTATAACGAGTATGAGATGATCCCTTCCACTATAAGGTGGCAAACTTAGGGGAAACGTCCAAATGTACCCTAACTACTACCCTAATCGATCGGCTCCCTACTCCATAGATACTCTATGCCGACCCTACAGTAGGACGTATCACATCCTAAAGTGGAAACCCCACACGGATATGCACAACCCCATATCTACAGGTGTCACGGTCATCTTATACACCTCTGCCCGGCTCATACACGCACATGGCCCGGTCGGCCGGCGCCACTCACACCATCCTCCATGATTGGATCTCTTACTATCAGTCAGCACGCATGCCCCCTCTCCGCCTAGTACGAAGTACTTTGTTTGATACCTACTCCGGGTTACTGACTGAAATGGGACCCAAACGATATAATACAAGCTCTCCCCTTTATCTTGAATCCCCACTAGGTTTTCTTCGGCTATGTATACCAGTAGGTGTCTTTAATTGCATAACCCTATTATTTCTACAAGTTATGCTTACCGTACAAGGTGTCTTTAATTACAAAACTTTATTATTTCCTCCGGTTATATATACCACTAGGTGTATTTAATTACATAACCTTATCGGGTAAGTTTGTGGGCCTGTATATAAATATTACCCACCCCCTTTAGATTTTCATAACCCATCCACTATCCAACCAATTTTACTTAACCCTAACTTTAGTTCATAATCAGACAATCCCTATGGATTAAATTAGGTTAAGTAGTCCAATTCGTTACCACGTCCATTTATGGTTTATAATTGACTGGACCTCCCACATTAGGCCTACAACGTGTGGATGGTGTATGTGCCGGTCGGGTCCGGGCAGTCTTATTCCACAGTTGGGCCTAACCTCATGTCTTAGCCTGATTCGTATTTGCGCATTTAGACCTCTCACATTAGGTTCAACATTAATGGTTGCTTGGTATGCCGGTTGGGTCCGGGCAGACTTCCACCACTAATGCAATCTAACCTCGTGTCATAAGTCCCATTATAATTTCTAATTGTAATCTTAGGCATTTATTATTAATTATACGTATGTAAATTATAGGTTTTATGCCCCTTTTTCCCAATTATGTCCATAATTGATTTTATACCAAATTTACTCATTACTCCAATAATTAATAACCAATTTAACATTCAAATTCCAATTTTGCCTAAATGTCCAATTATACTCATTATGGATTATATGTCCAAATTCGTATCAAATTATGCCAAATCTAATATTTTCCCCCGTCCCTAAACTAACGCATTCGCATATATTTGGCGTCATAACTAGGCTACAAAGTAGCCTAGGCATATATAGTAAAAAGGGAAAGGTTATGGGAAAACTAACAATAGTGATCATTCTATCAAAGGTGACATGAACATATATGCTGGCATAAAAACGTTTTGGCATAATAATAAGGTGGGCATAAAAAAAGATCTAGCATAATTATAAGGTGGACATAAAAACAAATCTAGCTTAATTATGATGAAATAGTATCATGTTTAGATCTAAATATGGATACACGTGTCCAATTTACAACAAATCTAAGTTAACCACAATATCACCGTTGAAAAGTGATTTATATAAAGAATTAGATCTAACCAATATTGTAACTGTCCAAATTAACAATAACAACAATATATTTACAAATCAAGATCCACAAAGGCGACATAATAGAATAACCATGGTTGAATTAGATCTAGAGAAGTAGATCTATCATGACATAGTATAAGATTTAACACTAGCATAGATTCATAGCTTACAACATATCCAAATCCCAGTCTTTCACAATTTAATTTTATTCATTTAAACCTAAAAGTAACCAACTCACGGTGTTAAGAAGATAGAAAAGAAGTTGGTGTTGAATCTATGCTTGAATCTCAAAATTTGATTTGTAGAAGATAGAATAAAATTAGGTTTAGTCGATCTACGGACAGCATCTGGCCTTCGTTGCATTTCAGGATAGAAAACAAGTGAAAATGGAGCTTTATTTATAGCTGCCAGCCTCCAAACCGACTATGCCATTTTAGCCCTAGGGTTGTCGACACCCGTGTGGGTGGGTCGACAACCCTTTATTTGTCGACCCCGGGGTCGACACCCCTATGGGTAGGTCGACCAATGGGTCGACACCCATTTTGGTGGGTCGACCCCGGGGTCGACACCTCCCTAGGGGGCGTCGACACCCTAGAGCAGGAAATTTGCCGCCCATTCTGTTTTCACGCGATTTCGAATTTAGAACCCTTTTTGGATAAGTTCAGATTCATATCTGACTCATATGTATATATATAATTCTTCTACGCATATACAAACTTAAAACCCTCATAACTTCATCATACGGTGTCCGTTTTACACAAACCAGTTGTCTATCTTGACCAGAATTTCGAGTCAGATGCAATTACACAGTCCATTTTCCTTAATTCTAGATATTAAATTAATTATTACTTAATTTATCGTCTTTTAGTGTCATTAAAAATTTGGGGTGTTAAGTTATATATAGAATATATTTCCGCTTTGATGTTATATGTATATACAGTTATTGTTTTGTATTTCAAAACTTGTTAAATAAGATATTTATTCATTCCACTGTGAGATTTGTGTTACTCTGACTTTTCTTTATTGCAATCTTTTTCTTCTTCTATTCTAATTTTCTTTCTTTTTATTTCTCACCCTCTAACTTCTTTCTATTATTGGTCTGGTATTTCTGATGCTTGAATAGTCAACATGTTGTATTGTGTCGATTTTCAGGGTCGAAAATCCGCGTTCATTACAGTGGTATCAGAGCTAAAGGTTAAGTAATTACCTTGCCTCTGTGGCGTGGCTCGATAAAGATGGGGTTAGTAATGCCCTAGATTGGGTTGAGTGTATAAATACGAGAGAGCGTGTTTGTAGATTTTATAAAAGTGATTTTATATTGTGGAGATTTATTGGTTGAGTGGATTATGAATCTTGGCCGATGGCGGGGCACCACAAAGTAGATAGGGGTTTCTAAACGCTTGAATACGATGAACTGACACAGTATGTTTTGAAAGAAGGGTAAATGAAATAATTTTACCTAAAATGTATTTTGTTATAAAAGAAGTATTAATATTTAAATTATTGTTATATATATATATATTAGATGTTTTGGTTGATATTATAATCGAATAATGTTATAATTGAAATGATCATAAATAACTAATAAGAATTCGTATAAGAGTTTGTATAAATTCAGATGAAATAAATCTGAATACAAGTCAGAATTGAAAATATAAATTTTGGAAACTTGGAAAAGGTTTGAGAATGAATTTGGGATTTAGTAAATGGAAAAATTAAAATCCGGGGGAATTTGGAAATGATTTTCGAGCATTGTATATGATATGTTGAAGTAATTTCAAAATCGAAGTGTTAAAAAAAGTTTTGGAATTGATATAGTATTGAACTCACTTCAATTGCTAGAAAATAGTTCCGATGATGATCCGGACATCAACGGTATGATTTTCAAGTTTCTAAGTGATGGATTACTACTAAAGATTTTTTTGAATTCTTTTGAGGAAATAAGTTATTCAGAAATTCAATGATTTGAATTACCATTATTATATGTAAATATTGTATGTTTTCAAACTGATTTGATATAAAACTCAAGGATTTGAAATTTAAATTTAACTTATGAAGTTAAATAGAATGAAATGGTAAAAAAGTGAATAATTGAATTAGAATTTAACTTGAATAAAGTTAAATATAATTAGATTGGATTTGAAATAATCCAGAATGGAATTGGATTTGTGAATAAGTGTTGGAAACCAAGAATGGAGACTGAGTTTGAAATGGAATTCGGATTGGAAATAAGAAATAGTTGGGTTCGAGAATGAATTGATTGGAGATCAAATTGGAAATACCAGGATATATGCTGAAGTGGCAACAAATGAAAGTGATAGTGTGATATGCCTGAAAAAAAAGTACAAGTTTGTATTCATTGGGTATGAGACTTTTATGAGCCAGTTTGGCAAGCCGCTTGGCTATTTGATTTTCTTTTGGATTGGAGAAGTCCTAGAGAGGTGAGTTATAGTTGTAAAGGTCAACCTGTACAAAGGATACATTAGCGATTTTTTTTGGAAATTTAATATGTTAGAAGATTTTCAGAATTTTCAAAAAATTTCGTTAATAAGAAGGAATTAATATTTTATTTAAAATAATTTGGTTTAATTGAAACTGAAATTATGGAGTAAACCAAATGATTGTTAATCTGGATAATTGGGTTATGGCATTTTTCAGGCTTAGTAATTTCGAGGACGAAATTCTTTTAAGGGGGAAGGAATGTAACATCTCGGATTTTTAGCGATATATTTATTTAATTATTTTAATATATTGGTTTGATAATTTAAATAGTTTAAATTAAAATATTTTGAATATTTAAATAATATAAATAATGAGATAATATAATTATTTCTGAAATAGTCAGAAATGGTTGAATTTGCAATATTGTGTAATTTGAATTGTATAAGATATTTAATTCAGTTTAGAACTGGATCAGAATAACGAATATATTTATTTAAATGACAGTTGGACGTACTAGTTGTAATATAAATTATAATCGAGCTCATAACGTCGCGGTAGTTCGTAATATTGAGTTTTGAACTTCGACTGGGTATACAGGATTCGTTTTAAGTCGTAATTTTGTGAAACAAGAAACGTTTGAGTCGATTGAACTGTATTTTTCTAATGCAAGTGAAAAATGGAGATTTCTTCTTATATATGTTGAGTTATGTCCAAATCAAATTTTCAAATTGTTGCTATGGAATTGTTTATAAACCATAACGATATATTTAATTTTAGTTAAATATTGGTTTCAAATTTGGACAAGATATTTGAGACGTAGTTATAATTAAATTTTTAGAATTTTATTGTAATTTTTAATTTGAAAAATAAACAACTTTTTATTTGGAGTATTTAACACCCAATATCAGTATTTTAGGATTCCAAAGAATAAGCTAACTTTCCTATTTTATTATATTTCAGAGATCGTGACATGTTACTGGAATGAAGATAACTTTATTTCTGTCAGTAGCAGTACAAAATTTTACGAGTATTCTAAAATCTATTTATAACAAGGCAAGTACAGGCTTATAATAAAAGGTATATATAAATATAAAAATATATAATGGATATACATATTGATAAATGGATTACTTAGCTAGTAAGAATTTCATACTGCCTCAACCTTATTTTTCAACACAGCTATGTATGTTCTCATCATAGCTTACCTATCTGCGAAAAGTAAAATTACTTACATGTGAAGGATTGTAACTGTGTAAGTACACACTACCCATCCTAATACTTGGTTATTAAGTAATGATCCCCTGTATAAACATTTCTGTACACTGCTTTCACTTCATTTTTCTTTAGCATCTTCAACAAACAGATCTGAGTCCACCATTAAAGTAAAAATAAAAAGGGTCTAATAAATATCTTGAAAATGGGTGTGACGAGATGAAGTCGAGTTCGACTGGGAGGGTGCGAGTCCAGAACTTAGGGGCTGCTGGAAGAAGGGCGACGTTATTACTATTCAACATGGATGGAGGACATGTTTTAGTGGCGGTTGTGTTAAGGGGAGGAGTGTTCAACTGTGTATATGCTTGCGTCATTTCACATACTCACTAACATGCTTGTGGAATTGGTTTGTGCGAGAACGAACTAGCGGATGGGGCAACATGATAAGCTATGAATTGACTGTGAGGACGAGAGAGAACGAGAAAGAAAATCTAGCTTTGGCAATTGCGAGTTCAAAAGGGTTGTGTTTGAATCTTACTGAAGTGGTGATGTTTACAATGCATGAAAATGGGAGAGAACATGGCCAGAAAAGTAATTTAAATGGCCAACTGTTTGGTCCGTGGATGGATACTGGGGCGACATCTGTTTTAGGAAGAAGAAGGCATGTTACATACATGCGTGGACATGGGTTTTAATGTAAGGGGATGGGCCAGTGTATATACGATAAGGCCCAAACTTCAAAAAAAATGAAAAAAAGGACTGTGTCGGTTTCTTGAATTGGAGAAAGGGGGAGCTGAAGTTGCTGTAATGGTACATTGAAGGAACTATACACAATTGGATGTGGGTCGGTGGTTCTAAGTTGGGTATTGGGTTGGGGTGAATCCCAGTTATTATTAATAAGGAGAAGAAATGGGTTACCCTTTAAATGCCGATGCAAACCTAAATAAAAATCTCGATGATCCTACCGAGTTGAAGAGTACTGAAATGTTGCCACGGGAAGTAGGTGAAAAGCTTAAGGTTGAAGTCAAATTTGATGATGTCTGTAATAAGGATGTGGATCGTCCAGCTATTGATGAAAGCAATTTTGGAGAGCCATGGGTTCAAGTTTTGACCATTGGGGAATATTCAGATCTTTCTGTTGAAGAGCGCCTTAACGCCTTGTTGCTTTGACTAATGTGGATATGGAAGAAAACTCCATTTTTACTAGAGGCTAGTTTCATGAATATGGAAGGAGGACGATACAGGCCTTCGCTGTAGCGAGCGGAAAAATTGGAATTTGGCTGACGAGAAAAAAAATGATTTATGAACGGTCAGATGTATTAGAATCGTATGGACGTAGACTACGCGATGAAGCTGGGTTGGAACTGTTTGGAGCTGGTCTGGGTTTTAGGAAAAATAAAACATATGACCAAATTTAGAGAATGTTAACCGTTATTTAACGATTAACGAACAAGGTGAGTAAACTCACTAACTCTGTCCGGTTTTATAATTTTATAAATGTTATTTAATATTGAACGAAATTAGTGAATGTTGCGTGTGATGGTTGGATGGATGACTTGTTAATAAATTGGTTGAATAATATACATATATAATTACACGCATATGTTTTTAATTTAATACGGATTATATTTATTATTTTATTTCAGATTTAATCTGAAACTGGAATTATTCATGTTGATTAACATCTGTGGATGCAAGGAAATAGGTTGGAGGAATCCGACTGGATTCCTCAACAATTATTGATTTTTTTCACATATTGTATAATTTGATGTGATAAATAATTTGTGATTGATTATTGTGTGATTGGGATGTTTGAATAACATTGACCTGAAATAATTGTTAATTAAATACCGTAAACCATATTCAAATACATAGGGAAAGAAATTGTGGTTTTGAAAAGGACAATCTATTTAAATTAGAAATGAAATTTCGATTAGGCTAGAATATAACAAGTTGTTTAATTATATTAAAACAAGTGATTTGATTTATTAACTATGTCTATAAATAGGATGAAAAAATGTCTATTAAAGAAATTTGGAATATAAATCTAAAAACAAACTAAAAACGGAATTAGGATTTGTTATCAAAGAAAAGCAAAGGAAGTATTTCGGTATTCGAAATGAAATAGTATTGAAATAAATTCGTAAGGATCTATAATTACAATTTGACAATGTCGAATAAAACAAAGATAATTTTTTCTTATAAATTATATATATAATGAAATTTCAGGATTTTACGAGATAATTAATATTTGGATTTGTTATCGAATTCGAGATTTAAATTATAACTTAAAGTCGGTAGACACCACCAACCTCTCGTGTGCGAAGCACGTGTCTCATCCTAGTTATCACTTATAAAATGAGTTTATGAAATGAAATATAAAGTATGTGTTTATAAAATAACCAGATAAGTGAGATTTTAAACTCTAATGATATTTTTTTATTTAAATCAAGGTTTGATTTAATAAAATGAGTCCAGATTTCTATAGAAGAAAAACACCACGTTTAAAGTGAATATTGATTTAAAGCAAATGTTTTGCATATTTAAAATGAGTTAAGGAAATTAGAAACTGAATGGAGACTAGTTAAGTTGAACGACTTTCTGAGTGTTAATCTGATGTTGGTTTTGGCCTTCGGGGTTAATACTTACTGAGTTGTTCTCTTATTGGATTACGGTTAGGGACTGATGGATAGTGATGCGTGAATAAAGTATGGAAATGTTTTTTTAGTGTTAATAGCGTGTATTTTCAAAATAGGGGAATATAAAGAGTTATGAATATATGGAAAAGTTTTCCAAGAAAACCGTGAGTAGTAAAATGGGTTTTAAAAAATAAATGGGTAAATGGGAAATGAAATGATGATTGATCGGTAAGATTTCCATTTTGAAATACGACCGCTGTTTGTACACATGTTTTCCTTTGATAGTAAAATAACCGACTATTAAAGTTTTTGACCATTTTCGTTGTCAATACAGTGAGAACGAGATCAAATTTATTATCTGAAAACCACTCTGTATAGGCATTATTGTATCGAATCAAATATATCGATGACAATTGAAGACAGAGTTTATGCAAGGGTTATTCGGGCGATCCTTGGTAGAAATTGTCTAAGATTGATTTACAGAATAATTCCTTCAGTTTGTCAAGTCCTAGGACAACGTATATGGACGAATGAATGACAAAGTGTATCTACTTTATCGTGTAAGTTGATCGTTTCAAACATATTTACTTTGGTGGTGGAGGAATTCATTTCTTTTAGCTTATACCCATGGTATTTTTGGGGAAATTAACTTGAGATTTGACGGGTATGACGAATTGGCATTAAAAGTAAATAAAGGAATGATCTGTTAAAAGATACGTTATGACCTCAAGCCTCATCAGTTGGGAAACGACAGAAATCGGGCAGGTGGCTTGGCTAAGTGGGTCGCACCCAATTAGGGTATTTTTTCACCATCTAGAGAATATTATATTTGTTACTTCTTTCAACTCTATATTTCCCAGTAACAGTTATGTTGGTATACCAACTATAAGGTGATAATATATTTGGAACATTCAAGCGAAACGAATGGCCGGTCATGTGTGGCCGAGTTATAAGAGTTTTTGTTAAAATCCAATGTATCGCTTCTAGAGTACATTGATCGGAAGATTGTTCCATACCTTGACGGAGTCGAAAATCCATTCCCCAATAAGAGCCCACAGTTTTTGATTGAATATTATATATATATATATATATATATATGGAACGTGAGATGAAAGCATTCCGCCAAATTGCTATTTACTTGATTTAGACATTATTATACTATAAGAAAATATTGATCTTTAGAAATATTTTGGGTTATCGTAAGGTAAAAACCGTCTGTGTTTATGTGTGGATCGGTCTTACGATTATCATTTCCTTTAAAAGGATTTTAAAAGTTAAACCAAGTGATTAGAGTTTACTCACACCAGTCACATGAATGACCCAAAGTTTATTTTGTTTTGGTTCCCCTAAACTCCTGGGTGCCCAAATTTGTTCTGGCAGTCAAGTAGTCGGGATTTTACAGATATTGGAGGAGCTTGGAGCAGGAGGCTTCAACATTAGTTATATATAGAATATATTTCTGCTGTGATGTTATGAGATATTCTGGTATGTATTTACAGTTATAGTTTTGTATTTCAAAAGCTGTTATATAAGATATATATTCGTTTCGCTCTGAGATTTGTGTTACTTTGATTATGTTTAATTGTAATCTTCTTCTTCTTCTATTCTAATTTTGTTTCTTTCTATTTCTCACCCTCTAACTTCTTTCTATTAATGGTCTGGTATTTCTGATGCTTGAATAGTCGACATGGTGTGTTGGGTCGATTTTCAAAGTGGAAAATCCGCATTCATTAAATAAAGGGTGGCCGCTAGAGACATCAATGAGCAATCATCCGATGTGAAGTCAAAGGTCGAAATCCACAAACTACCGTTGCATGACTAGTCTTATTCAGACCAAACTTCGACTTATATTTAAAACTAAGTCGATTGCCTTCAAAATAGTTTTTTAATTATGTAAAACATATATAATAACTTTTGGAAACTATACTTCTAATATTTAACTTTAAATTCAAACATTTCCTTCTTTAAATATTGTAGTATTATTTAATTCATTAAAATAACATTAGTTTTCAAATTTTATCTTTTGAAACACTAACTCTACTGATGTCAAATTAAATAATATTTTTAAGACCATCAGAACAATACAATCGATATTTCAACTTCAATAATATAGCAAACCAAACTCCACCTTTCTATTTAATTAAAATCTATTTATTATCAATTTTAAACTTTAACATGCCATAACTTGTCTTTAACTTTGTCAATTCCATTTTTCTTTTACAAAAGTTTATAATAATGGCTTTAATATCATTTCTATAAAAAGTGGGATATCAAATTCTATGATGGCCTGCCTGCACTAACCAACATTTCCCTATAATGTGTTGTACCGATGTCCAAGCAGCACGGGACGGTCGCCAAGGAAAGGAAAAGAAAGAAATTTGATCTAACAAGGAACCTGTAGATTGTCTCACTGCGCATGAGATAAAATATAATAATAACTTAACTTTGACATAAAACAAGCAAGACGGTGCATAAGCTGAAAACAAAATCATCATAGCAGCGGAAATACAAAATACAGCTTATCATCCAAACCAACATTATTACTACTTTGAAATATTGTCTCTAAAACAAAGGAAAGAGGTACACTACAAATGCCCAAAGTAATGACCAACAACAACACATGGAGAATATATCGTAGTGGGAGCCTCTTGCTCGTCTCCAGTACTGCTACTCGTGCATAATCACCTGACTTATCTCTAGTTTGCTCGTTTAGGAGCGCCCAGGGTAATAAGAAGAGATATAAAACTCTGGGTCTGACAAAAGTCCGGTATGAGCGATAAGTAGCAAAAACAGAACAATAACATGTATACATAACCATACCAGAACCTTGACCTGCAAACAAAATGTTAGCACAACAGGATGTACAATACTCTAAGGTGACACTAA
This sequence comes from Allium sativum, assembly GCA_030737875.1. NCBI lineage: Eukaryota > Viridiplantae > Streptophyta > Magnoliopsida > Asparagales > Amaryllidaceae > Allium > Allium sativum. The sequence goes on from CM060909.1 coordinate 518,717,019, forward strand.
CACATGGTGTGAAAATAATATGGAGGGGGTGTGCATGTCATGGTGATAGCTAACATCAAATAAAGCAATCATCCTCACATCTCTCACTCAGTGCGTAAAAGTATACGATATCCACCACTTTGATCACCCAATCATTTTCTACGATCACTCTGCCCCATGGAGTGACGATGACTCCACTGCACTGATCCATAGCCACTAATCCTTTGCTATGTCCACTCTGCCTTATGGAGTCGTGACAACTCCACTGCACTGGCTTATAGCCTTGCTATGATCACTCTGCCCCATGAAGTCATGATAAATTCACTGCATTGATACATAACCAATAATTCGTTCCTTAGTGGTGAGTCAAAGCTATAGACATTGATAACCCCATTGCATACGTCCTGCAGCAAAATCCAATCATGAAGTTAACTCGTTGGTTCCCATTTGGAATCTGAGTTCTACTTCCTATTTGGACTTCCTTTGCATCTCGTGTTTTGGTCGAATAAGTGTTGGTCTTCAGAAGAGTCGTCGCATATAAGTGGTTCCAAATCCAGTTTGGTTCAGCCTCCATAAGCAGTTCGGGTCGGTGTTCATTGGTTCAGGTCTCCTTCCCTTTGCTAACGCTTCCGTTCGGTTTGGCCATCCCCATCCGGTTCGGTTCTGTGCTTGCAATCCTAGTCCGACTCGTGCTTTGCTTCTCGGTTTCGTTCGTCTCTCCTGCTCCAGCTCGCTTACTCCGATCCGATCCCACGTCCCAACTCCAACTCTAAGTGGGTGGCCTTCCATCTTGCCAAGCCCCTTTTAGTGCCAAGTTCCGATCCAAATCGAATCCCCTTGCCCAGTTCTCTTATCCGATCTGAGCCCCATATCCGATCTGATCCGAAACCCTGCAACTTTTCCAACGAGCAAGTTTTCGTCCATTTTCGCCATATGATGGCACTTTCAACCATTCTAACTTTACTAATCAATCATACGACATTCCAAACAGTAGTATAATATATAGGATAAATCAACAAGGTCAAAACATAAAGCATATAGGTTATTATCGATCAAACATACCAAAACGCACGGTTTTCCCTTAATCCCCTTAATCATGATTTAACCATACGATTAGTAAAACATGTCCAAATTAACCCAAATTTCTAACAAAGGCATAAAATAATATTTTAGAATTTTACAAAATTTTCCAGAATTTTAACACGCATAATTTCGCTAATTAACACTAGTCACCCCTAATTAGTCGTAATTAGTGAAAAACATTTCAAATTAATCGCCTTAGACAAAAATAAAACTTTTGATCTAAAGCTCTATTGTTTTGGGGTGTTTTCCAATGCAACACAGCAGCTCCAACTCTGTTTTGACACTAGTCTTCCTTGATTTGTTGTAGATTAAGCTAATAAGTGTTTAGAAAGCGATTTGGGACGATTTTAGAAGATGGAGGGCATGGCTAGGTTTAGAGAAATGTTTTAGGCGGCTGAGAAAATGAAATAAAATCGTTTTCTAACTGATTTCAGCCTCTCTATAACCCAAATCCCAAAATGGGTTATGGGTCTAGCTGCTAATCACCCTAATTAGGCCCGATTAAGCTGTTTTTCACCTTCCAAACTTTATTTCAGCCATATCTCCCAAACGGTAAGTCCGTTTGGCTAATGTTACCACTCTATGGAAAGCTAAACCATCATCCGGATCTAATGGAAGGGGTTTCAGGTAAAAACTCCTTACCAATCAAAAGTTATGGCCAAATCAAGAACAGCCAGGGGCAAAATGGTCATTTAAAAATCGGCAAAAATCGTGAACATGGAAAATGACCCCAATAGTCATTCCATAAAGTTACTTGACCATAAGACCTCATAGAAAATGAAATAAATATTCTACGATCCTCCAATGTGTAGAATGCGGGTCGTTACATTCTCCCCCTATAAGAAATTTCACCCCCAAATTCCTTAACTAAGAAACAACAATGGGTTCCGCATGCATATTAATCATTTCCAACAATCAAATATACATAGCAACATAACAAGCCTATCCTAGCATGCGGTTTACTAACAAGAGGAAAACTAAATGGTCGTTAAAATCTTACCAGGCAAAGCGTTCTGGATATGTCTTCCTTATGCTCTCCTCTGTTTCCCAAGTGCATTCATTGTCATTCTCGCCCCACTGAACCTTGACCGGTTTCACCACCTTCCTTCGAAGTTGCTTTGTGTCGCACTCGACAATACGGATTGGCTTGTGGTTCCCAATCGCCTCGGGTTCTACTTCAATGTCATTCAACTGATCCAGTGAAATAGTCATATCGGGGTCGTACACGAACATCCTTAACTAGGAAACATGAAATACGTTGTGAACTCCCGCCATCTTGTCAGACAACTCAATTTTGTATGCCACGTTCCCAACTTGCTCGAAAACTGGAAATAGACCGCCAAATCTTGGTGCTAACTTGCCTCTCCTGCCAAATCGAATCACGCTCTTTAATAGAATAATCTTGACAAACACTAAGTCGCCAATGGAGAATTTTAGATCTCTTCTCCTCTTATCAGCATAACTCTTTTTCCTATCTTGAGAAGCCTTCTTTCGTTGTTGGATAACCCTGATCTTCTCTGAAGTTTCTCTTATCACATCTGGCCCAAGCATAAACTTCTCACCGGTTTCTAACCAACATGATGGTGAGTTCCATGGTCATCCATACAAAGGTTCAAATGGAGCCATACCAATACTGGACTGATAAATATTATTATTTGTGAATTCAATCAGATGCATATGGTCATCCCATAACCCTCCAAAATCCAATATACGGGCGCTTAAGAGATCTTCTAATACTCGATTACCCCTCTCTATTTGACCGTCGGTTTGAGGAATGTACGCGGTACTGAGATGTAATTCTAATCCTAAAGCCTCTTGTAAACTTTTCCAAAATCCACTAGTAAACAATGGATCTCGGTCACTCTCAATGCCTATGGTTATTCCATAAAATCTAACTACCCACTTGATATACAGTTCCGATAACTTAGCTGTCGTTCTATTCGACTTGATAGGTATAAACCTTGCACTCTTGGTCAATCAGTCCATAATCACCGAAATATTATCATGGCCCGATCTAGTCCTTAGTAACCCATCAACGAAATCCAATGAGACTTGTTCTCATTTCCATTCTGTAATTTCTAATGGTTGCAACAAACCTCTAGGCTTATTTTGCTCGGCTTTAAATAGATGGCAATTCATGCATTTGGATATAAGCTTCCCAACATCCCTTTTCATCCCTTTCCAGTATTAGGTCTGCTTCATGTCTCCATACATTTTATTACCACCAGAATGTATAGTCAGTTTTGAGTGATGACATTCTCTAAGCACTTCATCTCTCAATCCATTGATATTGGGTACAACCAGCCTACCATTCTTTCGATGCCATCCTTCTCGATCAAGCCCATACTTGTTCATCTCCTCACCATCGATACCGATTTCTAACTTGGTGATGAATTCTAGTTGGTTAGGATCGTCCCTCTGACTGGAACAAATCCGTTCAATCAAGGTGGGTCTGATCGTCAAACTTGCTAACATCTCTGGATCAATTTTGCACCTTGGTCTGAAGTCATAACCAACAATATACTCCAGTTGCTTCCATTCAAGGAACATAGCCCGTAAACTGGCATGTCTTCTACTCGGAGTTGATGAAAACCTTTGCGAGGTCCAATTGGGAGAACAATCTTTCTCCTTCCAATTGATCAAACAAATCATTTATCCATGGAAGAGGATACTTATTCTTCCTAGTCACCTTATTCAACTCGTGATAGTCCACACACAAATGAAGGGAGCCGTCTGCCTTAGTGGCAAATATGACTGGTTCTCCCCATTTGGAGACACTTCTTCGGATAAATACCTTTCCAAAAGATCGCCTACTTGCACCCCGAGCTCTCGCTGCTCTCTTGGTTCCATAGGACAAAGTGGCATTACTATAGATCTGGCATCTTTCACCAAATCAATACGGAACTCAATCTCTCGGTGTGGTAGAAGTCCGGTCACTTCATTGAAGACGTCCGGATACTGCCCAGTAATGGGCACATCTGACAACTCATTATGCGGAATGTCGAGGGAATTTAGAAAACTAGCCATCACCCCATCACTAGGTAGGCCACCAGACACTACCCTCCGCCCATCGTCTACTTTAACTGTCAACAAAAGCACTCACAGTCTACCACCGCCCCATATCTTTGGAGCCAATCGACTCCCAAAATAATGCCAAATCCAGTAAAGCCCAAAACAAAGCCATCACAAACAAACATGCATCCATGACTCGATAAGACCACATCGACAAATCATGCTAAGGCTATTCGAACTACCATTCAGGTTCGTAACCACTAAAGGTCTGTCGACTATCTCAGGTTCCCGTCCCAACCTATCTACTAGGTCCCTAGTTGTGAAGGAACGGGAAGCCCCAGTATTAAACAATACTTGAACAGGAACATCACAAACAGAAAGCATACCTTGAATGACGACATTCTTTCCTTTCTCTGCTGTAGTAGGGGCATTCGACAAAGAAGGAACAACATTAATAGCATATGCTTTAACAATCTGCTTCCCTTTAGGAGTTTGTGGACACTTATCCTTATGATGTCCTACTTGGTCATAGTTCAAGCACTTCCTATCTGCTGGCTTTGCTCGACATTCTTTATCATAATGGCCCTTATTGCCACAGCTAAAGCACTCGATATCTTTCTTACTCTTCTTCTGCCTATCGTTAGCTTGGTTTTGTTTCTTCTTATTTTGTGAATTATTCTTGCCTCCACCGCTTGCTTGCGGCTTTAGCTCACCTGCAGATGCAACAGCGACTTCACTCTTGGGCTAAAGATAAAGGCTCTCTGATCTCAATGAATTCCCAACAATTGATTCAAAAGTCTCATCAATATGGTTTATAAGTCTTTCCCCCAAGTATTGATCTAAGCCTGTTATGAACTTCTCATTCTTCTTTTCGGGAGTGGCAATGAGGGATAATCCATACTTTGATAAAGTATCGAACTTAGCAATATACTCCGAGACTACCCTACCATTCTGCTTAAGCTCCAAGAACTTCCTAAACAATTCTGATTTCTGATTAGCTGGGATAAACTTATCACTGAATTAGGCCTTGAACTGATCCCAAGTAACTTAATCCTCAGGGGCAACTACCTTAATACCATTCCACCAATTTATAGCCCGTCCTTACAGTTGACGCGATGCTAGCTTTCTCTCTATTTCATCATCGATCCCTAAGTTCTTGAAGATGCGCTCACATATATGGAGCCCATCTTGAACTTCTGTAGCCGATTCCGCTCCGTGGAACGGCTTCCCACCAAGACTTGTGCAGTCCTTACAGAGCTTGGCGAAATCGGCCCTAGGCGCTTTCACCGCTGCACCACCACCATTTGCAGCATTAAGAGCTACCCTCTGAACATCCCTAAGCATCTCTCTCTTGAAGTCAGTGAACATCATCCTCGTATCATGAGCATTCTTATTATTGGCTCCAGATCCAGTATTCCTTGTATATCTGCTCATCGTTCAATCTGTATGGAGAAAATGATTAACCATCTCTTTAGCGGTGCCAGTGCAGTGCGACTCCATCCTTAGATATACTAATAGTATACATATATCTTTTGAAAACCCAAAATATAACAAATACGTGCTCTCATATACATACTATCTCTCCCTGATGTCTTTCACTTGGTTAACTACGCAACATAGAGCTCTGTTACCAAGTGTGACGGCCCGCCCCGCACCAGCTGACATTTCCCTGTAATGCGCTGTGTCGATGTCCAACCAATACAGGATGGTTGCCAAAGAAAGGAATAGAAAGGAATTTGAAATAACAAGGAACTGGTATAATGTCTCACAGCACCTGGGATAAAATATAATAATAACATAACTTTGACATAAAACAGGCTAGACAGTGCATAAGATGGAAACTAAACCATCATAGCATCGGAAATCCAAAATACAGTTTATCATCCAAACCAACATTATTACTACTTTGAAATATTGTCTCTAAAAAAGAAAGAAAGAGGTACATTACAAATGCCCAAAGTAGTGAACAACAACAACACATGGAAAATATATATCATACGTGGGAGCTTCATGCTCGTCTCCGGTTTAGCTACTCGTGCATAATCAACTGACATGTCTCTAGTCTGCTCGTTTAGGAGCACCTAGAGTAATAAGAAGAGACATAAAACTCTGGGTCAGACAAAAGTCTGGAATGAGCGATAAGCAGCAAAAATAGAACAATAATAGGTATACATAACCATACTTGAACCTTGACCTGCAACCAAAGAGTTAGCACAACAGGATGTACAATACTCTAAGGTGACACTAACACATGGTGTAAAAATAATGGGGAGGGGGTATGCATGTCATGGTGATAGCAAACATCAAACATAGCAATCATCCTCACATCTCTCACTCAGTGCGTAAAGTATACGATATCCACCACTTTGATCACCCAATCCTTTTCTACGATCACTCTGCTCCATGGAGTTATGATGACTCCACTGCACTGATCCATAGCCACTAATCCTTTTCTATGTCCACTCAGCCCCATGGCGTCATGCCAACTCCACTACACTGGCTCATAGCCTTGCTATGATCACTCTGCCCCATGAAGTCATGAAAACTTCACTACACTGATACATAGCCAATAATCCGTTCCTTAGTGGTGAGTCAAAGCCATAAACATCGATAACCCCTTTGCACACGTCCCGCAACAAAGTCCAATCATGAAGTTAACTCGTTGGCTCCTATCTGGATCCAAAGTTCTACTTTCTATTTGGACTTCCTTTGCATCTCGGGTTTTTGTTGAATTGGAGTTGGTGTTCAGTAGAGTCATCGTGTAGAAGTAGTTCCAAATCCGGTTCGGTTCAGCCTCCAAATGTAGTTCGGATTGGTGTTCACTATTTCGGTTCTGGTCTCCTTCCCTTTGCTAATGCTTTCGTTTGGTTCGACCATCCCCATCCGGTTCAGTTCGGTGCTTGCAAGCCTGGTCTGACTTGTGCTTTGCTTCTCGGTTACGTTCGTCACTCCCGCTCCTACTCGCTTACTCCAATCCGATCACACGTCCCAACTCCAACTCTATGTGGGTGGCATTCCTTCTTGCCAAGCACACCCTAGTGCTAAGTTCCGATCTGAATCGAATCCCCTTAATCATGATTTAACCATACAATTAGTAAAACATGTCCAAATTAACCCAAATTTCTAACAGAGGCATAAAATAATATTTTAGAATTTTTCCAGAATTTTAACATGCATAATTTCGCTAATTAACACTAATCACCTCTAATTAGCCGTAATTAGTGAAAAACAATGCAAATCACCCACCTTAGCCAGAAATAAAACTTTAGATTTGAAACTCTACTGTTTTGGGGCGTTTTCCAATGCAACATAGAAGCTCCAACTCTGATTTGACACTAATCTTCCTTGATTTGTGTAGATTAAGCTAATAAATGATTAGAAAGCGATTCGGGATGATTTTAGAAGGTGAAGGCCATGGCTAGGGTTAGAGAAATATTTTAGGCGGCTGAGAAAATGAAATAAAATCGTTTCCTAACTGATTTCGGCCTTCCCGTAACCCTAACCGCGAAATGGGTTATGAGCCTAGCTGCTAATCACCCTAACTAGGCCCGGTTAAGCTGTTTTTCACCTTCCAAACCTAATTTCAGGCATATCTCCCAAGCGGTAAGCCCGTTTGGCTAATGTGACCACTTTACGGAAAGGTAAACCATCACCTGAATCCAACTGAAGTGGTTTCATGTCAAAATACCTTAACCAACAAAAGTTATAGTCAAAACAAGATTCTCCAAGGGCAACACAGTCATTTAAAATTCGGAAAAAATCGTGAACATGGAAAATGACCCCAATAGTCGTTCCCCAAAGTTACACGACCATACGACCTCATATGAAAATGAAATAAATATTCTACGGTCCTTTGATGCGTAGAATGCGGGTCATTTTAAATCCTAACTTTTATTTTTCGCTTATTATTTAATTATTAAAATTTTGAATTTAGTTTTTGATTTGGAATGAAACTTAATCAGTCACCGTATAATCCAACTTACATGGGTTTAACACATCATTAACATCCATTAACAATCATTGACATCCAGTTGTCACAAAATGACATTATTAGAATAAGTGTTAAGGTTATTAACAGTTAATTACCCTAACATACCATCATTAACTAAGTGTTAAACATCGTTAACACTTAATTAACATTTAATGGCGTTATATACTAAGTGTTAAGATCATTAACACTTAATCATTCAATTATTCATTACATCACATCACATGAAGCTTTCATCTAGTGTCATATCAATCTTAAGTAGTGTCATATCAATATTAATTGATGTCGCTATTCATCCACCCTTTATTTATTATATAATTAAGTGAACATTTCAAATTATTTCATCACTAAGGCTTAACATTTTGGACATTTTAATTATCCTAATCACAATCCTAACCATATAGTCACTTATAAAATCTATTCATTGTCAAAATTAACTTGCTAACTTCATCCTTATCCATTAACAGTCCATTCACAACAACCATGTTATCATTCATACCAACTAAAAACACATTTATGATTTAACTTCATAACAATTAAGGTAACCACTTTAATTACTAAGTAATTAATCTTCTAACTTAACCATTAACAGCATTAAACCAATAATTACTTAACCAATTAGCAATTACTAAATAAACATAGATAGATACACTAATTATAATGGTTGGCCAAACGTGAGAAAGACGTGCTCACCATTGCTTCTCTACTCCACCAAAATTTAGTGTAGGACTTCCTTAGCTTCTCTATGGCCTTGAACTCCACATAGCAACGAAGTTTCAACTTTTTCTCTTCAAACTCTTCAAGAACCCAACCTATACTTGTGTATATATTTTTGCTTGAATTTAGGAGAGAAAAGCATGGACCATTAAGGCCTCTAGGGCTCGGCTAAAGGGACAGGGACCACAACAGGTCGTAGGGCATAGGTGGGGTGGTATATGCAGTGGTGGGTGTCCAAGGGAGGGGGTAGTGGTTTTATAAGGAGGTGAAACTGCTTGAGAAGTGAAAAAATGAACTAAAGGTGGATGTTTTGGACTTTATGGAGGGAATGGTGGTGTCGTGGACAAAAACAAGTCTTCGTAGGTTGCTAGGGTGGCCTGTGCACGGTGGACGTGAGCGTGGTGAGGGGTTAGCGGTGGGAGCAACAAGGATGGGTAGAGTTTTTGTAGAGAGGAAGAAGAGAATGTAAAAAGAAAAAATGAAAAATTGAATTGAGGTGAAATGATATCTCTCCCTTATGCTAATTGTGACGACAACCCATAACTCCCGCATTTAACAAGAGAAATAATGCGCTGAAAAACGTGCCAAATAGCTATAGACGATCATCGAGATATGAGACACATGTGAAACCTGTCATATAACACACAACGTAAGGATAAAATATAATAGAACATATACAGCAGACTATAATAGTGAATCATTTTTGAGGAGAAACTTAAACATAACAACTAGAAAGAATATCCATACACCCTTGGATTACAACATAAGTGTCTATACAAATTTATCTCACTACAATACTTAGAGAAAACACTAATCATATAGAAACAACAAGTACTAGATAGAGAATAACTGATATGCAAGCCTCTTGCTCGTCATCGCTCTGCATCCTCGCCTCACTAAATTCTTCTACCTGTAACTTGTACATAGTCTCCCTATCCAAAACCGGATGAACAACCCAAGGTAATAAGAGGAAACATAAAACCTTGAGTCAGACAACAAACTTAATAAGCAATAAACAACTATCTAACATCATCAATGAAGTATACGAGAATAATCAGATTAATCAACCGATGTACCAAAACTCTAGACAAGAACCCAAACCCATCTTCCCCACACCTGATAATGATAGACTTTACAACAAGCATTTGAAAACAACGATGCATCCATGGCAATCAAAAGCAACCAAACAATAGCAATCATAGCAACTAGTTATATCTCACGTAAACCATCCTAATTGAGGTCAACATCCCTCAAGCACAAGCCCCGAAAGCCTAAACCGACATCAGAAAAGAACACAGGAAACATCTCTGTCGATGTTAGATAACTTACACGAGACATTATAAGCAAAACAACCAACATCAATGACCTTGGCTATCACAGCCAATCCTGCTTCGAAACCATCATGAATAATATAATGGCCAACTTGGTATACGTCAAGGGCTAATGGTAACCCAAATTCTAGGAAAAAAATCCATATGCCTTTCGTCGATACGTATCTAGGCTTTTCAACGATACCCACAGTATTTAACCATTCAACCGGTCTATTAGACATCCCTATTTTTCCCCTGCTTTGAGTCTGCTGAAACCAATTACAATGATAATCTCTCATCCTTAAATATCTTTATTCGTCCTCCCTGAAGGCTATTCATAGCTGAAGCAACCTTCTCGAGCAACCATTATCTACGAACTCAACACCCATGAGTCATTTTCACATTTGCTACATTACGATGATCAATGAACACTTCACGATGCTTCAAACATTCCTCCTTGAATTCGCGCCGAAGCTACAACCATCATTGACTCCAAAACAAGCTTCGTTTGGTCGACATTCTTTAGGTCTTGGACTTCTTAGGTCTTAAAATGACCCAAGACCTAACACACTAGGTCTTAAAAAGAATTAAGACCTAACATACAAGGCCTTAAAATGACCTAAGATATACACACTAGGTCTTAAAAACGACTTAAGACCTAACACGCTAGGTCTCAGAAATGAACCAAGAGCTAACACACTAAGTCTTTAAAACGACCAAAGAAAAATGACCCGACTCCAGATCTGACCAAAGTACCTCCAATCATGACCAAGCCATCACCAAACGATAACATCGATGCAAACAACTCATCCAAATCATCCAATTCCACAATCAACACTTTATGAAACCGTCAACATCATCAAAATGACAATTACTCATCGATAATCATGTAAGATTCACTAAATCATGATAAATGAATGAATAAACTAAAATAATGTATCTAACTGGCATAAACAAATGAATTAACATGAGAATTACTGGTTTAAATTTTCTATATTACATCCTATGGTGATTCAAATGAAAATATACTAACTATGATGTAAGTCTAGCTGAAAACAACTTAAAATAATGAAATTTTTGAATAATCAACCCATATACTTGATCGAATCCGTGTGGGTGATGCTTATCATTCTACTCAAGTCGCTAAATTCTTAGTCTGCACTGTGAAGAATATGCTTTAAATCTCTTGATTTGATACGATCTCTCTTCACATGACATAGATCTAGCTTCAAATAATGTAGACCTTGGGTTCTCTTATGTAGATGTAGAATTTTAATGAAGGAAAGGCGTATTTGATTGAGTAAGGAGGATCACGAGCTCAACCAAATGAGAGTACATAGAAAGAGAACTATGGTCCAAGCCTCTAACCCCTTATTTATAGCCTATCACCAACCCACTAATGGGCTATACCAAAATAGCACATCAGTGGCTCTAAAAACCTGAACAGAAGTTGTGAAACACAAAAACAGTGATTCCTCCCAAACTGTTGAACCACATCTATAGTGTGACCACTCTATGGAATTGGAAACACCACTTCCTTTCCAATGAAATAGATTTCAAAACCTTATTCGATCCTAGTCAAAAGTTTTTTCCCATACAAAACTAAAAAGGGCAAATTGGTCACAAATAAAATTGGTAAAAATTACGGACATGTCTCACATCCCCAAACCAACATGTCGAAATATGAGAATGATCCAACCCTCAGGGAATAAAATAAAAATATTTTATGATCCTCTGATACATAAAATTTGAGATTCTTCCCCCCTTTAGGAATCCCCCTCCCCCAACCCCTCCGCCCCTCGAAATTTCCAAGCAATACATGAAACCAAGAAATTCTACATGCCTGTCAACCATGAGCAATCTATTTGCAATCCAAACTAGCATCCATCAAGCCATGCATCCAAATCCTTATGCTATCATGTGGAATCCTAACATTGATAGTATAAGTTTCAACGATGTAAGGTGACATGACATCAATAGGTCATACCGACGAAGAGTTCTGGATCGATCGTCTTCATACTCTCTTCCGTCTCCCACGTATAATCATAATTATACTCACTCCACTGCACCTTGACTAATTTAACTGTCTTCCTCTAAAGTTGTTTCTTGGCATTCCCCCACAACGCGAAGCAGTTTACGAGGTTTCGTAACTACGGACTTGAATTCCAGGTCTTCGTACTACTCTCGAGATACCACCACATTCAAATCATGCACACGCTTCTATAGAAATGACACATGGAAAATATTATGCACACTCGACATCTTCTGGGGTAACTCTACTCTGTATGCGAGCTTTCCAAACCTCTTGACTATCAAAAGCGGTCCAACGAATCTTGGGGCTAACTTTCATTTGCTTCTGAACCGAGCAACGTTCTTTAATGGTGAAATATTCATGAAAACTATATCGCCAACGTCTAACTCCAAATCCTTTTAGTGCTTATCAGCATAACCCTTCTAGCGGTCTTGGGTTGCCTTCATTCGATGTCGAATGATCTCGATACAATCTGATGTTTCTGTTATCTCCTCAGGCCTATAAATATCAATATCTCGAGTCTCTAACCAACAGGCCAGAGAATTATAAGGTCTTCTATAAAATGCCTCATATGTTGCCATCCCAATGCTCGACTGGTAACTGTTATTATATGCAAACTCAACTAAATGTAGATGGTCCATGAGCCCCCAAAATCCAATACACAAGCTCTTAGGAGATCTTACAAAACTCAGTTAGCCCTCTCGTTTTGACCATCGGTTTAGGGATGATAAGCCGTACTCAAATACAACTCGGTTCCCAAAGCTTCTTGAAAACTCTTTCAAAATTCACTCATGAATAATGGATCTCAATCACTCACTATGCTCTTTGGGATACCATGGAATTGAACTATCCATTTGATATAATGCTCAGCCAACTTTGTTGATGTCTTATTCGATCTAATCGGAATAAACTTGCACTTTTGGTCAAGCGATCCACGAAGACCTAAATTCCTTCGTTTCCGGCCCCGGTTAAAGGTAGTCCATCGATAAATTCTACCGATATCTGCTCCCACTTCCATGTAGGAACTTCCAATGGCTTAATAAATCCACTCGGCTTCTTCGGTTCATCATTCACCAACTGACTGTTCATGAATTTGGAAATAAACTTTCCAATATCCATTTTCATTCCTTCCGAGTAGTAAGATTGCTTCATGTCTTGATACATCTTATTACCAACAAGATGAATTGTCAACTTCGAGTATTGACATTCCCTTGGAACCTCATCTATGAATCCTTTAATATCTGGAACGACAAATCCTCCTTTCTTTCGAAGCCAACCCTATCGATCGACCTCAAACTCCTTGTTCTCTGGTTTTAACTTCTATATAATCTCGACAAGCTTTACATCCCGGTTTTGGCTCTCTGCAATCTTTTCGATGAAAGTAAGTCTTACTAATAAGCTTTCCAACATTTCAAGTTCTAACCCACAGTCTGAAATCAAATTCTACCTAGTACACTAGGCTCTTCCATTCTGCAAACAAGACACCCAAACTAGCATTTCTTTGACTCAACGAATCTGCCACAACATTACCTTTACTAGGAGTATAGGCCATGTAAAAATCATATGATGCCAGAAACTCTAACCAGATTTTCTGTCAAAGATTCAAATCCTTTTGGGAGAAAAGTTACTTCAACGACTTGTGATCCTTGAACTACTTGAATCCAAACACCAACAGGTAATTTCTCCACACCTTCAAAGTAAACACAATCGCTGTTATTAACCCCTTTGCGAAAACACGGTTCAAGGTTATGATGTGTTGACGAATGGAGACACATGGCATTATTTAGCTCATGTCTTCGTTTACTGGTAGCTTTATTTAGCATGTAGCTCACTTATATTAGCCCGCAACTCTTAGGTCGTTTGGTCCACCACCGCGTATTGCTCTTAGGTTGTCATCCTTACATGCAGTCAAGATGTCGACTATATTTTGGATCGACACCATCCAACTCAAGCCGCACGTCGCTTCGTCAGCATTTGCACATTAGGTTGATGCTCATACATCCTAGGCTAGCACGTGTATTCAGGAAAAACTCTTATATCATTCAATGCGTTGCTTACAAACTCCTTGGACAATGGGTAGCATAAAAGGCATGGAGTGTATAAGTATACTGGCACAAGAAGAAGGTGACAAGTGGCAATATTATGAGAAGCCATTGTAAAGGCCAACGCGACGTCCGACATCTTCCAGATCGTTAAAGCATTATAAAGCAAGTCGCATGCACGACTTGAGAGCAATATCTTTAGGTCGTGATGACCGTCCTTAGGTCGTGATGACCGTCTTCAGACATCAGACCATATATGAGCAATGGCACATGGCACGATGTGAAGATTAAGCCCATATTGTCAGAATGCTTTAATGTTAGCTCGTTAGCCCTTTTGGTCACAGGAAATTTTAGTTTGCTGGCACCTTTAGGTCGCTGGAAAACCTTAGCTTGTTGGCACTTTTAGGTCGCTCTGCATTCTTCTTATGTCGTTCAGTGTGAGGTATGGAGCATTCTTAAATCGTTCCAACGTTTAGACTACAAAGCAAAGTTTTATAGTGCAATGACATTCCTGTAATTGTTGTTCCCATTTTATCGGATGAGAAAAAGACACTCAAGCTAGCTGGAAAGGGGAGGTTGACAACTAATATCTCATGGAAGATAGGTCATTACATTTAGACCGTTCCCATATATTGTTTTAGGCCGTGGAAATAAAAATGAAATCAGGGAAATGTTTTAGGTCGGTTTCGTATGTAAAATGTTGGCCCGTTATTGCATTAGGTCGTAACCGGTTTGCATGCTTGGCCTAAAAGTATTGTTAGTTCGCCCACCTATTCGGATCATGGCCAGGCTGTTCCAAGCTACTCCAATGTTAGCTACAACCTAAGATAAACACAACATAATTACGACCTTGATACTCCTCTCCAAAACTCCTTATAAATAGCCCCCTTCTCCACCATTCAGGAGGGAATTTCATTCCTACCGATAAGTGCCACCAAATTTGAAGCTCTCTTCTAACTTTATTAATGGCTTCCAAGGATCAAACAACTTCTCTCCAACATCAAATGGATCAAATCTATTCCAATCAACATTAGAGTACTCTCCAATTCAATCAAAGCTTCTTTAATCTCCTTCATACGCCATGGAATATCCCTCCAACATGATTCAAGTGATCTCTAACCGTTATTAATCATCTTTAAAGTTCGGATCTAACACAAAATTCACATCAAATCATGGTAGAGCATCAAAACGCCTAAGTGATTGAAGATTCATACATCCACCATTACAAAGCAAGAAATATCTCCAATTCCATTGCCAATTTAAGTGTAATTTAGATCCTAGAAAGAGAGAAAAGCGAGAAATGAGCAATACGAGAGAATTCATGTATGTTGTAAAACAAAATATCATAATGAGAAATGATTCAAAAGTGGACGTAGATCAATTTCGTATTGATCTAGTATAAAAATCCTTGATCTACATTTTTACTTTTTATTTTGCGATTACGTGGTTCCATATTCTAATCTAACATTTGGTGAAGTGCTTATAAAGCACTTTTGGTGTTGAAATCAAATTTTGGTTTTAACTATTGGCGCCCACTGTGGGGCCGCATTCGCATCTCTATCCTTCACAATTCTTTCAAATTTAAGAGCTTCACACTAGAGTTCTAAGTCTATTTCTACCATAGATTCACCAAGTCTACGATCTGTACCAATCGACGAATCCTCATCAAAATTCAAAGCCTTGTCCGAAATAGTGGCAAAATCTAAGAAAACCACTAGAAGACAGTCGAAGAAAACGACAATATTGCTAACAATGAAACCACTCCACTTACCAACCGCTTTGAAGTTGGATTAAATTCAATAAGTGGAGCCAGAGCAACCAAGGCTGAATTAGATGTCGTCGTCACTAACTTGAGTCAACGAATAGAAAATTCCAACAAAGCTTTAATCAATGCTAATAAAACTCTGTTGGATGTTAATCAAGATTTAATGGATAAAATGAGTGCTCTCCTAAACACTAAAGTGAATCCCTCTTATCTTCCGAAAATCCATGTCAACCTCGAAGAGAATGCAAATTCATCAGCCTCCGATCATCATAATGACAACATGGAAGGACTTGTAGACAAAGATGATGCTAATTTCGAAGACTAAAAGTTAAAAGTTAAAAGCTAAAAGCCATTTCGATCTAAATAACCGACGAGTTGCAAGTCCCTTCAAGGGGGCACCTTCCCATAGTGGTAGTAAAGGACCAAGATCCTCTAAAAGCGATCGCTCGCCACGACGAGCATCCGGAAAAGAGATTGAAGTCCGCTCTCTGGATCAACAAAACTCAAAGGAATATATCATGGACATGGTGAAGGAAATATTGAAAGATAACATGCCTCGCAAGGATAGTGAAAGGGAATGGGACTTCTCCCTCGGCAAAAATCAATCCACAAAGAGGATCCGCAACGCTGAATTCCCCAAAAAAATCACTTATCCTACTACGCCTCCATACAACGGGCTTCTGATCCGAATCACTTCCTATACAAATACGAGTGGCACATGAATGCAGCCAAGGCAACAAACGAGATCAAATGCTTGTGTTTCCCACTATATCTAGAAGGTGTCGTATCGCTATGGATGACAACACTGCCACCAAAATCCATCGACCGATTTAATGATTTGACTGTAAAATTCAAAGAGCAGTTAAGGTTACAAGGTACAATGGCTAGGAACATTATTTCTCTTACATCAATGAGGCAAAATCCAGGAGAATCTGTCAAATCTTTCCTCAAAAGATTTAATGATGTTGTATCTAAAGTAGGAAATCCCAAGCCTCGCATGATCTTAATGTATCCAATCGGCACCATAGATAAGAATCGAAAATTTGGTACATGGAATGAAATGAAAGAGCCAAGCACACTCAAGAAATTTTGTATGAAGGCTGAGGAATACATGAGATTGGATAATAATCCTATGCCTCTTTGGACTGTTGATGAAAACCAATCTCTTGAAGTTCCCAAAAACACTACTACCCAGTATAGTCAGAAAAATCCCGGAGGCCAGAAAAGAAGAAGCAACGGGAAAGACAATCGAGACAGCAAGAATCCTCGCTTTTCCATCCCATCAGAGCTAATGCCTTTAAATGACACTCCAGAGAATGTCTTTGCTGCAACTAAGGACACCGAAGACTACCCAATTCCAAAACCTCAAAAAATAAGCTATAATCAAGCGAACTCTGGAAAGTTCTGCCGGTTCCACAATTAGCCAGGCCATAACACCAACGAGTGCATGCATCTAAAATCATTAATAGGAAGTTGAGTAGGAAGAATCATTTACAACAATATATGAAAAATTAACAATCTTCGGACATTGGTCCGACTCCCCAAGGGGAAACAAGCAATGTAGCTCTTGCTCAAACCAATTCAAGGATGATGATCAACTGATAACCATTAATTATGCTCCAATTTCACTGGTTCAGAATGAGCGATCAACATCGCCACTGTTTTACTTCATGCTCTATTTCCTACTTTACTTCATGCTTTACTTCATGATTTACTTTCTGTTATATTCAAAACTTCTTATAAATAGTCTATAATAATCTACAAGTGATGCACTGAACATTAGCTCCAAGACTAAGAGCATATCCGTTTGAATAAATTTCTAGCTTGCAAAATTATGTGTCAAATCAAAATTTATTTAAAAGACGATTTCATTTTGCAGGCCATCTGTCGAGCGCTTGACCCTGTAACACCGCGACCCCAACAACACTTGTTCAAGTGCCAAAAGCTGTAAATATCAACATGCACAAATGAAAGAATAGAAAAGCACCTCCTTGAAAAGTGAATGGGAAAAGTTGTTAAGATTCAAACAATGAACAAGCGCCACGACAAATAAACAAGAATGTTTTGACTTTCGTCGAAGGAGGAATCCCCTAAGTGAGAGTTTCAAGGCTTTAGTTCATAATCTGAGATAGCCCGCCAAGCCGTGCATCTGACAAAGGAATTGATGCCAACCATGAGCTAGAACAATCAGCACCGTGTCGGAAGGACCAACGAACCTGATGTTGGAAATACCAACATCCGGCTGGAAGGACCAGCAAACGCACTGAAGGACCAGTACCATGTCGGAAGTACCAACAAACCTGGTGATTGGAAGTACCAACATCAAGCCGGAAGGACCGACAAACACGTTGGAAGGACTAGCACCATGTCGGAAGAACGGACAAATCTAGTGATAAGAAGTACCAACATCAGCTAGAAGGACCGACAAACATGCTGGAAGGACTAACACCGTGTAGGAAGGACCGGCAAACCTAGTAATTGGAAGCCCCAACATCAGGACAAAAGGACCAGAAAACATGCTAGAAGGACAAGCACCGTGCCGGAAGGACCGACAAACCTGTTGATTGGAAGTACCAACATCAAGCCAGAAGGATCGGCAAACATGCTGGAAGGACCAACAACGTTTCGAAAGGACCGACAAACCTGATGTTGGAAGTACCAACATACGGCCGAAAGGGTCAACAAACACGCTAGAAGGACCAGCACCGTGTCGGAAGGACCGACAAACATGATGTTGGAAATACCAACATCAGACCGAAAATATCGACAAACACGTTGGAAGGACCAGCACAAACCAAAGTCCTCCTCAGGGGCACCCAATTGATCGTCAGTATCAGGAAGCACCTGATTCGATAACGACAAACATTTGGGTTCTAACTAAAGGCCTCTCCTGGAGCACCCAATTGATCATCAGTATCAGGAAGCACTTGATCCGATAACGACAAACATAGTGGTTCTAGCCAAAGACCTCTCCGGGGCACCCAATTGATCATCAGTATTAGGAAGCACCTGATCCGATAATGAAAAACATTGGGGTTCTACCAAAGAAGACCTCTCCGGGGGCATCGAATTGATCGTCGCTATCGGGAAGTACTTGTAACCACCCGAAATTTCGACAGACCAATTTTTTTTTCAAAACTCCAATCTATCGAAACTCGGATTTGTTTGCTCTTGTATCCTACTAGAAAACAAGGAGACATAAAACATGTCAAAGCTCAGAAATTATCTCACAGCGGAACGTATAAAATATAATTTAATCAAAATATAGCCTTACATATTAATAATACTACCTAACCAGTATCCAAAGCTATCAATAGTGTAACATGCCTCTGCCATAAATCTATCCTACGAGTATGTTATGAGGAGGGGGTAAGAACACAAGTTCTGGTGACTGGGTTTAAATTACACACCTTGGATAATAGTACATATATCGTTCAATCATGTTTTCTTATTTATTAAGTCACTTGGATTATCATTACTCAAGGCTTACACACACATCGCACCCATTTGCTTCCAGTTTATTAACCTAATATAGTACATATGTATGTAGCTAGCCCCTACTAAGGTACACCCCATGGTACCCCACTCGCACGGTCTCCACCGTAAGACTATCGAAATATACGCAGTCCATCATCCTGTGCCATTGTGATGTACGAATCTTTATGTAACAATGTTACATTTCATGTATATCTATCATTACTATGCAACATAAGCGTGTGGACTGCCAGCTTCGATCGAATTGGATTCCATACTAGAGCAATACCCTAAAGTCTATGGTACACCACCCAGAGCAGACATGCATGTATCTAGACTGTCCCATATATGTATCTTCAATTGTAGCTCGATGCCATAAACGCACGTCCTATAATGTGCACCGAGTCCCGTGGTAGGGCAATACAAGAAACATGGAACTTGGTATGGAGCATTTCCATATCTTTACAGGCTCGTCTTTAAGAACCTCTATATATAGATATACCTAGGGTCTGTTTTGATGGTGGCTATGGTCCCACCTCGGCCCCTCCCTCAACTAGTAAATACTAAAAGAGCTAAATGAATGCCCTAAGAAAAACAATCTAAACATCCGTTTCGGTTCTTCCCTCAACCACCATACCCTGATAGCGAAAGGTGAATGGTCTATTGGTTTCAGCTCTAGACTTTTCGCATCCCACTGGCTGTTGATGACGGGTACCTGACGATCTACCATCATTATTAGTCGTGACCCTTCGCCTCCCCTTTGAGGAAACCGCCGAATCACCCTGGTGTCATCGCGCACAGCATTCTGACTGCATAGCTATTTCTACAGTCAAGGCCCACCCACCTAGTTGTTACGCGCAGACCCAACCTCTACGACCACATCCTAAAACATCTTCCACTGCACATATGACTACTAGGAGCATATTACGCACCTCAGGAAATTGGATGCTTCTCCTTCCAGTCCTTTGGAGCTTTCAGAACAATCAAAAGGATGTGCGCTCCCCTAATGCATTATAACACCACGATGACCTACCCCGTTGGGTTACTCACCCTCAAAAGTGCGGAGTGGTCCAAGCGCCTCACTTTAATATGTTGTTAGACCCTATGTCTAAACATTCTTTTACGCGTTTACCTTACATCACTAGGTTTCCATTTAACTTGGTTATTCCCCTTTATATTGAATTCTTAATCCAGTTACCCAGTTCCACTTGCTTATTAATTTCAGTAATATAACTTAACCAACTTTAGTTTATTAATAAGCCCACAACATGTTATTCTCGAGGTTGTGGTCCAAGGTCTGTAATTTACAGTCCCTTTTACTTTCTTGTTTGATTTTATCACTACAATAACATGCTCTACTCAATTCACATGTTTTATTGTTTAACATGTCAGCCATTATTTATGATTAAATATAACTTATTTCATAATTTTTCCTCATCCTTACTCATTTAATCATAATTCCATTTTACACGGTTACTACAACTTATCGTTGTTTACTTATTAACTTAGTTGTCTTAACTAAGGCCCATTTATAAGATTCTCTACCCATTTATTATAACCAATGTTATGATTTCCTATTGCCCATATGAGAAGTTTAAATATGTTATTCTTATCGTCGGGTTTTAGACTTTCAAGTTACAGATTACTAAATTTATAATTAAGTACAACTTCTCATATTTCATATATTGTCCCCCTTTTTCACAACTGGTTTCCGGCTTTCCCCATTTAATGATTACTTAATTTACAATTATGTGTCGCTTATTTCATTTCACTAGTTATTCAATTTCCTTGCTAGTATATTATAACCTAATTTATAATCTTCACTTGTCCCTAGGACAAGTCTACCTATTAAACAACATTTTCATTAATGTTATTTATTTATAATAGGTGATTATCATTCCCCATTTAAACCGTTTACTGTTATAAACCATTATTCTTCATTCATTGTAATATATATTCTTTATTATATTAAGGAAAACAATTCATGCACTTTATTAGTTTGATAGAAGGAATCAGTGAATTATTTTCATAACGTATTCCCATCTAAATCCGTAGTAGCATGTAGTTTCTTTACTTCAATTTATTTATGGTGGCTTACTTGCAACAAAGTTCTCAGAACTATGTCATTTAGGGAAATACATCACTTTTCCTTCGCATCACACTAACTCAGTCCATTATATCTCTTCCTTTCTTATTTCCTGAGTTAGACATTTAATTTACATTATTGCCATTTATTCATATCTTTTTATATACATATATTTCTATATATAAGCACTAGACCTCTCACATTAAGCCTACACTCGTGGACGCTGAACTTACCGGGCGGGTACGAGTAGACTTCTACCACAAGTTGACTTAACCCTGTGTCTAAGCACCATTAAATGTTTTTTATTTACTTTTGCACTTAGATCCCTCACCTTAGATTTAACACTTGCGAATGCTGGATATGCCAAACGGTTCCGAGAAGACTTCTATCACAAGTGAAATCTAACCTCCTGTCTAAGAGCTGTTAAATTTCTTATTTATCATAAGGCCTCTATACAGTCTAGGCATGTTTATTTCTTCCAATTATCCATTATAATTTATAATCCACATGTAATTGTATCATTCCTATTATAATTCTTTACATATAATCAATTCCTTCTTAACATGTAATCAATTAACCAGATAATTGTTTAAATCACGTAAACCAATATTTACCTTTCTCAATTCTTACGGTTAATGGCCTGGGTACACAATTCAAGAAAATTGACATAAAATTCAAGTAATGATAATTACTATACAAGATTTGACAAGTTCATATCCCAACTAATTAATATTTAGCATATAATTGTTCCTACTTCGTACCCATCACTTTAGGCATTATAAACATATGTTCCATTTCTCAACATATTGCATTTCAATTATACATATAGGGAAATGGTAAAAGATAACATATTCTTATCTAAATTATATAGCTTAAATCCAATCACATTTTTGCTTTCCCCAATTCTGGATCTGATCCAGTTTTAGTATCCATGGTTTTTCCCCTTTAATTCGATTAGAAACCTAATAACCGTGGATTGATTATTTTGATTAAAAGAGAAGGGAAAGAAATAGGAAGAAATTGAATAGATTAGATCTAGAAGTTTACTTTGCTTTTTATGATTCTGAATAATCTTTTATTCATGTCAATTATCTCTTCCAGATCTTGAATTTAATATATAAATTTTCTGAATAGATTTGATGGGAGAGAGAGAGTAATAACAAAGCTTCAACGTAGCCATAGAATTGGAGTTTTAGGGCTAGGTCTAATGTCTTATCTATAGGTGTAGCTGAGGAACAAGGAACCTACGATTTGATTAAAATCCATCAGAATCATCCATATCGAAGAAATCCCTAATCTACCAAAATTTGTCGTAGGGGGGTCAATCCCCCCAGGGGTTGACCCCCCTTCATGTGGGTCGACCCACCTTCGTGTGGGTCGAACCCTCCTTAAATGGTGACCCCCGTGGGTACGAAGGCCGAAAATTGACCTGGGTTGTTTACTGTTTTCTCTGACAACTTCTACAGCCCATAACTTCTTCATACTACGTCCGTTTTATGTGAACTCGGAGTCTATCTAAACCAGAATTCTGAGATGAACGCAAAGGTACAATCCATTTTACTTAATTATTAATATTTAATTAATTTATTATTTTTGAGCGTAACGGTTGTGTAGAGCGGTTCTACCCACCCGATTAGATAATATTACTTAATAATATTCGATCAACAAGCCTGATCGATGGCGATAATAGTGATAATGCATGCGAATCCATGCAAAGAGCTCATAGCATGTAGCACGAATAGTTACATACTAAGCTAACGTACAATCTTAATAAACAAATAACTAAACTCCACAAAACATCACCATTACCACAACACCTCACTCGAACTTCATCTTCTACTGATAACCACAAAACACAAAAAAGTTTGCAAGTAGCGAGGGTGTGCGCAGAATAAGAAGAGCTTACCATGGGTGAGGGAAAGAGTGATGTTGTTGGGTGCCTCCGGCATTGGTGCTTCCTTCAGATTCGTCCCACGTGATGGCGGTGTCCGTGATGGTTGGTATGAACGGTGTCGGCTGTGTACCTGAGGTGGAAGCTTGAAGTCGAGCGCTTCAACGGACTATGGAACTTGACAAGGCTGGTGCAACCATTGGTGAGATTCCTTCGGGTACTAGAGGTGGAGGTGGATGCGGGATGGAATTTCTGGTGGGAGCAAGGTCGACGGGAAAAGAAAGGTGATTAGGGTTGGAGAGGTCTACGTCAAAGTCAAAATCTGCTAGGGGGTCCCACTTGTTCTCCGGCGAAGGCCAAGGGTTCCAACCAAGGGGGATGATCACTTCCAGAGAGCTGTAAATCTACGGGGGTTCAATCTAGGTGGGTCAGAGGGGAGGGTGGGTGCAGGTAGGGTTGATTCGTTCTGCATGGCGTTTAAGTGGAGCTCTGGTTTTGGTTCTGGATGGAAAAGCTGTGACTGAAAGGCTCCATGAGAAATTCATGATTATTCTCCTATTGATTACCCAAAAGCAGGTCGTCGGGTTTCAGAGATGGGTGAAAGTGGTCCCAGTCCTCCACTTTGATGATGTAGTGAGCGTTCCCAAGATGAACGGAGTAGGTAAGGGGTAAAGTCACTTCCTTTAGTATCCTATCCCTCGCGAAAACAAAACGTACGTCTTTCTGAGCCCAATTTCAGTTGTCCATCCTAATAAACAAACCCACTAGGTAGAGTGCAGTGGAGAGATGATCGATGTTGTTGAGGAGATGGACGGGGAAACCTTTAATCCTCACCCACGTTGTTGGCCAGAATTTGCGGTCCACCACATCACTTGCCAGGGACCAGGCTTGTAACACAAGCGAACCACCATTTCGGAGATGGACGAGGTAATAGTGATTAGAAAGGATGAAAATCACCCAGTTTTGGTGGTAGAATAAATCATTAAGGGTGGTTCGTGCTGCGTCGAAGTTCCAGTAGCCGGTTAGGATGGAGACTTTGATGAGGTTTGGAGCATTACCTAGGAACGCCATTTCCTGAGGTTTAGAAGAAGATAAGGATGAAGAAATAGGGTTAGGATTAGAAATGGGTGCGAGCGAATTAGATTTATGTAACGGGGGTGATTCGATGTGGAGAGAGGGAGCATTGCCGATTGTTGGCACGTGTGCGGAGATTGGGAGGGATTTGATAGGTGCAGAGGAATTCACAGAGGCATGAAGCGTCTTCGAAGTGAACAACACATTCTTCTTAGAGGATCCACGAGAGCATCTTTTCGCGTGTGCCCAAAAAATCCACAAAGTTAGCAAATTTTTGCATTCTGCATTGTTTTGCCACGTGGCCAGGCGAAGCACAATGATAACATAAACGTTTAGATTTCAAATTTTCCACTATGCATGTCAAAGAAGTGAATTTTGGAAAAACACCCTTCTTGAATGCCAGCAAGACCGATTTCTTGGTCTGAGCAATGGTACAGTTGTTGGGTTTGCTATTTACGACGTGGAAGTCGAAAAGGCACTGACTGGGTGGTGGAGTCGGTAACAACGGTGGTAGGGACGCCGATGAAGGCCGCTAAGGAGGAATCTCCTGGAGGGGAGGTGGCTGAGGTGGAATGGGTATTTCCGGTGAGCTCGACGAAGCGTGGGTAAGCTTGGCTAGTGGTTAGGTGGAGGAGATGAGAGCTTCAGCTAACACAGGGTCGGAGGAGGTGGCAACGGGATTGCAAGGTGATGGAGGTGGTTGAGGGTTTGGTGTTGGTTACCATTGTTGGTTGCCATTGTTGAGGATTCCGAGAGTTGTAAAATTTTGCTTAAGTAAAATAATGCCTGATTCTAATTAAGTTATTCTTATTTTATTATCTTAAGTAAAAAATGCGGGGTGTTACATTCTCCCACCCTTAGGAAATTTCCCAAAATTTGATAAGGGTAAATTCAATTAACCCCTCGTATACATCCATCATGTGTGCATC
Organism: Allium sativum; assembly: GCA_030737875.1. NCBI lineage: Eukaryota > Viridiplantae > Streptophyta > Magnoliopsida > Asparagales > Amaryllidaceae > Allium > Allium sativum. Next base: position 518,742,401 of record CM060909.1, read on the forward strand.
CAATTTTTGCAAGCATGGTGCACTTGTGCAAAGTGAAATACAAATTAATAATGCATGTATGCCTAAGCGGTACCTCCTATGTGTATGCAAATTTCTAAAAAAAAATCCTTTTTTAAAATATGATGCTCACATCCAAAATATACTGGTAATTCTACATGAATGCAATATTTTGAAAACCAAAATGCTTTTTCATCCAAATTTTCCCACACTCTTACTGAGTAAGAGCGTAGTTCATCCAACTGTTCCATCCAAAATTCTACCAACGAACTTTATTTTTCGAATTTCAGAAAAATCTAGTTTTCTAAATTCGATTTCTTTTTGTTACAAAAAGGTGGAAAATGGAAAAATTCGCATCTTCCATTTTTCTTTTTCAACCTTTTTCTAACTGTACTTGGATTTTATGTAACTATTTACAAAGATTCTCATATTTTCCTATCCAAGCACAGCCCACATAAGAAAATTTCCTTTTTTTTTACTAGTTTTCTTTTTCATCTTATCTTGAATTTTTTTTATCTTTATCCACCCTTTCTCATAATTTATCATGTTTGTTGCTTTACTGAATTTTCTATTTCCTTTTTAGTTTTATCACTTCTATTTTCTTAGCTTATTTAATCGTGAGATCTTAGTTTAAATTTAAATACACCTTATTGTATTTCAACTAAAAAAAGGAGAACAGACACCCTACACAGCTACTACGATGGGCCAAGAATCTCGGGACAATGTCCCCCTCAGACAGAAAAGTCTAAACTATGGGATCTACGACAGGTTTTTATGTTACCTTAACTACCCAACAAAACAAACAATGGAACGATCCCAACAGGAATATAGAAATGGATTTTACCCCTTACATGAAAATTAGCAATAGGGTCTAAACATTTACTTTCCCTTTTCTATCTAGTAGTAACTACAAATTCTAGCTATGTACCAACAACTATTTTAAGCAACACACTAGGCTTTTCAATTCTTACGCATTCTACGGGAACTAACTATTATTCCAAGATAATTCTCGCTATCTGCTTCATAGCCTCAAAACTTTTCCCGTCTTCCCTAGGCACTAATCCTTACCTACTACATCCTTTTAAAAACATGGTTTGGCCTTTTCATTTAAACTTTCTTCCAAAAATTTAAAAATGTCAAAACCTTATTTTCCTCATGAAAACTTACTTTTTCCAAATGATAAAACATGTCATAAAAAAAATATAAATCATTTTTTTTTCAAATCACAAAAACTGGAGTAGATAAGGACAACAATTTCTTAATCAGGTTTATGACTATACCTATAAGGTTGGTTCAGTATCTTATTACAAGGTGCAAACATCTACTCTATTCCTAATTTCTACGACTTATTTTGTCCACCCAACAAAATTTTCTCTTTTAAACAATTTATGAAAAATGATTGTCAAAAGAATAGATACTTTGAAACTTTCTTTATTAATAATTCTTGTATGAAATATAACAAGAAAACTAGTGAGCTATACAGGCTCTATAATATGCACTTTTTTCTAAGAGAATTTTTCTTTAGACAAAATTTTCGAACGAAATCACTATTTACAAAATATACCCCTTTTTACTTTTAAAAAAACCCAATATGTATACTTTACATATTTTAAAACTATAAATTTTGAGATTAAAACTTGAAAACATCACAAATCATTTTCCCATAGCTTTTACAATTTCAAGTTCTTAAAGTTAACAATGGGGTTAAACCCAAAGCGGGTTTCCAATATTTCTAGGCGTTCCTAGACACTTCCCAAGGTCAATTCTCTCAACTATATTTATTTCTAATCCATTTTTCTCTTTTCAACCTTTTCCAATTTATGAGGTTTTCAAGCCCACTAACTCGAAATACTAATTATATGGGATTCACTTTCCTTCCATACAAAGTACATTGTACACTCTCCACCCAAGCTACCTAAGGGTCTCAGGTTTCCTTATTCATTCCTTTAGTGTACAAAACAATCATCCTGTTTCTTACCATATTATACTCTTTCTATTTAGTGGGTTCCTCTATGCATTTAGGTATATATATATAATATTTATATTTTTAAAATACAAATAAGTTCACTCACTATTTATATTGGAATTCTAAACCTAAGCTCTGATAGCAGATGTAACAATACAAATTCCGACAGACCAAATTTATTTTAAAGATTTCAATCTATCGAAACCCGGATTGGTTTACTCTGGTATCATGTAGAAAAGACAGAGACATAAAACATGTCAGAGCTCAGAAATTATATCACAGCGGAATGGGTAAAATATAATATAATCAAAATATAGCCTAACCAGTATTCAAAGCTATCCATAGTGTCACATGCCTCTACCACAAATCTAACCTGTGAGTATGTTGTGAGGATGGGGTCAGAACACAAGTTCTGGTGACTGGATTTAAATTATACACTTTGGATAATCCTGCATGTACCATTCAATCTTGTTTTCTTATTTATTTAGTTACTTGGGTTATCAGCACTCAAGGCTTATACGCACGTCGCACCCATTTGCTTCCCAATTTATTAACCTAATACAGTATATATGTATTTAGCTACCCCCAATATTAAGGTACACCCAATGGTACCCAACTCGCACCGTCTCCACTGTAACACAATCGAAATATACGCAGTCCCTCATCCTACGCCGTAGTGACGTACGGATCTCTATATAACAATGTTACATTTCGCATGTATCTATCATTACTATGCTACGAAAGCATGTGGACTACCATCTTCGATCGAATCATATTTACTTGAGTAATGCCCTCAAGTCTACGATACACCACCCAGAGCCAAAATTCATGTATCTAGATTGCCATACATATGTATCTTCAATTGTAGCTCGATGCTATAACCCCACATCCTCTAATGTACACCGAGTCCTGTGGCAGGGCGATACAGGAAACATGGAACTCGGTTGGGAGATTTTCCAAATATGTACTGGCCTTTTTTTAAGAGCCTCTGTATACATATATATACCCAGGGTCCATTTTCACGGTGGTTATGGATCTATCTTGGCCCCTCCCTCAACTAGTAAAGACTACAAGAGTTAAATGACTGCCCCTAAGGAAAACAATATGAACATCCATTTGGCATCTTCCCTCAACCACCATACCCAGATAGTGAAAGGTGGATGATTTATTGGTTTTAGCTCTAGTCATTTCGCATCCCACTGGCTGCTGATGACGGGTATCCGACGATCTACAATCCTTAGTCGTCGTGACCCTTTGCCTCCCTGTTGAGGCAACCGCCGAATCACCCTGGTGTCACCGCGTCACAGCATTCTGACTGCATAGCTACTTCTGTAGTCAAGGCTCACCCACTTATTAGTTTTGCGCATACCCAACCTCTACGTGCACAACCTAAAATATTTGCCACTACACAGAGGACTACTAGGAGCACCTCAGGAAGCCACGTTCTTCTCCTTCCAGTCCTTTGGAGCCGTCAAACAATCAAATGAATGTGTGCTCCCCTCATGTCGTATAACACCACGATGGTCTGCCCCGTTTGGTTATTCACCCTCAAACTGCGGACTGGACCAAGCGCCCCACTTTAATATGTTGTTAGACCCTATGTATAAACATTCTATTACACGCTTGCCTTACCTCGCCAGGTTTCCATTTAACTTGGTTATTTCGATGCATATTGAATTCTTAATCAAGTTACCCAATTCCTCTTGCTTATTAATTTCGTTAATATAACTTAACTCATTTAATTTTATTAATAAGAGCACAACATGTTATTCTTAAGGTTGTGGTCCAAGGTCTGTAATCCACAATCCCTTTTATTTTCTTGTTTGATTTCATCACTAGAATAACATGTTATACTCAATTCACATATTTTCTTGTTTAACATGTCAGCCATTATTTATGATTAAATATAACTTATTTCATAAGATTTCCTCATCCTTTCTCATTTAATCATAATTCCATTTTACACTGTTACTACAACTTATCGTTGTTTACTTATTAACTTAGTTATCTTAACTGAGGCCCTTTTATAAGTTTCTCTACCCATTTATTATAACATTTTTATAATTTCCTCTTGTGCCTAGGACAAGTCTAAACATGTTATTTTTATCAGCGGGTTTCAGACTTTCCAGTTAAAGATTACTTAATAAATAATTAAGTAAAACTTCTCATATTTCATATATTTTCCCCCTTTTTCTCAACTGGTTTCCAGCTTTCCCCATTTAATGATTACTTAATTTACTATTAAGTGTCCCTTATCTCATTTCACCAGTTATCCCATTTCATTGCTAGTGTACTATAACCTAAGTTATAATCTTCACTTGTCCCTAGGACTAGTATACCTATTATACATCATTTTCATTAATGTTATTTTTTCATAATAGGTGATTATCATTTCCCATTTAAACAATTTACTGTTATAAACCATTATTCTTCATTCACTGTAATATATATTCCTTATTTTATTAAGGAAAACACTTCATACACCTTATCAGTTTGACAAAAGGAATCAATGATTTATTTTCATAACTTATTCCCGTCTAAATCTGTGGTAGCAAGTAATTTATTTACTTTTCTTTATTTACGGTGGCTTACTTGGAACAACATCCTTTGAACTAGGTCATTTAGGGAAATACATCACTTTTCCTTCGCATCACACTAACTCAGTCCATTATGTCTCTTCCTTTTTTATTTTATGAGTTAGAAATTTCATTATCATTATTGCCATTTATTCATATCTTTTTATATACACATATATAAGCACTAGACCTCTCACATTAAGCCTACACTCGTGGACAATGGATTTGCCGGGCGGGTCCGGGCAGACTTCTACAACAAGTTGACTTAACCTCGTGTCCTAGCACCATTACATGTTTTTTATTTTTGCACTTAGACCCCTCACATTAGATTTACCACTTGTGAACGCTGGATATGCCAGGCGGTTCCGGGCAGACTTCTATCACAAGTGAAATCTAACCTCATGTCTAAGAACGGTTAAATTTCTTATATATCATAAGCCTTCTATACGGTCTAGGTATGTTTATTTCTTCCAATTATCCATTATAATTTATAATTCACATGTAATTGTATTTTTCCTATTATAATTCTTTACATATAATCAATTCCTTCTTAACATGTAATCAATTAATCACATAATTGTTTAAATCACAGAAACTGTAACAACCCGTATTTTCAATAACCTGTAATAACATAAATCGAGGCAGAATTTAATTCTAAAATGGGAATCAAGGGAAACGGGCTATGCCATTGCGTTCGTCTCGGAAAAATACGCGAAATAGAGTCCGAGTTTTCGAAAATCGGAGTCCGTATGACCAAGATATGGCCTCGCGAAGTTTCACGAAAATTCCCAAATTAAAGTATACTTAATTAAGTGAAATGGGTTGTGTAGATATATATATATATATTGATATATATATATATAATTGAAAATTTAATAAATAAATATGCAAAAATGCTCAAAACAGCGAATTGGGAGAGGGGAATAACCGAACCGGCCGATTTTTGAAGTCGACCCGAGCCCGCTGGGTCGACTAGGGGTTAATCCAGGGTGTTTGGCTGTCAACCCGTGGGCCGATTCGCTCAAGTGCAGATTTTGCATTTGAATGGTTCTCATGGTCCATCTTTAATCTAAAGGCCCTAGATGGTTCCTACACTTGACTTCTTCCCCAAGACATGCTTTGATGGCTTGGATTGAATCTAGGGTTAATCCTATGGCCTAAAACACTTGCCTAATCTATAAATAAGACCCTAACCTACCCTAATTCATTCATAATTAAACCTAGTGACTAAACTATGGCAAAATGCTAGCTCTCATGGCCTCCACTAATTTTATGAAGAGGGTTGCATACTAATCACTCTCTAATCAACTTCTAATCCCTTCTTAGCATCTTAATCTTCTTCATTTGGTGTTCAAAGTTGCTAGTTGTGAGTTTCTATCACTTTGATGATCTTTTGGTAAACTAATTAGATGAGATGTGATGAGATTTATGGTTTTGTATGTGGGTTAATGAGCTTTGAATCATATGATATGATGTTAGCATTAATCTTATGTTTATGCATGTTGAGTATGTAAGCTTATGCAAGTTTAATATGATGTATGTTATGTTTGCATGATGCTAAATATGCAAGTTGTGGGCTATGTAATCATATGCATGTTATGCAAGTTCATGGTAATATGCTATGCAAGTTACATGTATGTAAATATGCAAGTTACATGTTTGTTAATATGCAAGTTACATGTATGTAAATATGCAAGTTACATGTTTGTTAATATGCAAGTTACATGTTTGTTAATATGCAAGTTACATGTATGTAAATATGCAAGTTACATGTTTCTTTATATGCAAGTTACATGTTTGTTAATATGCGAGTTACATGTATGTAAATATGCAAGTTACATGTTTATTAATATGCAAGTTCATGATGACACATTATGCAAGTCTATAAGCTAATATGCAAGTTTGTTATGCAAAATGAATATGTAAGTTATGTGACATATTATATGCAAGTTATGTGACATGTTATGCAAGTTCATATGCAAGTTATGTGTTTGTTAATATGCAAGATGGCACCTTTGAAACATGTTCATTCATATGCAAGTTGACACCTTTTATATGTGTTATATCATGAACGAAATTACGTGGGAACGATGGGGTAATTAAATGCATAAGTTAATAAGATTGTGTGAAATTAATATAATTATGCATAACACAAAATAAATAAACATAGTATGGGAATTTGCCTATTTGGTTAGGTGTACCCATACTATGTGTTGGGAATTTACCTATTGAGTTAGGTCTACCCCATGGGAATTTACCTATTAAGTTAGGTCTACCCATGTTAAGAAAACTTGATTAATTAGGGATAATTAATATAAAATTATGAGGGTGATTAATTAGGTGTAATTAATTGACTAAGACACGAGGTTGGACTCAGTTGTAGCGTAAAACTGCCCGGACCCAACCGGCTTAACCAGTTGCTACAAATGTTAGCCCAATGTGAGAGGTCTTAGGCACAAACTAAATACGTTATTAATGTAAAGACACGAGGTTAGACTCTGTTATGACATAAGGCTGCCCGGACCCAACCGGCTTAACCAGCGGTCATAAAAGACAGTCTAATGTGAGAGGTCTTTACAAAGGTTACGTTCTTAATTAATTAATTAAGAAACACTTAACCATATTAGCATGTAGAGGGACATGAGGGGTTAAGTGGGTGCCTCGGGTGGCATGAGAAAATCTAGTGGTTGCCTTGGGTGGCAATAGAAAATACGATTAGAATACTTAACCAAAATGGAACATGTAATTAAAACATGATTAAAGGGTTAAGTGGGATATACTAGAAAAAGGGACAAGCTTAGGTGGGTAGCTTGTGGAGGCCCATTTCAACCAGTAACCCATACGTATCTTTGTGGGCTCGACCCATGTCGAGGACGGGACACGCATACTGGGCTTGACTGTAAGAGGCAAACGGGTTAGCGGTGGCAACGCAAGTCCAACGGGCTTCATATGCGTGAGTGGGCCCGGGCTGGTAGGTAAGCCGTTGTTGCATCGAGTAGATATAAGCCGTGCACCTTTAGTTCCATCAGGTTGCCACATTGGGGAATGATACATCCCACGGTGGGGCCAGCACGGGTATCTACGTTAGGGAGCCGATCGAATGGGAAGTAGTGTGTACACCTAGTGGATTGTAGGGCCCCGTGGCGCCTACTTGGTCACCTAGGGGTACGCAGGTACTAATTAGTAAATTTTATAAGTCCTTGGGTGGGATCAACCTTTAAGTTAGGAACGACTGGTGTGGTGCAGTTTAGTAATTTACCTTAGGGAGGGTAGATGCGTCTTTATCCTTTATCTTCGTTTAGTTGACTGCTTAGGGTAGCCATTCATCCCTATATGTTACCGTATATCAGTTTATGTCTTCTCTGGTTACTTTAACGATTGTATTGTTAAAGTTATAGGACTCGCTCAGACTTATGTCTGACCCCGTTGTTTTTATCTTTTTCCCAACCCTCAGGTCCTACGGTGGATCCTAGCAGTAGTGGAGCTTGATCGGATTGCTGTTCCAGTCTTTAGGAGCTTGGATAGATGTAAAGCTCCAGTTATCCAGTTATCTTTTCTTTTGTTTGGCTATTGTATGAGAGTGGGATTATGTACTTCTTTATTTTGATGGATATTGTACTTGACCTTTATTGTGGTTTTATGATGTAACCAGACATGTTTTACTTCCGCTGTTATGAGATGATGTTTTAAAAATTTCAAGTACTATTTATATCTGTCTTGTTGTAATTTTTCTGTTCTATATTCACTAAAATACTCCACCGATGCTATGGCATTCCCTTAGTGAGTGATCCGAAGCGGGAGTGGGGTGTTACACGTGGTATCAGAGCTTAAGGTTACCAGAACAGATAAAATTTTTGAGAAAAACTACTTTTTAAGAGTATTTTCGAAGAAAGGATTTTTAAAAGCATGTCTTCTAAGAGAAAAAGTTTTTGAAAAAGAAAAGCATAATCCCCAATAGCCATATCTTTATCTTTCGGAATCTCCTTTTTGAATCTTTCCTCTTTCGTTTCAGCATGGCTGAAGATCTTAACATCCCGGAGGGTTTAGTTATACCACTATGGTATAGGAGGTTGCAAGAGGCTAGGGCCGCGGCTGCGGGTCCGGCCAATGCTACTACACCAGAGACAACCGCTCCTCCTCCTCAACCTAGAGTGGATAATTTTGCTAAGGTTTGCAAGGAGTTCAAGGCTATAGGAGGAAAACCTTTTCTTGGTTCAGAGACTTTCGTAGAGGCTAGAGATTGGCTTAAGGAAGTGGAAGAGTTGCTAGATATCTTTGAAGTGGAAGAGGGAAAGAAAGTCAAGTTGGCGGCTTGGTTAATGAAGGGAGAGGCCTCATTCTGGTGGGAGGTCACTAATGGAGAACGCCCTGTTGACTCTTGGGCAGATTTTAAGCAAAGGTTTGGGGCTAAGTTTCTCTCAAGGGCGGAAGAGAATCTGTTTATGGAGAAGTTCTTGAATTTGAAGCAAGGGAATCTCACGGTGAAAGAATATGTCAACAAATTCAATCAATTAGCAAGGTTTGGCATAGAGTTGGTGAATACACCGGAGAAGAAGGCTTTGAGGTTCGTTAGAGGCTTGAACGAACCATTGCAAGGAATAGCTATGACTCACATTCCTATGGGGGCCACTTTTGAGAAGCTTGTCTACATGGCACTTATGCATGAGGATGATAAGAATTCTAAGGCACCAGAGAAAAAGGGGGATCAGAAGAAACCGCAACAGCAACAACAAGGCAAGGGCGGAAAAGGCAATGGTGACAAAAAGAAGACGAAGAAGAAGTGCTTCAATTGTGGAACACCAGGACACCTTAGTAAGGATTGTCGCAAAAAGAAGAAAACCGGTTGCTTTCATTGTGGTGAAGCAGGGCATCTTGTGAAAAACTGCCCAAAGAAGGGGCAGAAGACGGGGTCTACCTCAGGAGGCCAGGTGCAAGCTCTTATAGCACCACCTCAGTCAGGGGGGCAAGTTCAGGTTCTCTCAGTTCCACCGATTCAGCAGAGAGGTAGAACTATTTCCGTTGAAAGTCTGGTTTTTCTGTTTGATCATCCAGTTCGTACTTTGTTTGACTCTGGCGCATCGCATTCTTTTATCTCATCATCGTTAGTTGAGTCACTGCACTTAGACACCAGTCTAGTTGATGATCCCTTGGTTGTCTCAAACCCAATTGGGGGCTCCATATATCTGTCTATGATATGTTTGGGTTTGAAGATTTCTATACTTAGCGTTGAGTTTAGATGTGATGCTTTTGTATTGGGCTTCACGGGCTATGGGTTGATCTTGGGCATGGACTGGTTATCCAGTAATGGTGCCGTTCTTGATTGCGAAAGGAGAGTTGTCAGGCTCATGACCCGCTTGGGTAACACTCTCGAGATCTCTTGCAATCCCATGGAATCTGTTTTGCTAAGTTATCTTGAATCGCTCGATGCTTCGGTCGAGAGTTTGTGTTCTGTCAGAGTAGTCCGGGAATATCCGGATGTGTTTGAAGAAGTAAAGGGTTTGCCTCCGAAGCGGGAGATAGATTTCCGAATTTATTTGGTGGATAATGCCAAACCAGTGTCTTTGCCAGTACGCCACATGGCTCCTCGTGAGAGAAGAGAACTTCATAAGCAAGTAGGGGAGTTGCTTGAGAAGGGGTTCATAAGGCGAAGTATATCGGAGTGGGAAGCTCCAGTAGTGTTTGCCACGAAGGCGGATGGGTCCCTCGGACTTTGTGTGGATTATAGAGAACTTAATAAGCTCACGAAGAAGAATAGACACCCATTACCGAGGATAGATGATCTCTTTGATCAGTTGGTTGGCGCGTCAGTATTTTCGCAGATGGACTTAGCTACAGGGTTTCATCAGTTAAGAGTGGCGGAGGACAGTATAGAGAAGACTGCTTTCCGGACTCCGGATGGTTTTTATGAGTGGCTAGTGATGCCATTTGGGTTGACAAACGCCCCCGCATACTTTGTTGATCTCATGAGTAGAGTGTTCAGAGAGTATCTGAATAAGTTTGTAGTAGTTTTTGTGGATGACATCTTGGTCTTTTCCAAGAATGAAGAAGAGCATGCCTTACATCTCAAGGAAGTGTTGGAGACTCTTCGAGCGCATAGTCTTAAAGCTAAATTCTCTAAATGCCATTTTTGGAGAAGAGAAGTGCGATTCTTAGGGCATGTGGTCTCTAAGGAAGGGATAGCTGTGGATCCCGCAAAGATAGTATCTATCCAGGATTGGAAAGTTCCTAGAAATGCTACCGAGGTAAGAAGTTTCTTGGGGTTGGCAGGATATTATAGGAAGTTCATCAAAGACTTCGCGAAGATATCAGCCCCATTAACCCGCTTGACGAAAAAGAATCTGGTTTTCTCGTGGGATGTAGATTGTGATGATGCTTTCCGACGGTTAAAGAGAGCTTTGACCACCGCTCCAGTTTTAGTGCTCCTGGATGGGAGTAAGCCGTTTGTTGTTTATACCGATGCTTGTGGAACAGGATTAGGCGCAGTCTTGATGCAGGAGGGAAGGGTAATAGCCTATGGAGGGAGACAATTGAGAGTGCATGAGAAGAATTACCCTACCCATGATCTAGAGTTGGCCGCGATTGTTTTCGCACTTAAGTCTTGGCGCCATTATCTTCTTGGTGAGAGATTCGAGTTGTTCACCGACCATAAATCATTGAAGTACTTATTCTCTCAGAAGGATTTAAACTTAAGACAGCAAAGGTGGATGGAGTTCTTAGCATCCTATGATTTCGAGATAGCGTATACCCCTGGTAAGGGTAACGTGGTGGCAGACGCCTTGAGTAGAAAAAGGCTATCTTTGAGTCCATTGTTCGTGGAACGACGAAGCTTGGAGTTTCTTTCTTTGTTTGACTTCAGACCTTCTGTTGATTTTGTACCTGGTTTGTTGGCATCCTTGGAGGTTAGACCTACTCTTTTGAGACGGATTGGCGAGGCTCAGCGAGACGACCCACAGTTGGTTGTGTTGGTAGAGAAGCTTATAAGAGGGGAGTCGTCCAGCCATTTGGGTAGATACACCATAGATGATAAGGGATGGTTGCATAGAGACGGTAGACTTTGTGTACCGCAAGATGAGGGTTTGAAGAAGGCTATTTTGGATGATGCACATCGTTCAAGAATGACTATTCATCCCGGTGGAGACAAAATGTACCAAGACATGAAGAGAGTTTTCTTCTGGGCCGGTATGAAGAAAGATGTGGCCGAGTATGTGGCTAGATGCTTAGTGTGCCAACAAGTTAAAGTGGAGCAAAGGAAACCCGGTGGGTTGCTACACCCATTGGAAGTTCCACAGTGGAAGTGGGATAGTGTCTCAATGGATTTCATCGACGGGTTACCGAGATCGAGGAAGGGCAATACGGGAATTTGGGTTGTGGTAGACAGACTTACCAAGAGTGCCCATTTTATACCCGTAAAGAGTAAGAGGACCGCTCCATGGCTTGCTTCAGTCTATGTTAGAGAGATTGTTAGATTGCATGGCGTACCATCCAGCATTGTGAGTGATCGAGATCCTATTTTCACTAGTGAGTTTTGGAGAAGTTTGCAAGAGGCGGTAGGGACTCAGTTGTGTTTGAGCACCGCATATCATCCTCAGACGGACGGTCAGACTGAGAGGGTGAACCGTATCTTAGAAGATCTTTTGAGGCTTTGTATCTTGGATTTTGGAGGTACATGGGAAGAACATCTTCCTTTGGTGGAGTTCGCATATAATAACAGCTTTCAGTCCAGTATTGGTATGGCTCCTTTCGAAGCTCTTTATGGAAGGCCTTGTCGATCTCCTACATGTTGGTGGGAATCTACGGATAAGATCTTGCTTGGGCCGGATATGGTTAGAGAGACTTCAGAGAAGATTGATTTAATTCGAAAAAGGATGAAAGCAGCGCAAGATAGACAGAAATCTTATGCGGATCGGAGAAGGACGGATCTTGAGTTTGAGGTTGGGGACATGGTTTTTGTCAAAGTATCTCCATTGAGAAATGTTGTTCGCTTTGGGTCCGTAGGGAAGTTAGCACCGAGATTTGTTGGGCCGTTTCCTATTAAGGAAAGGATTGGACGGATGGCATATAGGGTGGAGTTGCCCGACAGACTTAGTGGTGTTCATGATGTATTCCATGTATCACATTTGAGGAAGTGCTTACATGAGACCGCGGAGGTGGTAGAGCCGAGCTTGCTTAGAGATGTAGAGGTAGAGCGTGATGCGACGATTCGACGAGCTCCTACTCGCATCCTTGGGTCAGAAACTAGGAAGTTGAGGAACAGAGAAGTTCAGCTAGTTAAAGTGCAATGGGGAGATGACGAAAGCAATGCTACTTGGGAGACGGAAGCAAAGATGCGTTCTTTGTATCCATTTCTTTTTGAGAGTATGTCTTTTAACTTCTCCTTTATTGCTTGTCTAGTACTTATCTTATCTTTAGTATATCCTCTCGCTAATACCTATGACCTTTAGATAGGGTAAAACCTATGGTTGAAACATGTGTTTGAAACATGTTATGGTTGATGGATGCATATGGATGCAATTGTTTGCTAGTGGTTGCTCGTGGATGCATATACACACACATTAGGCACTAGATCGGCTCAGTCACTTCATGTTGCATATTGCATAAATGGATGTGGTAGTTAGATTGATGGATGTATCATGGCTGTGTTATCATATGGATGATGCATTTTTGTGTATGGTTGTGCACGCATCTAGAAATTTGTATGTGTCAATAGGGTTTCGCATACATATTGGATGCATGGCACTATCATGGTTTGCATTAAGGAGGTTTACTGTATCAGTAACCGCCTGATTTTTGCATTAGGTAAGTACATATACACACACTTTTGCATATATCCATCCAGCATTTAGAATCTTGTAAGGACAATGATTGCTCGTGGATGATGCTTTGAGTAGATGGATGATTGGATGGTAGGATACGTTCTTCCTAACTTGAAGATTTCGGGGACGAAATCCTTTAAGGAGGGGAGAATGTAACAACCCGTATTTTCAATAACCTGTAATAACATAAATCGAGGCAGAATTTAATTCTAAAATGGGAATCAAGGGAAACGGGCTATGCCATTGCGTTCGTCTCGGAAAAATACGCGAAATAGAGTCCGAGTTTTCGAAAATCGGAGTCCGTATGACCAAGATATGGCCTCGCGAAGTTTCACGAAAATTCCCAAATTAAAGTATACTTAATTAAGTGAAATGGGTTGTGTAGATATATATATATATATATATATATATATTGATATATATATATATATAATTGAAAATTTAATAAATAAATATGCAAAAATGCTCAAAACAGCGAATTGGGAGAGGGGAATAACCGAACCGGCCGATTTTTGAAGTCGACCCGAGCCCGCTGGGTCGACTAGGGGTTAATCCAGGGTGTTTGGCTGTCAACCCGTGGGCCGATTCGCTCAAGTGCAGATTTTGCATTTGAATGGTTCTCATGGTCCATCTTTAATCTAAAGGCCCTAGATGGTTCCTACACTTGACTTCTTCCCCAAGACATGCTTTGATGGCTTGGATTGAATCTAGGGTTAATCCTATGGCCTAAAACACTTGCCTAATCTATAAATAAGACCCTAACCTACCCTAATTCATTCATAATTAAACCTAGTGACTAAACTATGGCAAAATGCTAGCTCTCATGGCCTCCACTAATTTTATGAAGAGGGTTGCATACTAATCACTCTCTAATCAACTTCTAATCCCTTCTTAGCATCTTAATCTTCTTCATTTGGTGTTCAAAGTTGCTAGTTGTGAGTTTCTATCACTTTGATGATCTTTTGGTAAACTAATTAGATGAGATGTGATGAGATTTATGGTTTTGTATGTGGGTTAATGAGCTTTGAATCATATGATATGATGTTAGCATTAATCTTATGTTTATGCATGTTGAGTATGTAAGCTTATGCAAGTTTAATATGATGTATGTTATGTTTGCATGATGCTAAATATGCAAGTTGTGGGCTATGTAATCATATGCATGTTATGCAAGTTCATGGTAATATGCTATGCAAGTTACATGTATGTAAATATGCAAGTTACATGTTTGTTAATATGCAAGTTACATGTATGTAAATATGCAAGTTACATGTTTGTTAATATGCAAGTTACATGTTTGTTAATATGCAAGTTACATGTATGTAAATATGCAAGTTACATGTTTCTTTATATGCAAGTTACATGTTTGTTAATATGCGAGTTACATGTATGTAAATATGCAAGTTACATGTTTATTAATATGCAAGTTCATGATGACACATTATGCAAGTCTATAAGCTAATATGCAAGTTTGTTATGCAAAATGAATATGTAAGTTATGTGACATATTATATGCAAGTTATGTGACATGTTATGCAAGTTCATATGCAAGTTATGTGTTTGTTAATATGCAAGATGGCACCTTTGAAACATGTTCATTCATATGCAAGTTGACACCTTTTATATGTGTTATATCATGAACGAAATTACGTGGGAACGATGGGGTAATTAAATGCATAAGTTAATAAGATTGTGTGAAATTAATATAATTATGCATAACACAAAATAAATAAACATAGTATGGGAATTTGCCTATTTGGTTAGGTGTACCCATACTATGTGTTGGGAATTTACCTATTGAGTTAGGTCTACCCCATGGGAATTTACCTATTAAGTTAGGTCTACCCATGTTAAGAAAACTTGATTAATTAGGGATAATTAATATAAAATTATGAGGGTGATTAATTAGGTGTAATTAATTGACTAAGACACGAGGTTGGACTCAGTTGTAGCGTAAAACTGCCCGGACCCAACCGGCTTAACCAGTTGCTACAAATGTTAGCCCAATGTGAGAGGTCTTAGGCACAAACTAAATACGTAATTAATGTAAAGACACGAGGTTAGACTCTGTTATGACATAAGGCTGCCCGGACCCAACCGGCTTAACCAGCGGTCATAAAAGACAGTCTAATGTGAGAGGTCTTTACAAAGGTTACGTTCTTAATTAATTAATTAAGAAACACTTAACCATATTAGCATGTAGAGGGACATGAGGGGTTAAGTGGGTGCCTCGGGTGGCATGAGAAAATCTAGTGGTTGCCTTGGGTGGCAATAGAAAATACGATTAGAATACTTAACCAAAATGGAACATGTAATTAAAACATGATTAAAGGGTTAAGTGGGATATACTAGAAAAAGGGACAAGCTTAGGTGGGTAGCTTGTGGAGGCCCATTTCAACCAGTAACCCATACGTATCTTTGTGGGCTCGACCCATGTCGAGGACGGGACACGCATACTGGGCTTGACTGTAAGAGGCAAACGGGTTAGCGGTGGCAACGCAAGTCCAACGGGCTTCATATGCGTGAGTGGGCCCGGGCTGGTAGGTAAGCCGTTGTTGCATCGAGTAGATATAAGCCGTGCACCTTTAGTTCCATCAGGTTGCCACATTGGGGAATGATACATCCCACGGTGGGGCCAGCACGGGTATCTACGTTAGGGAGCCGATCGAATGGGAAGTAGTGTGTACACCTAGTGGATTGTAGGGCCCCGTGGCGCCTACTTGGTCACCTAGGGGTACGCAGGTACTAATTAGTAAATTTTATAAGTCCTTGGGTGGGATCAACCTTTAAGTTAGGAACGACTGGTGTGGTGCAGTTTAGTAATTTACCTTAGGGAGGGTAGATGCGTCTTTATCCTTTATCTTCGTTTAGTTGACTGCTTAGGGTAGCCATTCATCCCTATATGTTACCGTATATCAGTTTATGTCTTCTCTGGTTACTTTAACGATTGTATTGTTAAAGTTATAGGACTCGCTCAGACTTATGTCTGACCCCGTTGTTTTTATCTTTTTCCCAACCCTCAGGTCCTACGGTGGATCCTAGCAGTAGTGGAGCTTGATCGGATTGCTGTTCCAGTCTTTAGGAGCTTGGATAGATGTAAAGCTCCAGTTATCCAGTTATCTTTTCTTTTGTTTGGCTATTGTATGAGAGTGGGATTATGTACTTCTTTATTTTGATGGATATTGTACTTGACCTTTATTGTGGTTTTATGATGTAACCAGACATGTTTTACTTCCGCTGTTATGAGATGATGTTTTAAAAATTTCAAGTACTATTTATATCTGTCTTGTTGTAATTTTTCTGTTCTATATTCACTAAAATACTCCACCGATGCTATGGCATTCCCTTAGTGAGTGATCATAGCGGGAGTGGGGTGTTACAGAAACTAATATGTACCTTTCTCAATTCTTATAGTTAATGGCATAGGTACACAAGTTACACAAACCGACATGAAATTTAAGTAACGGTAAATACTATACAAGATTTGACAAGTTCATATCCTAACAAATTAGTGTTTATCATATTAATTATTCCTACTTCGTACCCATCACTTTAGGCATTATTAACATATGTTACATTTCTTAACATATTGCATTTCAATTATACATATAAGTGAATGGAAAACGATAAAATATTCTTATCTAAATTGCATGGCTAAAATCTACTAATCTTTTTTGCTTTCCAAAATTCTGGATCTAATCCAATTTAAGCATCTATGGTTTTTCCCCTTTAATTTGATTTGAAACCTAATAACCGTGGATTCGTTATTTTCATTAAAAGAGAAGGGAAAGAGATAGGAAGAATTTGAATAGATTAAATCTAGAAGTTTACCTTGCTTTTCATTATTCTGAATAATCTTTTATTAACGTCAATTATCTCTTTCAGATCTTGAATTTAAAATCTAAATTTTCTGAATAGATTTGAGGAGAGAGAATAATGGTAGAGCTTCAGCGCAGCCTCAGAATTATGAGGTTTAGGGCTAGGTCTAAGGTGTAGTGGAGGAACTAGGACCATCAGATTTGATTAAAAACCATCAGAATCATCCAGATCGAAGAAAACCCTAATTTGCCAAAATCTGCAGAATGGTGGTCGATCCCCCTTGAAGGGGTCGACCTCGGGGTCGACCGCCCTTCATGTGGGCCGCCGCCCTTGAAGGGGTCGAACCCCGTGGGTTCGAAGGCTGAAAACTGATCAGGGCTGATTCATGTTTTCTCTTACAACTTCTGCAACCCATAACTTCTTCATACGATGTTCGTTTTACGCAAAATCGGAGTCCATCTGAACAAGAATTCCGAGACGAATCCAACGGTGCAATCCATTTTACATAACTATGAATATTTAATTAAGTTATTATTTTATTATCTTAATTTAAAAATGCGGGGTGTTACAGTACCTTCTCTGATCACGACAAACATTGGGCCCTAACCAATGTCCTTTCTGTAGGCATTCCTTCTAAATCTACTGACTCTTGGATTAATCAGCATAACTAAGTGATGAGTGTCTCCAGTGACAGAATTAACCAAGCTCGTTTGTAGACGGAGTTCGTATTTAACCAATCGGTTGCGTAATGTCTTGCTATCCCAGATGCGACGGGTGTTATTTCTTCATTAATTAACTTGCGTAACGTCTGAATATATCAGACACGACAAGTATTAGCTTTAAGCCCAAGTAGGGACAAGAAATCTAAAGTACCTCCCGTGGAGAAGACTAAAAATGACCTCTTAAACAAAGGGCAAGAATATCAAAGCTTCTCGTAGAGGAGGCAGATAAATCACAGATGCATAATTCCCAAATGAGAAATGTCATATATTATCATATAAGTCATAAAAACATTGACGCTTGAAATCCGTAATCGGCTTTAGTCGATTAGTTGATTTTAAGTGTTAACGCAAATTCGAGTTAGAATATCGTGCCTGCGCAGATAATATTCGATGAATCATAAACCATTGAATAGAACAGTCATGTGCAAACACCTTATTCAATTCAAAAGGAAATTTGCTACAAGTCATTTTTAATGATTAACTAATCTATTATTGATGTGGACAATAAAAAACAAAAGTATAAGTGCAAAATCGTGCAAGTGCTTATTTTCATTATAGAATAGATGGCGCGAAACATATAAATCCAACTAACAAGTAATATACGTGGATTGTTCAGAATCAATGAGTCAAAGCATGATTTCCCATAGCAAACGAAGAAGCTAAAATAGAGTCTCAACGCAAGTGTTAACGGTGTTCATTTCGAAGCTTGCATTTCTCGCAAGCGAAAAATACATGTTTCGAGGGGCAAATGTTAAGCTCATTTTGAAAACGCTGTTCAAAGTTATGAATCGTTGACAAACGGTGATACGTGGCTTTATTTATCTCGTGACTTCGTTTAACTCGTAGCTTTATTTGGCTTGCAACTCGCTCATATTAGACTGCATCTCTTAGGTTGTTCGGTTCACGACTACATATTGCTCTTAGGTTGTCATACCTACATGCAGTCAAGATGTCGACTATATTTTGGATCGCCACCATACAACTCAAGTCGCACATCGCTTCATGGGCATTTGCACATCAGGTCGATGCTTATCCAAGGTCAGCTCATGTATTCGGATAAAGCTCTTAGATCGCTCAATGAGTTGCCTTACAAACTCCCTGGACTATGGATAGCATAAAAGGCCTAGAGTATATAAATAAGCATACCGGCATAAGCAGAAGGGAACATTGCAATATTATGAGAAGCCATGGGAAAGTCCATCAGGACATCCATCATCTTCCAGATCGTTAATGCATCATAAAGCAAGTCGCATGCACGACTTGAGAGAGATTTCTTTAGGTCGTGATGACAGTCCTTAGGTCATGATGACTATCTTCAGATCATTAGACCATGTATGAGCAATAACATGTGGCACCATGTGAGGATTAAGCCCAGGTTGTCAGAATGCTTGAATTTTAGCTCATTAGCGCTTTAGGTCGCTGGCTTCTTTAGTTAACAGACACTTTAGGCCACTGGCAACCCTTAGCTTGTCGGCACTTTTAGGACACTCTGCATTCTTCTTAGGTCATTTGGTATGAGGTATGGAGCATTCTTAGATCGTTCCAACGTTTAGACTACAAAGCAAAGTTTTATAGTGCAATGGCATTCCTGTAATTATTGTTCCCATTTTATCAAATGAGATAAAGCCACTCAAGCTCGTTGTAAATGGGAGGTTGACAGCTGGCATCTCATGGAAGATATGTCATTACTTTTAGACTGTTCCCATCTATTGTTTTAGGCCGTGCAAATACAAATGAAATCAGGGAAATGTGTTATGTCAGTTTCGTATGTGAAAACTCTAGCCCGTTATTGCATTAGGCCGTGACCGGTTTGCTTAGTTAGCCCACAAGTATTGTTAGTTCGTCCACATATTTGGATCGTGGCCAGGTTGTTCCAATATGACCTACAACCTTAGGGTAACCGCCACATAATTACAACCATGCCACTTCTCTCCAAAACTCCTTATAAATAGCCCACTTCTCCACCATTAAAGGGGGAATTTCATCCCTACCATGAAGTGCCACCAAATTTGAAGCTCTCTTCTAACTTCATTTATCGCTTTCAAGGTTCAAACAACTTCTCTCCAACATCAAATGGATCAAATCTATTCCAATCAACATTAGAGTTCTCTCCAATTCAATCAAAGCTTATCTAATCTCCTTCGTACGCCATGGAAAATCTCTCCAACACGATTCGAGTGATCTCTAACCTCTATTAATCCTCTCTAAAGTTAGAATCTAACACAAAATTCACATCAAATCATGGAAGAGCATCAAAATACCTAAGTGATTGAAGTTTCATACATCCACCATCACAAAGCAAGAGATCTCTCCAACCATTTTGCCAATTTAAGTGTAATTTTGATCGTAGTATTAACCCATGAAATATGTTCCAGAAAATAATGAGCATGTTTCGGTTGATTTATGATTTTAGGTCGTTAGGCCCTTTTGGTCGTTATGTTTTCTCTAACTCAATGAGGTCTTTAGCTCACGTAAGTGCTCTAAGTCGTTATGGTATCTTGGGTCGTTCAGATAATATGAGGTGTTCAGGAAGCTTTAGCTTGTTTAAGCATCTTAAGTCGTTGGGGCTTCTTGGCTCACTCAGATGCTAGCTTGCAGGGTTCTTGGGTCGCCAGCTCCTCAAATCGCCAGCTCGCTAAAGGTTTTAGAACGTTTCATCAAATCCCAAACTACTTCCTGCTGGTTTAGCTCATTCTAGGTGTGATTGGATCGCCCCGCTTTGTCCAAGATCGCGTCGCCTTAACCTAGCCCACTCCGCTCTTTTAAGCTCACGCCACCACTTCTTAGATCATAGAAACATCCCTCCGGTTCCTTTGGCTCGCCCAACGACCTAAAGGAAGTACAAGAGAATTACAGAATTGCCACCTTGTCTGAATTTCACCTATAAATACCCCCCATAATTCACATTGAAGGGGGAGGAAAAATTCATTCAAATGAGGAGGTACAACCAAATTCAAAGCTTGTCTATGACTTCACTAATGGCTCTCATGGATCTAACAACTCTTCTCCAACTTCAAGTGGATCGAATCCATTCCAATGATCATTAAAGCTCACTCCAATTGAATCCGAGCTCCTTGGGTCTAATTCAAACTTCTTGAAAAAGCTCTCTAACACAATTCAAGTAATCACAAATCTTCTATAATCCTCTCCGAAGCCAAAAATGAATGCTAAGTCGCTATGAAATTTATGAAGATCATTCAAAACGCTTAAGTGATCAAGGATTAATACATTTATCATCGAAAAGCTAAAGATCCCTTCATTTTCTTCGTCAAATTCAAGTGAGACTAAACAATAAAGAGAGTGAAAAGAAAGAAAAAGGAAAAAACGGATGTATAAAGAGAATTTATTCATGTTGTAAACAAATATCGTAATAAGAATTAGTTAGAAAGTGGATGTAGATTCATCATGAATCGAACCACTATAAAAATTTCTTTGTCTACATTTTATGCTTTTTATTTCATACTATCGCGGTTGTACATTTTAATCTTACCGAATCGGTGAAGTGCATCATTTGCACCTTTAGTGTTGATTTCAAATTCGAATCAAACATTTGGCACCCACCGTGGGGCCGTGTTCACATCACATTCCTTCTCTCAAGTTTAAAAAACTTTCATTAAAGTTCTAAGCCGTACCCTTCTCCAAAATTATGGCAAATCTAAGAAGACCGTTAGGAAAATCATGGTAGAAGGCGATAATGTTGATAATGAAGAAACTCCGCTCGCAAACCGCTTTGAAGTTGGTGAAATTCAGAAAGCGGAGCCGGTGTGACCAGAAATGAATTAAAAGTCACTATTGCCAATGTCAACAAACGAATGGATGCCTCTACTAAAATGATGATGGAGAAAGTTGATGCTATCCTTAATGCTCGATCAAATCCAATTCCTCTGAAAGTGCATTTAAATCTCGAAGGAAATGATAAGTCACCTGCCTCTGATCATAACCGCAACAACGATATGGAAGGCAGTTATGATAGGGAAAGTGATAGAGATGAAGCTAATATCGAATAATTGAGATCAAAAGACAAGAATTATTCTGAAGAGAATGCTCGAAAGGTCGCTAACCCTACCACGGAGGCAACCCCACGTCGAGAAGGCAAGGCATCTAAGCTCTCTAATCGAGATTGTATGCCTAGAAAAACATTTGGTAAAGAGCTCAGCTTCGCAGAGCACCATAGCACAGAAGAATATATCTCAGATATGATAGAGCGAGTCATGAAGAAGAATCAAGCTAGCCAGGACAATGTAAGGGAATGGGACTTCCCTCTTGATAGGACTCCATTCACCGAAAGAATCCTCGAAGTAGAGTGTTCGAAGAAGTTCAATCCACAAACATTGCCTCCGTACAGCGGCCTTATTGATCCAAACTACGTTCTGTTAAAATATGAGTGGCATATGAGTGTGGGTAAGGAAATTGATGAGATGCGATGTATGTATTTCCCTCTCTACTTAGAAGGGGCTCCATCACTCTAGTTCACGATGTTGCCTCCTAATTATATCAATCAATTCTCCGACCTGACCATAAATTTCAAAGAGCAGTTATGCTTGTAAGCTACCAAAGCCAAGGACGTTATAGCACTCTCAGCCATGAAGAAGAAGTCAAGAGAAACTGATAACGCCTTCCTTAGTCAATTCAATATTGCCCTATCTGAAGTTATTAACCCGGAACCGCGCATAGTCCTCACGGCTCTACTAGATGCTAGAGACAAAACAAGCGAATTCGGGAGGTGGATGAAGATGAAAGAACCAACTATGCTTCACAAGTTCTATAAGAAAGTAGAGGAGTACATGAGGGTAGATGATAATCTTGTACCTCTTCAGATCAATGATAATAACCCACTCCTTGAGGCTCCTAAAAGTGCAGCTATGCAATCCAATCGAAAGAGTATTCGGAGCAGAAGCGAATCAGTAACGGGAGCGACAACAAGGCTAGTAAGAAGTCTCGCCTTTTCAATTCATCAGAACTGACACCTTTGAATGACACTCCTAAAAACATCTATCTTGCAACAAATAATTTTAAAGAGTATGCGGAGCCGAATCCGATGAGGATTAGGGACAAAGCACAAAACTCAGGAAAGTTCTGGAGATTTCACAACTAAACTGGTCACAACATTAACGAGTGCCAACACCTAAAGAACCTCATTGAGGAATTGATCAGGAAAAATAGCTTGAAGTAGTACGTAAAGAATCCACAAGCCTTGAATCCTTCTACAATTCCTCGCGGGCAAAGTGAATCGAATGATCGGTCTGGCCCAAGCAACGTAGCTTCTGTTCAAGCCAATCCAAGGCTGACTATCAACTAATAATTGTTGAAGGGGCTCCAACTAGAGTGGCTCGGAATAAGCAATCAACATCCCTATATCTTTACTTTATGCTCTACTTCTTGCTTTAGTTCATGCATTGCTTCGCATTTTACTTTTTGTTATATTCAAAACTTCTTGTAAACAGTCTGTAATAATCTGCAGGTGATACACTGAACGTTAGCTCTATGACTAAGAGCATATCTTTTTGAATGAGTTTCTTGCTTGAGAAGTCGTATGTCGAATCAAAACTTTCTTAAAAGATGATTTCATATTGCAGGCCAACTGTCGAACGTTTGCTCCTATAACATCGCGACCCCAACAACGCTAGTTAAAGGGTTGAATGTTGTGAATTCCAACACGTGCAAATGCAAAAAGAGGAATAACTCTGCCTTGAAAAGCGAACGGGAAAGTCATGAAGATTTGAAAAGTGAGAAAGCGCCACTACAAACAAACGAAAGAGATGAAATTTTTATCAAAGGGGCACCTCACTAAGTGAGAGGTTCAGTGCTTCAATTCCAAAACCGGAATAGCTTGCTAAGTCAAGCATCTGATAAAGAGCATGATAGCCAACCCGGAAGCGATAAAACAGCCGATAAATCCATTCACATAACATCTGAAATCTCAGATGTGAAGAATGAGAAACTCCATTCACATAGCATCTGAAATATCAGATGTGAATAATGAAAAATTCACTTGCGTAGCATCTGGATTCTCAGATGTGAAAACTATAAAATCCATTCGTGTAGCATCAGAAATTCCAGGTGAGGAGAATGAAAAATCCACTTGCGTAGCATCTGGAATCTCAGGTGCGAAAATTGTAAAATCCATTGACGTAGCACTCGAAATTTCATATGTGAAAAGTGAAAAATCCACTTGCGTAGCATCTGGAATCTCAGATGTGAAAAGTGTAAAATCCATTCACATAGCATTTGAAATCTCAAGCGTAAAGGGTGAAAAATCCACTTGCGTAGCATCCAGAATCTCAGATGTGAAAAGTGTAAAATCCATTCGCGTTGCATCTGAAATTCCATATGTGAAGAACGAAAAAATCCACTTGTGTAGCATTTGAAATATCAAATGTGAAAAGTGTAAAATCCATTTGCGTAGCATCTGAAATCCGAAATGTGAAGAATGAGAAAAACATCATTCATGTAGTATCTGAAAATCTCAAATGCGAAGAATTTTGGGTATTCATTTGATCATTAGAATCAGGAAATACTAGACATGATAATGACTCCCTAAACAAGGGGCACAAGAATCAAAGCTTCTTAGAAGGGAAGTGGAAAGTGAATTATAGATACATATTTCTTAAATAAGAGATGTTGAACACACTCATATGAGTAATTAAATGATAGAGTTTGGGATCTATAGCCAACTTAAGTTAATTGGTCGATTTCAAGTATTAACGCAAATTTGAGTTAGAATACCATGACTGGGCAAACAGTATTTGATTAGTTTTGAGCCGTCAAAAAAGATGGTCCTGGGCTAGTATTTTATTCAATGCAAGTTAAGTTCATTATAGTTCATTTCTAACTAATCCGTTATGAACGTGGACATTTGATAATGAGTATAAGTCCAAAATCATGCAAAGGTTTGTCTTAATTGCAGAACAAGTAGCATGGGACGTATGAGTTCAAAACCAAAAAGAGTGCCACTGCAAATATCTTTCGATCATAGCATAAAAGCTTAAAGTACAAACGACAAAATACAACTCCATCACCACATCGCAAATCCGACACGAAGACATCAAATGCAAAATATCGTAAGAGTGTTAAGCGAGGAACGACACTCGCATATATAACCGGTCTATAGCATAAGCACATAAAAGATGAACAGAAAAATTCAGATGACAGAACTTCTTCTTTTCATCAATAAGTCATTCCCCACCTCGAGCAGAAGGAGAAGCACTAGTCATTTCTGCCTTGCCCCCAGGACTTGATAGTTCATCAATGGTCTCATCCCGATACTTAAGAGCTTGAATAAGGGCGGCTTTGTTCTTCTCCATAGTGGTGATGAGTTCGATATTCTCCCTTTTCAGCCTTTGGAGCTCGCAAGCAAATGTGTTCTAGGCTCCTAGTTTATGCGCATGGTATTGGCCAATTTCGTCGAAGTGCTTTCCATCCAAGTCCTAATAGCGTCAAGTTACGTTAGTGAGTGATTCTTTAGAATATCCTAATTTAAGGGGACTGTTCGCTTGTCAGACGGATATATATCCAAGTAAAATTAATTGAAGTTCACTCCTTGAAGACACCAACCTTTGTAGCGATCAGCTAGCTCAGACGTGTGTGGCTTGGAAGCGTATCCAGGCCTATCTATGATATCTTTTAGCTCGGCCAAAGTGGGGGCAACAGGGGTAGTTTGAATTTCTGACATCAGAAGTATTTCCAACCTACGGTGCTTGCGAGTTGTGCCCTCGCACGAGGTCCCTTCAGTTCTTTTTGACATCCTTCACAAATAGAAGTTTTAAGAAGAGAATAACAAACCTGGAAGCAGATTATTCAAGATGTTTCAGATCGTTCCTACCAATCTTAAGATTTTGGGTCGTTTTGTATTATATCGGACTCTAGGTTGTTCTATACAACCAAGAAGCTTTTGGTCATTATAACAGTCTGATTCCTCGTGAAGTCTTTCTACTTCAAGTTTTTTGGGTCGTAAACGACCCAAAACTTCAAGGGTTTAGCGAGCTAAAGATAAGGACTGAAATAATGACCTAAGGCCTTGAGTTATCATAACGATCTAGAGTAGGGTCGCGGTCTAAATCCTGAAAGTGGTTGTGATGACCTAATTCAACATGAGCCATTACAAAACAACGACCTGAGATATACAACCAACAGAGGTGCTTCAACTTTAAAAAGAATGGCAATGCATGATATTACAAATTAAGGTCGTCAATGAATAATGGAATTGAGCAAGATTATCATCCAAATGTACATAATACTTAACAATTAAAGCCATGATCGAATTGCGAGAATTTATACATGAAAGTTAAGCTGAAACGATCACAAATAGGCAAGCTCAAGGTCACTACTTGCATAAACATTATCATCAAACGCACAATTGAAATTGTACCAAACAATAATCCCACAAAGTCCGAAAATATCAAATTCAACTTAAAATGTTTACGTATACACAATAAGTAAAAAGCTTTGAATCGCACCTGATTTTTGGTGACGAGAAGTTTCGTATTTGATTATTAGACTGAGTGACTGTTTGGACTTCAATCGCTTTGTTGATGATGGGGATCGGAGGACTTAGCTGATAATGGCCGCCATTAATGAGGTTTTCTATCTTAAGTGAGGGTTTTAAGAGAATGATGACTTAAAGAGGAAATAAAAAGGTGTTAAATAAATAAAACAAGTTAGCAGGGTCCCACAATGATCTAATCGCGAGGAGAATACCAATGGACTCTTATCAATGCATGACCTAGAAGCTGTAACGACTTAAGACCATGACACGACCTAAGAATTTGGATGACCCAAGGATAAAATACTTTAGGACTCACGCGGTCGGAAAGACCTAGCAACCTAAAATCTCAAATTACATGCTAATCTCACCTAGTTCGAAGCCCGTATTATTTTTAATAAATACGAACTTCGAGGGGCAAATGTTAACCCATGAAATATGTTCTAGAAAATAATAAGCATGTTTGGGTTGATTTATGATTTTAGGTCATTAAGCCCTTTGGGTCGTTATGTTTTCTCTAACTCAATGAGCTCTTTAGCTCACGTAAGTGCTCTAGGTCGTTACAATATCTTCGGTCGTTCGGATAATATGATGTTTTTAGGAAGCTTTAGCTCGTTTGAGCATCTTAAATCGTTGGGGCATCTTAGCTCACTCATATGATAGCTCGCAGGGTTCTTGGTTCGCCAGCTCCTCAAATCGCCATCTCGCTAAAGGTTTTAGCCCGTTTCATCAAAGCCCGAACTACATCCTCCAGTTTAGCTCGTTCTAGGTGTGCTTGGGTCGCCCCGCTTTGTCCGAGCTCACGACGCATTAACCTAGCCCGCTCTGCTCTTTTAAGCTCGCTCCACCACTTCTTAGACCATAGAAACATTCCTTCGGGTCCTTTGGCTTCCCTACGACCTAAAGGGAGTGCAAGAGAATTACATAATTGTCACCTGGTCTGATTTCCATCTATAAATACATCCCATAATTCACACTGAAGGAGGACGAAAAATTCATTTAGATGAGGAGGTACGACATGTAACACCCCACCTCCGCTAGGGTCACTCTCAAAGGGAATGCACTAGTTTTGGGGGAGTATTATGTAGGTAAACATGCACAGAGATATCACAAGGCAGAACATAAATAAAGCGGCAGTAGAAATTAAAAACCAACTTTTTATTATTTTCCAGAAAAGAGTCAAAAGCTCATATATCCAAGATACAGATTATTCCACTACATCAAGTTCCAAATAAAGAAGCATAAACTTAATACAAAAGTAAATTATTCCCCATAAATAGCAGAAGCCGCCATAGCATAGACCAAACCGTACATGAACTGTCAGAAAGCAAGCTAAATCCAAGCTAAGAGCTAGTGATTCCTTCCAGAGAACATGGGGGGAAGAAACGAAAGAAAAAGGGGCGAAAGAAAAAGGGTCATTCATAAATACCGGTAAGCCCTAGCGACTTTCAGTATGAAAACCAGTAAAGGTAACCTGATATGTGAAAGATGGAATTAAACATAAGGATGATAACAGAACTGGTAGGATAATTAAGATAACAAGATAAGTCAAGTCTAGCATCGCATGTTCAAGATTCGTTGCACCAAATGTACTAGTATTCTAACCTATGTCAAGTATTAACCATGAAATGATCCCTTCGCCCAGTATCAAGAAGTGACCCATTACGGGGTCCTACGGTACGATCTACTAATTGGTCGGCTCCCTACAAGTCCTAGCTCGTCATGTGTTTGTGTCATACGGCCCTATCCTAAAATGTAGTTACCTGTGCTAGGTCCACCATAGGGTGTATCAAGTCCTATGGCGCCAACCACCGACACGAATCAAGCACGCACAGTGTAAATCTATGGGTGCCCAATGCCTGCGTTTTCAACTCTGGACTACTTGCACGACCATAGCCCGCCCGAACATACAATGGCACACCTACTCAGCTGTCGTTCTGGTCGCTGACAATTAGCCCAGTAATCGTGCCCCACCCTGCCTAGTCCCAGGGTATCGTGATACATCTAAGTGGGTTACTGCTGAAAAGGACCACGTAACTAGGGTTTCTAATGGGTTAAGTGTTGTCATTCCAATTCGTGACTTAACCCTATCCAGATCATGTATCAAGTTGGTTAAGTGTGTTCAAGCAGTTCATGACTTAACCCTATCAAATCATCGTGTCAAGTTGGTTAAGTACATTCAAGTGGTTCATGACTTAACCCTATCATGTGGCATTAATTCATTAGTGCACGCCAACCTCTCACATTGGACTAACTGTTGTGGTTACTGGATTTCCGGGCGGTTCCAGGCAGATTTACACCACAACATAGTCTGACCTCGGGTTTTTACGTGTGATATAACCAAATACCCACATTGGATCCTATTGTTTGCAGCAACTGGATTTGCCGAGCGGTTCCGGGCAGATTTACACTGCAAACTCAACCCAACCTCGAGTTGTCAAATTTAAAGTTTATCTAATTGTCATGCCCACTTTCAAGTTTTCATGTCTAGATTCATGTCAAGTTTCAGGTCATGTTTCACGTCAAATCGTGTCAAGTTCATGTCCATATCCAGGATCAAGTCATAACAACGTTCATGTTCAAGTTTAATGCTAATTCATGTTTTACCTAGTCTACCCAAATCGTATTCCCATCGCACGTAAGCTCGAATCGATACAAATAAATCTAATTAGGGAATAACATAAAAAAGGAACGGGTATAAGGTGGCAAAAGTGATTACTAGCATAGCATGGTATGACTTGAAATAAAAGATTAAAACATTACTGGCATATGGAATATTGGCCTTAAACATAAAGATTCCAAATCTAGCAAAATAAGGTACTAGTCATGATAACAGTTGTCACAAGGTGATAGTATAGTCATGGTAACGACTGTCATAAGGTGATAGTCATGAACTTGTGACTAATAGCAGATTCAACATGATAATATGAGGGGTTCTCTTTGATTTACAACATGAATAGGCCACAAATCAGTGTCATAGTAATATTCAAGAGTCAAGATCCAAGATGAACAAGAATGGATGTAAAACAGTCATCATACATAGGTCCAATTTCAATTTACAACATATACATATTACATTTACAGTTTAAATCTGAAAATAACTGGGGCTTACAGATCGTGGTTCGAGAATTAGAAAAAGAGAGTCGATGTTGAATATTCTTAGTCAAGTCCTAATAGAGGTCCCCAAATCAGCAATTCCCTTAACGCAGTTTCAACGTAGAAGAAGCAGTCCCTCTCTCAAACTTTTCAACCAGAATTAGAGCAGCATAAAGTCAGAAAAGAATTTTGTGTAGAGAGACTGGTGTTAGGGGCTGTGTTTATAGGGTCAGGTCAACGAATGTGGACAGAAACGAGGCCAAATACATCAAAGTGAATCCAGCTTCAGAAATGGGCTCGGGCACCTGGTCGACCCCCAGGTCGACACTATGGTCGACCTGGTCCTGGACAGGTCGACTACATAGTCGACCCCCATGTCGACCTGGTCCTGGGCGGGAAATTTCCCGCCCAGTCCATTTGGAGGTTTGAATTTCGAATTTTGAATTCGAATTGAACTGTTTTTGAACTTGAAAACTTCTGAAATCTTCGAAAGGTCATAACTTGGTCATACGAACTCCGATTTTCGAAAACTCAGACTCGTTTCCAAGAAGAATTTCGAGTCGAACGCAGTGGTGCAACCCATTTCCCTTGATTCTTATTTTAAAAATTAATTCTGCCTTGATTTATGGTTATTACTTGTTATAAAAACACGGGTTGTTGCATTCTCCCCCCTTAAAGGATTTCGTCCCCGAAATCTCTAAGTTAGGGAGGATGTGTCCTACCATCCATCATCCATCTACTCAAAGCATCATCCACAGGCAACCATTGTCCTTAAAAGATTTCTAGTGCTATATGAACATATGCAGAAAGTGTGTTTATATGTACTTATCTAATGCAAAAGATCAGGCGGTTACTGATTCAGTAAACCTCCTTAATGCAAAATATTTTAGTACCATGAATCCAACATGTATGCAAATTCCTAACATAGTTTATAATCTCTACGTGAGTGCACACACATTCATCCATATGCAACATCCAAGTGATAGCATAACAAATTCCATCCATGTAAAAGTATTAGCACTCATGCATATGCAACATGAAAATGTGACTGAGCCGATCTAGTGCCTAATGTGTGTCATGTATCCACTAGCAACCACTTGCAACCACTTGCAACCATTTGCAAACATCCACCATAACATGTTTCAATCACATGTTTACATCCATATGGTTCTACCTAAGGTTCTCAAGATAAGATCGAGAAGATAACAAGATAAACGTAGATATTAGAATCATGATACGAAAAGGTGTTCAAGTTTATAGGAAAAAGAGATCGAGAATGTACCCTCAAAAAGAAATGGGTAAAGCGCGCGCATCTTCTCTTCGGTTTCCCAAGTTGCGTCTTCTTGGGTTTCACTCCACTGCACTTTCACTAGCTTGACTTCTCGATTCCTTAGCTTCTTAATCTCCGTTCCTAAGATACGAATCGGAACTCGCCTCAATGTCGCTTCTTTTTCCACTTCTACGTCTTCAAGGATGCTTGGCTCAACCACTTCGGCTGACTCGTGCAAACACTTCCGGAGATGCGAGACGTGAAAGACATTGTGCACTCCAGCCAGCTTCTCGGGTAAGTCTACCTTATAGGCCATCCGTCCAATCCTCTCAGTGATAGGGAATGGTCCTATGAACCCTGATGCTAGCTTTCCAACTGCTCCAAAACGAACTACATTGCGTAACGGAGAGACTTTTACAAAGACCATATCTCCGACTTCGAACTCTAGGTCTGTCCTTCTTTGGTCCGCATAAGATTTCTGTCTATCTTGGGCCGTTTTCATCCATCTTCGTATCAACTCAATCTTCTTAGAAGTGTCCCTTATCATGTCGGGCCCAAGTATAAGTCTGTCTGTTGTCTCCCACCAACAAGTTGGTGACTTGCACGGTCTTCCATACAGGGCTTCGAACGGTGCCATTCCGATGCTAGCTTGGTAACTATTGTTATATGCAAACTCCACGAGATGGTCTTCCCAAGTACCACCAAAGTCAAGAATAAATAGCCTCAAGATATCTTCTAGTACCCTATTTACCCTTTCGGTATGTCCATCCGTCTATGGGTGATAGGTCGTGCTTAAATTCAGTCGTGTTCCCATTGCTTCTTGCAGACTACTCCAGAACTGGCTAGTGAAAATCGGGTCACGATCACTAACTATACTAGAAGGAACTCCATGCAATCGTACTATCTCTCGAAGGTAAATAGAAACTAGCCCTGGTGCGGTCCTCTTGCTTTTCACCGGAATGAAGTGAGCACTTTTTGTGAGTCAATCAACTATGACCCATATGCTAGTATTTCCCTTCCTTAACCTAGGCAGTCTATCCACGAAATCCATTGAGATACTCTCCCATTTCCATTGCGGAACCTCCAAAAGATGTAATTGCCCACCAGGCTTCTTCGACTCGGCCTTTACTTGTGGGCACACCATGCACTTCGAAATGAACTCTACCACGTCCTTTTTCATTCCAGCCCAAAAGAAAATGCGTTTCATATCCTTGTACATCTTATCCCCTCCGAGATGTATAGCCATCTTCGAGTGATGCGCCTCTTTGAGAACTTTCCTTACTAAGTCTCCCACTTGTGGGACACATAGTCTTCCATCGCGCCTTAGCCATCCCTTGTCATCTATGGCATACCTACTGAGGTGACTTGACGTCTCACCCCTAATCAGCTTGTCAATGATTTCGACTATTTGTGGGTCTTCCTTCTGTGAAGTCCCTACTTGATCTAGAAGTGTAGGTCTTAACTCAAGAGATGCAAACGTAGCAGTCAATAACTCAACAGCAGGTGTAAAATCAAAGGTTTCTATAAACTCAAGGCTTTTTCTTTCAACAAACAAGGGGCTCAAAGTCAACCATTTTCTACTTAGCGCATCCGCCACCACATTACCCTTGACAGGGGTATAAGCTATATCGAAGTCATATGATGCCAAGAACTCCATCCACCGCTGTTGTCTCAGATTCAAGTCTTTCTGTGAGAAGAGGTACTTAAGCGATTTGTGGTCGGTATACAGCTCGAACCTCTCCCCTAGAAGATAATGGCACCAAGCTTTAAGTGCAAAAACAATCGCGGCCAACTCCAAGTCATGCGTGGGATAGTTTTTCTCATGAACTTTAAGTTGTCTGCCCCCGTAGCATATTACTCTTCCTTCCTGCATTAGGACAGCGCCAAACCCCGTTCCGCACGCATCTGTGTACACGGTAAACATCTTACCTCGATCGGGTAATTCCAAAACTGGAGCTGTGGTGAGGTCTTTCTTAAGTCTCTGAAAAGCAGCGTCACATTCTATGTCCCACACAAAAGCTAGGTTCTTCTTTGTTAACTTTGTAAGAGGGGCTGAAATCTTAGCGAAGTCCTTAATCAACTTCCTGTAGTAGCCCGCCAAACTGAGAAAGCTCCTCACCTCCGTTGCATTCTTAGGAATTTTCCAGTCCTGTACCGCAACTACTTTTGCGGGGTCCACGGCTATGCCTTGCTTAAAAACTACATGTCCAAGGAACCGAACTTCCTTCCTCCAAAAATGGCATTTGGAGAACTTAGCCTTTAACTGGTGTTCTCTAAGCGTTTCCATGATTTCCTTGAGATGTCTAGCATGCTCTTCTTCTTCTTTTGAGAAGGTCAAAATATCATCCACGAAAACTACCACAAACTTGTTAAGGAACTCCCAAAACACCCTACGCATCAAATCAACAAAGTACGCGGGTGCATTCGTTAACCCAAACGGCATGACGAGCAATTCGGAGAACCCATCTGGAGTCCTAAATGCAGTTTTGTCAATGCTATCCTCAGCTACTCTAAGCTGATGGAATCTTGTGGCTAGATCGAGTTGAGAGAAAACAGATGCTCCCACAAGCTGGTCTAACAAATCATCGATTCTTGGTAGCGGGTGCCTATTCTTCTTTGTTAGCTTATTTAACTCACGATAATCTACGCACAGACGAAGCGATCCATCCACCTTAGTAGCAAATACCACCGGAGCACCCCATTCAAAAATGCTTCGCCTTATGAAATTTTTCTCAAGCAACTCATTAATTTGTTTACTGAGCTCTCTTCTTTCTCGCGGGGCCATGTGCCTAACGGGCAATGAAACTAGCTTGGCATTATCAACAAGATAAATTCGGAACTCTATCTCACGTTTAGGAGGTAATCCCCTCACTTCATCAAAGACATCTGGATATTCTCGGACCACTCTTACGGATTGCAAATTATCGTCGGACGAGTCAAGAGATTCAAGATAACATAACATGACCGGACACTTAGGGTTACAAGAAATTTCAAGTGTATTCCCAAGGCGAGTCATGAGCCTCACTACCCTTCGTTCACAATCAAGAATGGCTCCATAATCGGACAGCCAATCCATGCCTAGGATCAAACCGTATCCATGAATCTGAGAACATAAGCATTACACGTGAATTCTATGCTAAAGATAGAGATCCTCAAATCCACACACATCATAGATAAATGGGCGGAGCCCCCAATTGGATTTGAAACTATAATGGGATCATCAACCAGATTAGTACTTAGGTGCAGATTTTCAACAATATCAGAAGAAATAAAAGTATGCGATGCGCCAGAGTCAAATATGGTTCGAATAGGAAAGTCAGAAATGTAAACAAGGCTTTCTACGGAAATATTACTACCTCGGTCAAGAGCTGAAGTGGTGTTGAGAGCATGCAACTGCCCTCCAAAAGGTCCTGCTCCCTGGGTCTGCCCTTGCCCCTGTCCTTGCTTCTTAGGGCAATCCTTGCTGATGTGTCCAGTATCTCCACAATGAAAGCATTCACCCAACTTCCTCTTCTTCTTTCTACAGTCTTTAGCTAGATGTCCAGTAATACCACAGAAGTTGCACTTCCTCGTCTCACGTGATTTGTTGTTGCTCTTGTTATTCTTGTTATTCTTGTTGTTCCCCTTCTTGAAGTCAGCTTTCTTATTCTGAGTCTCGTTAGGCTTAACCTCCTTCTTGCTATTCTTGTCTTCCTCATGAAGTAGAGCCATATGCACCAAGCTTTCAAAGGTCGCCCCCATGGGTATATAAGTTAGGGCCAAGCTGTGTAGTGGCTCGTTCAACCCTCGAGCAAAGCGTACAGCCTTTTTCTGGGTTGTGTTGACCAAATCCAAACCGAACCGAGCAAGCTGATTAAACTTATTCACGTACTCCCTCACAGACATATCCCCTTGCTTAAGTGCTAGGAACCTCTCCATCTGAAGGTTCTCCTCTGCTGACGATAAGAATTTAAGCCCAAACCTCTCTCTAAAGTCTGCCCAAGTCTCAACTGGCCTGGTAGCGTTGGTGACTTCCCACCAAAATGCAGCTTCCTCTTTCAACGACCATGCTGCCAACTAAACTTTCCTATGGTCCTCCATATCAAATATAATGAACAATTCTTCTGTCTCCTTTAGCCAGTTTCGTGCCTCAACGAAGGTTTCAGTTCCAACGAAGTTCTTGCCACCCATTTCTTTAAAGTCTTTGCATATTTTGGCAAAGGCAGTACCAGGAGGAGGAGGAACTGCGACCACTGGGGGAGGCGGAGGAGGGATGTCTGCCGTGCCCACGTCGTTGGCCCTGGCTTCTAAGTACCTTCGGAACCATCCAGGCACGGGTATTCCCTCAGGAAGGTTAAGATCGGCCATGCTGAAAAACGAAAAGAAAAGGATTCAAACGAGGAAACAAAGGAAAGTGCTAATGGCTTTTTGGGGAATAGCCTTTTTAAACATAAAACTTTTCTTGAAAAATGCTTCTTTATAAATGGTTTTTGAAAATAGTTTCAGAAGGTTTTTTTTTTAACTTTTTGCCAAGCCTGGTAACCTTCTGCTCTAATACCAAATGTAACACCCCACCTCCGCTAGGGTCACTCACAAAGGGAATGCACTAGTTTTGGTGGAGTATTATCTAGGTAAACATGCACAGAGATATCACAAGGCAGAACATAGATAAAGCAGCGGTAGAAATTAAAAACCAACTTTTTATTCTTTTCCAAAAAAGAGTCAAAAGCTCATATATCCAAGATACAGATTATTCCACTACATCAAGTTCCAAATAAAGAAGCATAAACTTAAAACAAAAGCAAATTATTCCCATAAATAGCAGAAGCAGCCATAACATAGCCCAAGACCAAACCGTACATGAGCAGTCAGAAAGCAAGCTAAATCCAAGCTAATAGCTAGTGTTTCCTACCTGAGAACCCGAGGGGAAGAAACAAAAGAAAAAGGGGTGAAAGAAAAAGGGTCAGTCATAAAGACTGGTAAGCCCTAGTGACTTTCAGTATGAAAACAAGTAAAGGTAACTTAATATGTGAAAATGGAATTAAACATAAGGGTGATAACAGAACTGGTAGGATAATTAAGATAACAAGATAAGTCAAGTCTAGCATCGCATGTTCAAGATTCGCTGCACCAATTGTACTAGTATTCTAACCCATGTCAAGTATTAACCATGAAATGACCCCTTGGCCCAGTATCATGAAGTGACCCATTACGGGGTCCTACGGTATGATCTACTAATCGATCGGCTCCCTACAAGTCCTAACTCGTCATGTGTCTGTGTCATACGGCCCTATCGTGAAATGTAGTTACCTGTGCTAGGTCCACCATAGGGTGTATCAAGTCCTATGGTGCCTACAACCGACACGAATCAAGCACGCATAGTGTAAATCTATGGGTGCCTAATGCCTGCTTTTTCAACTCCGGACTACGTGCACGACCATAGCCCGCCTGAACCTACAATGGCGCACCTACTCAGCCGTCGTTCTGGTCGCTTACAATCAGCCCAGTAATCGTGCCCCACCCTGCCTAGTCCCAGGGTATCGTGATACATCTAAGTGGGTTACTGCTGAAAAGGACCGCGTAACTAGGGTTTCTAATGGGTAAAGTGTTGTCATTCCAATTCGTGACTTAACCCTATCCAGATCATGTATCAAGTTGGTTAAGTGTGTTCAAGCAGTTCGTGACATAACCCTATCAAATCATCGTGTCAAGTTGGTTAAGTATATTCAAGTGGTTCGTGATTTAACCCTATCATGTGGCATTAATTCATTAGTGCACGCCAACCTCTCACATTGGACTAAATGTTGTGGTTACTGGATTTGCCGGGCGGTTACGGGCAGATTTACACCACAACATAGTCTAACCTCGTGTTTTTACGTGTGATATAACCAACTACCCACATTGGATCCTATTGTTTGCAACCACTAGATTTGCCGAGCGGTTCCGGGCAAATTTACACTGCAAACTCAACCCAACCTCGAGTTGGCAATTTTCAAGTTTATCTAATTGTCATGCCCACGTTCAAGTTTTCATGTCTAGATTCATGGCAAGTTTCAGGTCATGTTTCATGTCAAATCATGTAAAGTTCATGTCCATATCCAGGTTCAAGTCATAACAACGTTCATGTTCAAGTTTAAAGCTAATTCATGTTTCACCTAGTCTACCCAAATCGTATTCCCATCGCACGTAAGCTCGAATCGATACAAATAAATCTAATTAGGGAATAACATAAAAAAGGAACAGGTATAAGGTGGAAAAAGTGATTACTAGCATAGCATGGTATGACTTGAAATAAAAAATTAAAATATTACTGGCATATGGAATATTGGCCTCAAACATAAAGATTCCAAATCTAGCAAAATAAGGTACTAGTCAAGATAACAGTTGTCATAAGGTGATAGTATAGTCATGGTAACGACTGTCATAAGGTGATAGTCATACATTTGTGACTAATAGCAGATTCAACATGATAGTATGAGGGGTTTCTCTTTGATTTACAACATGAATAGGCCCCAAATTAGTGCCATAGTAATATTCAAGAGTCAAGATCCAAGATGAACAAGAATGGATGTAAAACAGTCATCATACATAGGTCCAATTTCAATTTACAACATATTCATATTACATTTACAGTTTAAATCTGAAAATAACTGGGGCTTACAGATCGTGGTTCGAGAATTAGAAAAAGAGAGTCGATGTTGAATATGCTTAGTCAAGTCCTAATAGAGTTCCCCAAATCAGCAATTCCCTTAACGCAGTCTCAACGTAAAAGAAGCAGTCCCTCTCTCAAACTTTTCAACTAGAATTAGAGCAGCATAAAGTCAGAAAGAACTTTGTGTAGAGAGACTGGTGTTAGGGGCTGTATTTATAGGGTCAGGTCAACGAATGTGGACAGAAATGAGGCCAAATACATCAAAGTGAATCCAGCTTCAGAAATGGGCTCGGGCACCAGGTCGACCACCAGGTCGACACTATGGTCGACCTTGTCCTGGGTAGGTCGACTACATAGTCGACCCCCATGTCGACCTGGTCCTGGGCGGGAAATTTCCCGCCCATTACATTTGGAGGTTTGTTCAAATTGAATTGTTTTTTAACTTGAAAACTTCTGAAAACTTCGAAAGGTCATAACTTGGTCATACGCACTCCCATTTTCGAAAACCCAGACTCGTTTCCAAGCAGAATTTCGAGACGAACGCAATGGCGCAACCCGTTTCCCTTGATTCTTATTTTAAAAACTAACTCTGCCTTGATTTATGGTTATTACTCGTTATGAAAACACGGTTTGTTATACCACCAAACTCAAAGCTTGTCTACGACTTCACTAATGGCTCTCATGGATCTAACAACTCTTCCCCAACTTCAAGTGGATCGAATCCATTCCAATAATCATTAAATCTCACTCCAATTAAATCTGAGCTCCTTGTATCTCATTCAAACTTCATGAAAAAGCTCTCTAACACAATTCAAGCAATCACTAATATTTTCTAATCCTCTGCGAAGCCTAAATCGAATGCTTAGTCACTACGAAGTCTACGAAGATCATTCAAAATGCTTAAGTGATCAAGGATTGATACATGTATCATCATAAAGCTTGAGTTCCCTTAATTTTCTTCCCCAAATTCTAGTGAGACTAAACCATAAAGAGAGTGAAACAAGAGAAAAGGGGAAATCCGGATGTATAAAGAGAATTTATTCATGTTGTAAACAAAATATCGTAATGAGAATTGGTTAGAAAGTGGACGTAGATTCATCATGAATTGAATCACTATAAAAATTCCTTTGTCTACATTTTATGCTTTTTATTTTGTAATATCTCGGTTCCACATTTTAATCTTACCGAATCAGGGAAGTGCATCGTTTACACCTTTGGTGTTGATTTCAAATTCGAATCAAACACCTAGAAAGAGATAAAAGCGAGAAATGAGCAATATGAGAGAATTCACGTATGTTGTGAAAAAAAATATCATAATGAGTAATGATTCAAAATTGGATGTAGATCTATTTTGGATCGAACCACTGTAAGAATCCTTGTTCTTCATTTTTACTTTTTATTTTGCTATTACGTGTTTCCATATTCTAATCTAACCATTTGGTGATGTGCTATAAAGCGCCTTTGGTGTTGAAATCAAATTTTGGTTTTAACATCTGTCAACTCCAAATCATGAGTTGGATAATTCCTCTCATGCGGCTTAAGCTATCGACTTGCGTATGCCACAGCATTATCCTTATACATTAGCACTGCTCCAAGCCCAGAACCACATGCATTGGTGTATACCACCATTTCTTCATTCCCGCTTGGAATCGTCAAAACAGGAGCAGTTGTCAGTCTCTCTTTTAGGATTCCAAAAGCTTGCTCATACTTTGCTTCCCATGTGAACACTTGGTTCTTATTCATCAATTCTGTCAATGGATCAGTTATCTTGGTGAAATCCTTGATAAACCAGCGGCAATAACCTGCCAATCAAAGGAAACTTCTCACGTCTATTGCATTCCTAGGTCTATCCCATTCCTGGATTGCTTCCACCTTAGAGGAGTTAACCACAATTCCATTTAAAGAACTACATGTCCTAAGAACCTCACTTCACTCTTCCAGAAGTGAGACTTCAAAATTTTAGCCTTCAGCTGATGCTTTCACAAGATTTCCTAAACAGCTCTCAAGTGTGTCTTATGGTCTTGCTAATAACGGTATGAAAAATAAGAATACGATCCACAAACACAAGCACGAACTTGTTCAACCGATCTATGGAAAACCTATTTATAAGATCCACAAAATATGTTGGCACGTTAGTCAACCCAAATGACATCATCTACCATTCAAAGAAACCAGATGGTGTCCTAAAGGCAGTCTTCCACACACTATCCTTTGTCACCCTCAATTGGTTGAATCATGTTGCCCAATCCTTCTGAGAAAACACTTTGGATTCGTAAAGCTAAACGAACAAGATATCGATCCTCATTAACGAATGCTTGTTCTTCTTGGTCACCTTATTCAACTCACGGTAGTCCACACGCAGTCTCAAGGATCCATCGACCTTGGTTGCAAACACAGCTGGTGCACCTCATTCGGATACACTTCTCCGGATGAATCCTTTTCCCCAAAAGGTTATGAACTCGCACCTCTTACTATCATTGTTCCTTTGGTACCATCCTCCTAAGAGGCATAACAATAGGTCTAGCACCGTCGACTAAATTAATTCTAACTTCAATCTCATGATTCGGTAGAAAAACATTGACCTCTTCAAAGACGTCCTTAAACTCATTAGCGGTCTTCACAAATGACAAGTCTTCCTATGGAATCACAAGAGAATATAAAAATCTCACGAAGAGACCATCTTCGGGCTTACATCTTGTTAACTCCAAATTTGGAATCAACACCAAAAGGTGCAAACAGTGCACTTCACCGAATTGGTAAGATTAAAATGTGGAACCGCATTATTACAAAATAAAAAGCATAAATGAAGACAAAGGAATTTTTATAGTGGTTCGATTCTAAATGAATTTACATCCACTTTGCAATCAATTACCATTATGTAATTTTGTCTACAACATGAATGAACTCTCACTATACACCCATTTCTCATTATCCTCTCTTTTCACTCTCCCTACGATCTAACTACACTTAAATTTGGCAAACGGATGGAAGAAATCACTTGCTCTATGATGGTGGATGTATAAGTCCTTGATCACTTTTGTAACACCCCACATTCATTAAAGTCACTCACAAAGGGAATGCATTAAGTTCGTGGAGCATTATAAGTAAACAGAATAGAATATTACAAGTCAAATACATAAAATAGTACTTTAAAATTTATAACTTTATTGCAGTGGAAACAGAGATAAGTTTGGTTACATGTAACACCCTGAATTTTCTATGAATATAAGAATTAGCAATCCCAAGAATACATAATTATAAAATTGAGAATTAAGGGAAATGGGTTACGCCATTGCGTTCGTCTCAAAATTTTGCTTGGAATAGAGTCCAAGTTTTCGTAAATCGGACTTCGTATGAGGAAGTTATGGCCCTCTGAAGTTTCAGCAATTTTATATGAATTAAAATAGTTCAGAATAATAAATTCGAAATTCGAAATTGAAAATCCAAACAGGTGAGCAGGCTGAGCATGAATTCTCTCGCCCAAGCGCCAGGTCGACCTACCCATACGAGTCGACCTGGGGGTCGACCTACCCATACGGGTCGACCTGGGTATCGACCTACCCCCCCCCCTCGGGCAGATCTGAAATGTGATGATTTCTGACTCTCTGCTAAGTCATTAGGGCTGATGTGGCTGTTCAAGATAACTCTATCTAGTCTGGATGGTTGGATTTGCTCTTATGATGATCCAATGGCTTAGGTTGATTCAAACTTCAATAAAAGAGTGCCTAGACTAAAACCCTAAATCAAAACAAAAAAATTGTCTCATGGCCACCATGCTGCTGCTAGGGTAGTTATCCTTCCTAAAGCTTAGGATTTAGCAAGTTAGAATTCCAATTCAAAAGACGAACGAACCATTCCCTTCTCTAACCTATCTTTGTGAGTACTATTTCTTTCACAATATAATTAATAAATTAATTAGGATGGGTTGTAATTGGATTATGAGAACATGTATTTTGAATCATGTGATGGTGTTTAACTTTGTTATCTTATGTTGGTAGATCTATTTCATATTTAACTTGATTCATTTTATGCAAGTTTGGGATGTAAAATCATATGTTAATTCATATGTGAATCTTATGCAAGTTTGGGATGTTAAATCATATGTTAATTCATATGTGAATCTTATGCAAGTTTGGGATCTTGAATCATATGTTAATTTGTGAATCTTATGCAAGTTTCGATGTTAAATCATATGTTAATTCGTATGTGAAACCTTATGAAAGTTTGGGATGTTAAATCGTATGCTAGTTTGAATATGAATCTTATGCAAGTCTATATGTGAATTATACACAAGTTTATCTGTGAATCAAGTATATACATATGCTAGTTCATAAGCAAAAACAAGTGATAAATTCATATGCAAGTTATAGAAATCCATATGCAAGTTTAGGTGAAAAACTATATTCACATTTTTGGGTGAAAATTATATTCACATATGCAAGTTAAGTGAGACCCATAATTTATATATGCAAGTTCACAATTTCATGTTTGGATCTATATTTAGATCCATGGTTGTATATGCAAATATATGATTCTATATGAACATTGTCTATGCAAATTGTTGGCTATGCAATTTTATGTTAGAATTCCTATTTGCAAGTTAGATCTATTTTTATGTGTTATGCAAGTTGTGATGTTTCTTTTTTATAAGATAGACTATTTGCGAGTCTAACATATTTCATATTTGAACGTACAAATAGCGTGGGGACAACGGGAAAATGTTAATTATGTAAATTGTGAATTGGCATAAAATGGCTTTAAAATTATATAATTAAATTGAGAAATTAATTGGTATAATTTTTATACCTAAAGATTATGGACATAAATTAGGTGACAATTATGAACATAATTAATTTGGAATTTATTTACAATTTGAATAGGGATAATTAATCCATATTGGGGGTGAAATAATTTATAATAATAAAGGCCTAAGACACGAGATTAAACTCGTTTGTGGTGTAAGACTGCCAGGACCCGCCTGGCAAATCCAGCAACCACAAACAGTAGTCTAATGTGAGAGGTCGAAGGCATAAATTAAATGCGTAATAGTTGTAAAGACACGAGGTAAGACACGTTTGCGGTATAAGACTGCCCGGACCCGCCCGGCAAATCCGAAAACCGCAAACTGGAGTCTAATGTGGGAGGTCTTACAAGGTTATGGTTGTAATGAATTAAGTAACACTTAACCATGATAAACATGTAGTGGGACATGGGGGTTAATTGGGTGACATGGGTGGCTTGTGAAATACGATTAGAAACAGTTAACCAAATTGAAACATGTAAGAAGACATGAATAAGAAGGGGTTAAGTGGAAAATTCTAGTGGGGACCAAGCATAGGTTGAAAGCTTGTGTCAAACATTGGGGACCCATTTCAAACCAGTAACCCATTAAGTATCTTCGTGAGCTCGAGTTAGATTGAGGATGGGACACGCTTACTGGGTTTGATTGTAACAGGTCAAAACGGGTTAACGGGGGCAACGCAAGTCCAACGGGGTCATGTGCGTGCGTGGGCCCGGGCTGGTAGGTAAGACGTTGTTGCATCGTGTAGATATAAGTCGTGCATCTTTATTGGTATCGGGTTGCCACTTTGGGGAGTGATACATCCCACGGTGGGACCAGCATGGGTATCTACGAGTTAGGGAGCCGATCACATAGGGGTAGTGGGTAAAACTAGTGGGGATAGGGGCAGGCGGCACCTATGGAGACAACTAGGGGTACACGGAGCTACCATTATGATTATTATGTTTAGTAGGCGGGATCAACTTTTAGGGTGACTAGTAGTGGTGCAGTGTAGTAATTACCCTATAGTGATTAGGAGCGAGATTAACGCTAGAATATTCCTCTCATTTGTTTTGTCTTGCCCACTTGTTTCACAGTCATTCCTCATTTTACCAGTTTATGCCTTATCCTAATTACTTTAATAATTATAATGTTAAAATTATGGTACTCACCAGACTTTATGTCTGACCCCTTTTGTTTTCACCTCTTTTCTTCCTTCCCTCCCCCCCTCCCCCCCAGGTTCTTAGGGTGGGAATAGTGCTAGTGGAGCTTGATTCGGATCTTTCTCTCTCTATGGAAGTGCTTGTATTGCTGAAAGTAAAGT
Organism: Allium sativum; assembly: GCA_030737875.1. Taxonomy (NCBI): domain Eukaryota; kingdom Viridiplantae; phylum Streptophyta; class Magnoliopsida; order Asparagales; family Amaryllidaceae; genus Allium; species Allium sativum. The sequence goes on from CM060909.1 coordinate 518,785,877, forward strand.
TCAGCTCATGTCTTTATGGCTACTTATGTTGGGGGTATGCTTTTTTACTTTATGTACTGAGAAAACAATTTGTCAAGATGGTTACTAAGTGCACTAGGTTTTTCTGTTGGTTTATATGTTGTTGTAACCAAACTAATTCTTTGCCGCAATAAATGTTGTTTTGAAAATTTTCAAGCTAATATATGTATCTGTCTTGTTATATTCTATTCTATTCTCTAATAATACTCCATGAAAGTTAATGCATTCCCTTTGAGAGTGACATTAATGGACGTGGGGTGTGACATTACATCTTTAAAACCATCGCACCAAAACCAAGTACATAATATCAATCTTGTACAAAAGCCATCAGAGTACATAATTTTTTAAACCATAATCCCCAATCCAAAATTCCATATGAAAGAGAAACAAAGCTAAGCTTTACTTTCGTCACTTCAAGCGGGAAAGTCCAAATCAATATTTAACGTGTCCACCCTAAGAACTTGCGGGGGAGGAAAGAAAAGAGGCGAAACAAAAAGGGGCAGACGTAAAGTCTGGCGAGTTCAGTGACTTTTACAATATAATTAGTAAAACAACACGATTATAACATAAACTGGATATAAGAGATGACTGTAACATAAGAAGATATGACAAGGTAACAAGATGAACAATATGTAACATTGACTGCGCTTCTAACCACAATAAGATATTCTCTACGCCGCACCCATACTAGTTTCAATACTAAAAGATGATCCCTCTTAGCTAAATAGAATGACGATAGTTTCGTGTACTTCTAGCTATTATCATGGGTAACCAACGTGCACCCGTCATCACTAGATATATCCACTATCCTCCTTGCTCGACTATGTACTTCAAGCTGCTATCAAAGGTAACCAAAATGCACCCATCACCACTAGATGTACCATCCCTATTAATTGTAATAATGGTAACTACGTATACTCCTAGCCGTTATCGCAGGTGCCCCACTTGCTCCTACCACCACTAGTTGTACCCACTACCCTCCCCATTCGATCGTCTCCCTAACCTTGTAGACTTATGTGTGGTCCCACAATAGGGTGTATCACTCCCAAAGGTGGTAACCCCGATACTACTGAAATGCACAGCTTATACCTACACGATGCAACAACGTCTTACCTACCAGCCCAGATCCACGCGTGCACATGACTCCATTGGAATTGCACTGCCATCGCTAACTCTTTATTTACCTCTTACAATCAACCCCAGTAAGCATGTCCCTGTCCTCGACCTAGTTCGAGCTCATATAGATACTAAAATGGGTTATTGGTTGAAATGGGTCCACACACTTAACACAAGCTTCCCTCCTAAGCTTGGTCCCCATTAGGAATTCCCACTTACCCCCTTTTAGTCCCCATGTCTTAACACATGTCTCATCTTGGTTAAGTGCTTTTATTATGTTTCACATGCTACCCACTTAACCCTTTATTATTCCTATGTCTAATCACATGTCTTATCTTGGTTAAGTGTTTTTAATTAAGTTTCACATGCTAGCCATGTCACCCACTTAACACTTTTACTATTCCCATGTCTTCCCATATGTCTTTGTCTTGGTTAAGTGCTTTTTAATTCATTATAACAATAGTCTTGCTAGTCCTCCCATATTAGATTGTCGTTTTGCGGCTGCTGGATATGTAGGGCAGTTCAAGGCATGCTTATAACACAATCCAAATCGAACCTCGTGTCTTTGCATTATAATGCATCTAATTTCAGCCTTTGAACTCTCACATTAGATTACCAAATTACGGTTGTAGGATGTGCCAGGCGGTTCCGGGTAGTCTTGTACTGCAATTCGAATCTAACCCCGTGTCTTAGGCGTTCATTATCACTTTCTTGATTCAAGTCCCAATTTTAAATCTTGGATTAAAATATATTCCAATTACCCATAATTTCCAATCTAATTTATGTTTATAATTTTAATCCAAATTAGGCATATAATCTTATGTATAAAGGTTATGCCAAATTACGCCCAAATTAATTTGTGTTCATTGATATTAACAATTTATGCCAAACCTCATGTATACAAATTATATCCAATTATGCCCAATTCAACTTATGCCAAATCCCATGTATACAATTTATACACAATTATGCCAAATATATTTATGCCAATAATCTCATTTTATTACATATTTCCCCAAACTTTTTCCAATCGGTCAAACGTTATTCGTACGCAAATCTTAAGGCAATATGTTAGGCTCGAAGTTAGCCTAATCCCATAAAAAAAAGGAAAAGAAGAGTAGAAGAGAATCAAAATCAAAATTGGCGTAAACATAAGACCATGCATAAGAAACATAAACAGGCATATAACGATAAACTGGATCAGAAAGGCATATGGCATATTTATGGGTATGAATCTAAAAGATAATGATTTACAAACTTGATAAGATTCATCTCAATCACAGGCATATATATTAGATCCAATTTACAATCCTATCACAATTACTTTTATTTTAATTATATATGAAAGTGACAAAGACTCACAAAGACAAGATTAAGAGAATTAGGGGTTGTTGTAGCAATTCGGATCTTGAATAATCTCTACTTGATTGATGTAGATCTGATCTTCTAATTTGATTGTTGAAGAAGAACTATATCTAAATCTCTACTTCGATTTTGATTGGAGAAGAAAGGTTAGGTTAATTTAGATTAGAGCAGCATGGAGGCGCCATGGATGAAAAATGATGAGATTAGGGTTTGGTTTAGGGGTATTTTATAGATGTTCTAGGTGAATTAGAGCCTTTAGATCAAATTAGGATCCATCTAAACCATCCAAACTAGCAAAACACGTCATCCAGCCAATCCCAGAAGACCACGTATCAGTCCAGACCACAAAACTCGTAAGGCTAGATCTGGGCCGATGGGGTCGACACCCCTATAGGGGGGTCGACACCCTTATCGACACCCCTATAGGGGGGTCAAGACCTATGTCGACTCCACTAGGGGGTCGACACCCTAAGCGGGAGATACCCCGCTCACCCAGTTTTAGCTGATTTTGATTTTTGAATTCATTTTTGATTTATAATTTAATTATTATTAAATTCTGCTAATTCTTGAATTCTTCTAAGCTTCATAGCTTCTTCATACTGTATCCGTTTTACGCAAACTCGAACTCTGTCCCAAGCAGAATTCTTAGACGAATGCAACGGCGCAACCTGTTTCTCTTAATTCTTCATATAAAAATTAAGTATTCTTTAACTATCCCTTATGTCATGTTTTAAAATTACGGGGTGTTATAGTCTCCCCTTATTAAAGGATTTCGTCCCCGGAATCTTCAAGTTAAGAAGAATGTATCCTACCATCCAATCATTCATCTACTCATCCATCATCTACAAGCATCCATTGTCCTTAAAAGATTTCTAATGTTATATGAACATATGCAAAAGTGTGTGTATATGTTCCTTATCTAATGCAAATATCAGGCGGTCAATTAATTCAGTTGACCTCCTTAATGCAAAATATGATAGTATCATGCGTCCATTATGTATGCAAAAGAATCGTAGTGATACATATCATTTCTATATGAGTGCACAAGCATTCATTCAAATGCAGCATCCATATGATAACATACTCAATATACATCCATTAACTTAAATATGCACACTCATTCATATGCAATATGAAAGTGATTGAGCCGATCTGGTGCCTAATGTGTGTGTAAATGCATCCACAAGCAACCACTAGAAAAAAGTTACATCCACTTGCATCCACCAAACATAACATGTCTCGAACGCATGTTTACAACCATAGGATTTTCTACCTAAAGATCAAAGATACAATAGAGAGGATACACTATATGATAGAACAAGTATAAATAAAGCAATAGAAAAAGGAGAAGTTAAGAACATACCCTCAAAAAGGAAAGGGCACGACGCGCGTATCTTGTCTTCAGTCCCCCAAGTCGCGTCTCCTTGATCATACCCCCAATGGATTTTAACCAACTTGAGCTCTCGGTTGTGTAACTTCTTGACCTCCGATCCAAGGATGCATGTAGGAACTCGCCTAACCGTGGCATCTCGCTCTATTTCCACTTCTCTAAGCATGCTCGGCTCTACTAATTCCGCAGTATCGTGCAAACACTTCCGCAAATGTGACATATGAAATAAGTTATGAACACCACTAAGCTTCCCAAACAGCTTCACTCTATACGCCATCTGTCCAATTATTTCTGTAATGGGGAATGGACCTACGAACCTTGGTGTCAATTTCCCTACAGATACAAAACAAACTACATTCCTCAATGGTGATACTTCAACAAAAACCATGTCCCTAACATCGAACTCAAGATCGGTTCGCCTCTTATCAGCGTATGTCTTTTGCCAGTCTTGTGCTGTCTTCATGCATCTTCGAATCAAGTCTATGTTTTCCAAAGTTTCCCTAACCATTTCGGGCCTAAGCAAAATCTTATCTGTAGACTCCCACCAACAATTTGGTGATCGGCAAGATTATCCATATAGAGCTCCGAAAGACGCCATGTAATGCTAGTTTGATAGTTGTTGTTGTAGGCGAACGTGACTAATGGAAGATGTTCCTCCTATGTCCCTCCAAAGTACAAGATACATAACCTCAAAAGATCTTCTAGAATTCGATTCACTCTTTCTGTTTAGCCATCCATCTTTGGGTGATAAGCGGTTCTCAAACACAATTACGTTCCTACCTATTGTATATAACGGTGTTTTATACACAATTATATGATTTTTGTTTGATGATAACAACCAAATATTTATTATTTGAATATTTATTATTCGAAATGTGTTTGTTACTGTACTATTCTGTACATACATCAAAGATAGGAATATAATATTTATATTTAAATAAAATACAACTGTACAGACATTCATATATTCATACAGTATTTTATTTAAATTGAATATTCTATTTCAACATTCAAACATTACAGCTTTTTAATACTCCGCTATTTAAATACATTCACAGAATACTTGTACTTGTAAATTGACTGAATAAAATAGAAAAGTTTGTTTGACAATAAAATAATATTTTATTTCAAATGCATTTGTTTCTTACAAATAATAGTACAATTCATATATACATACTTTTTCATTGTCTGACTCATATACATTTCACTCTACACTCTTTGTACATTCATTTACAATTCATTTACATTCACTCTATACAAATTCATTTTACACTCATTCACTATCATTTGTCATGTCTTTTGTTTTTTGAATGCTTCACTATCAGTTCAGTCACTTTCTTCTGACTTCAGTCTTCTGTCTTCACTGCTCATTATCAGTCCAGTCATCATCTTCATACCTGTCACATGAAACACACACAAAATACAATGCAATAGAAATAAAACTGTATAAATGCGAATATAAATTTTATTTCTAAAATTTTATTTGCCTCAGATTTCTGGTGTGCTTCTCATCATTTTTCAAGACTTGATCTGATTCATCTCTGTCTAAGCAAGCAAGTTGTATATGTACAAGGACAGGAAATTTTTTGAATGGCTGCATATACACACGTGTATAAATAAACACGTGTGCACTGCCTCGCCACTCAGCAAGCAACTGAGGAGTAGTCAAATGGACTATTTCGACACAGTGCATTCATGAAAAACAACTCAATGTAAAAGTCAAAAGCAAGTTCAAGGCCAAGCCAACATATTTGGATGATTTTCAAAAATGATCGAGCACACTTCAAGCAGCAGTACGCAAATACAATGCAGCAGCACACAAATGATCAAATGGCATGATGGCACAAGTAAAACAAATGTACTAAAAATGATCGAGCCATGTTCAAATAAGAGACAATCCAAAAATGTTTTCAGCATGATTAAAAAAACAAACAAAAATGGATGAAGCAAGGGGCAACTTCAGTTTCTAAAGCATGGTGAAACAACATGAACTAGTGGTCACGCATAGGTATACATGAAATTTAATGGTATTGTGCAATTTTTCATGTGTACACATTCAGCATTACACAAGTTAAAGCTCAGCAAACAAAATCAGGTTCATATATATGGACATGTTTCAAGTCAGTGTGCAACTGTAGCATAGTTGAGTATGTATATGCATTGACAATACAAGACAAAGTCAAGAGCGAAGCCTCGACGGTTCAAGTGCAACAATGTGATAAATGAACATGTAAAAGCAAATGCAGTGGGAAACTCAAGAAAGCTCAAAGTGAAAGCATGAAGACAATGAACGCAACATGAACTATATTTAAGCAATAGGAGGTTCAAGACAAGTTGTTGATCTCCAGAAATCATGCATGTAACAGAAAGATGCAAGTAAATGAGTTCAAGTGAGAAATATGCAATAGTGTGTGCTAAACAACAAGTGCATGCCAAAATAAATGATTCCAGAAATTATTCTCAACTTTTTTTAGCAATATATGGCATGTACAAATACATTTCTAGGATTCGTTGCAAGAATTTTTGGCAACAATTCAATGGTGCAACAAAATTTTTTGTTAAGTCTCAAAGGTGCAATATACAAGGCCAGTAGCAAAGCAATCAAAGATGCAACAATGTATATGGCAAGTCTCAGCAGACATTTATGGGGCAGAAAAGCAAATTTCTTGTTTCCTATTTTACTAAAGGTTTGTCAGCATGCAAAATGGTGTAACTAGTTTCAAGTTCAAATGAATGGATGAATACATGACAAAAAGTTTTTTTTTGGGAAATCAGAAATTAAATTTTGTTTTGGCAAAAATTCCTTTTTGATTTATTTCTAGAATTGCCAAGGGAAATAAAATCGAATTGTAAGGGATTTAATGGTTTAAAGTTTTTCAAAATGATTCCAGTAATCATATATAGCCTGGTGTCAAGGCCAAGAGATTCTTTTTAGGCAACAAATTCAGAAATTCACAAGATAAATATCACTTCAAATTCAAAAGAGGAAAAAAAATTCTAGACTAAATGAAGGCCATAATTTCATGCCTAGGTACTCAGCCAAGCAATCACGCAACGCATTAGTTCAAGACAATCAAATGGGGCGAATTCGAGCAACCAAGGTAACTACGAATTTATAGTGAATCAAATCCAAGTCATTATCACGAAATCAGAGTTATTAAGGATTCGTTTTACCCTATAAATACATACACAACCATTTTCATCATAGGCAGAGATCAGAAACCACAAACAACTCACAAGAAATTCAAAGCAAGAAAATTCAGAAATTACTCACATGTTTTAGATAAATCGAGAGAGATAGACAACAATCCCAAATTGAAGAATCACATAGCAACAATTTCGACCACCAGAGAATTCAATTTCATCAAGCATCGATTCAGATTGGGGGAAGAACAAGAGAAACCTTGGTTTTTTCTTTCAAGCCGCCGCCATTTTCATTTGCAAAATAACAAAGGGATCAGACCAAGAAAACGGTTGCACACAAACTCAAAAGGGCTGGCCATCTTTGATTTAAAAGGGCATAACCCTTTATTCTTTAATCTCCTTTTTTTTATTTTGTCTAGGGTTTTCTTTGAATTGTTTTTCAATTTCTATTGTAAATTGTCTGAACAGTTTTCTAGTTCTGTAAAATCTATGGGGAATCAGTTGGGGATCAACTGACAATTTACTAATGTCTGTAAAACTAGGGGAAAATCTAGTCTAGTGGATATAGACTAGTCTAGGGTTTTGAGCGTAGAGTTAGAATAGGAGCGAGGGGTTCGCGAGTGTAAATGGTCTTGTTTGCGGGATCTGTTCTATCATCTAGTAGAAACCCTAGGAATGCAGTAGTAGGCAGGATTTTGCCAAAGCTGGGTATATCTTGTGTCATTTACTTTTCAGCATTCCTATTTCTGCTATATTCTGTGATCTATGAATGTTTTAATATCCCGTAATATTTGAACTCTGCGATAATTTGCAATAAACCCTATTCACCACCCTTTAGGGTTAATCTAGATCCAACAAGTGATATCAGAGCAGGTATTTTCTGTTAACTCTAGAGTAATGGTGATCCCTAGTTGTCAGTCCATAAAGAGTAAGTCCAGTGATATTCCAATTATTTTCAATGGAACAGTTTTTTTAATATGAAATCAAAATTCGAATTATATTTAAAATCTGTTAATTTTGAATATTGGAATATTATTGAAAATTTGGGAGATATGTTGGATAAGAAGAATATGGTTTTGAATGCTCGTGTTATGCATATTATTTATTCCTATCTTGATAATGATCAATTATAATTTATCTCTCATTGTTTAACTGTGTAGGATATCTGGAAAATACTCAACACGCTATATGGAAAATCTGACGACTGCTCAAAACCCTAGAATGACAACTCATCTTCAGATTTATGCTTCACAGTTTTTACAGAAGATAACTCAAATGGATCAGCTAATGGAGACTCAACAGACAACGAAATAGAAAATATCTCTTATGAAGATCTGGTTTATTTTTGGGCAGGTTTAACTAAATCTGTTGATAAACTCTAGCTGAAAATTAAATCTTTGAAATCTAAGAATTTTGAGTTGACAAGCAAAAATCAATGTTTGGAACTAAAATTTGAAAATTTTATGAAATTTGAAAATTCTGATTGTAAAAATTGTTTGGAATTAAAAACAGATCTCTCTCATCACAATAATAACATTCAAAGGCTTAAAGAAGAAATTCTAATTTTAAAAGATAACGAGATTGAGCTAAAAGTTGCAAACAATTGTTTACAAAAGGAATTTATAAATTTTAAGGATACCAAAAATTCCAAACATGATATTGCTGAAAATAATAGTTTGTTGAAAACAGATCTGATTTTGAAAGAGCTTGAAATTGAGACTGAAAAATTCAAAACCTTTGAAAAACTTGAATTTGAAAAACAAAACCATTTTGAAATTGAAATTTCGGAATCCCAAGCCAAAATTAAATTGCTTGAAAATGAGAATTTGGTTTTGAAACAGTCCAATGCTGAAAAGAAGATCGCTATAAATAATTTCTCAAATTTATTAAAATAAAATAGCTATCTAAAATCCAAAATTCAACAATTAGAATCAACTTTGGGTAAATTTTCTAATAGGGAAAAATCGTTTAATATGTTGTTACAAAACCAAGTTTCTATTGGAAATAAATCCGGTCTTAGCTTTAAGAAAAATAACGTTTTTGGAAAACAAAATTCAAATGATTTGAAAAATCCCTCAAACTGCTTCGGAAAGAACTGCTTTGAAAATTTGAACTCTAAGAATTTCATAATTTTTTTTGAATCAAAATTGTGATGAGAAATCATTTTATAATAAACCATTTAAACATTCCTGGATCTCAAAAAATAAAACGGGTTTCGTCAAGTTCAAATAGGTTTGGGTTCCTAAGGGTACAAAAGTTAATTCTAATGGTTTTTTATATAAACAAGTCTGTGTTCCAAAACATATGAATACAGTTTTGAGTGATTTTATAAACTTTGTTAGACCACTCGATCCTATAAATTGTTAGGTGCCGGAAAAGGCTAAGGAGCTGCTTTGTGAAAGAGAAATTGGATTCAAACAACTTCATATCATTGAATCATTTTCAGTTCCTTAGCCAAACATGTTGAGTTAGAGATTTATTTATTCACGTCAATTTCAAGTATAACCTCTAAACTCAACTTTGTAAGTATTCTCTGTTTTACTTTTCTTTGTCTATTCCTACTTCGACCCTTTCTATTTCTGTTTTCTGTTTTGTCACTGTAATATCATTGTAACTTCTACTGGACTTCATTAACTTCCAATTGTAGAACTCATATTTTTTGGAAATTCACTTTAGTTGAATAGAACTCTTTTTTAATTATTTCCAAATTTTGAATTTAATCTTGTAGATATCTGCAATTGTTTTTGAAATTTATTTTTCTAATTTCTGAATTCATAATAGTGTTGATGTATTCTTGTCATATCTTGAACACTGTTAATTAGAATTCTAAATTCTTGAAGATATGAAAATTTGATGAAGTTTCACACACATTTTCTGTTTTGAGTTTCTTATAATTCTTTTTAGAAAAGCTTGAAATGTTATACTCATTACAGCACACCGCTATTTATCAGTTGTGATAATTTCATTGATTTTCAGATTGATTTGGAAATTTTAATATGTCTTAAATCTTAGTGATACATCTTGAAAATCATCGTTATTCATGATCATTATGGTTAGAATTTGTTTGTTTGAAATCATCATTTTTTTTTTAAATAACCACACACCTCCTAAATTTGTAATTATCAACCTTGTGTGACTGATTCATTATATTTCAAAACTTGACATTGATTCAAGTGATTTCAAATAATTTATTTTGGATCAAGAATATCTATCAAACCTGATGTAAATGATCTGAAATTCTTGAGTACTTGTCAGAAAATTCTTGTGAAAATTCTTTGAAAATCTGGTCATGAAATTCTCTGCTTTTTCTTGATTGTTTGACTTAAATATTGGTTTGTTTAAAATCATTTGAATTTATTGATTTATTGAATCACACACATATCTTGGATCTGAAATTTATAATCTGGTGTGATTGATTCCCTGAATCTGAGATTTTCATATTTCTCAAATGATTTCAAATAAACCGTATTTTAATCTTGGATCATGAACCATTTTTTGACTGTCTGAATCATCCTATGTGACTGCCACCTTGACAAGTCTGATTTAAATCTAATTTTTTTTTTTTGTGTTGCTCAGATATTTTTCTTGAAAATATTTTTGGTGACTGCTTGTTTTGGTATCAAATATAAACCATGCTCTGTTGGATGAAATTAATTTGCTTGATTTGTTAACAGTGTCTGCTTGGGCTTTGCGATTAAAATTTTGTTGTCTGTAATGTCCTTGTTCATCTCCAACGTCGTGTTAAGATCATCGTAAATAGAGACATCATTTGGTATCAGAAGTGCCATATATTTTTGTTCATCTGCCTTTTTGAATCTTCATCTTGTATAGATTTGGCACACTATTTTTTTCTTGTATAATTCATTTTAAATTCCTCTTGTAATTGATTTTCAATGTTAAAATTATTTATTGTTTATTCATTCAGAAATTGAAATCAATATCCAAATTGAACTGTATTTATAATTCATCAAAATTATTATTAAATTTTGAAATTGTGATGAATTGTGACTACAGTATATTTCACAACAAGAGGAAATTTTATTTAGATTTTCATGGTGGTTGAACATCTATTATAATATCTTTTAATTGGCAATTATTTCACGACCATCTCCTTTATCTATCATCATTCTGCCATCCATGATTTTTAATGTAGGGAGTTTAATATATTTTTTTAAAAAAATCTTCTTGAATAAACACTGAAAATATTTGTGATAGAAATTGGACTATGTTATCAATCAGAATTAGTGATAATTGAAAATTTTCAATGATCCCGGTACAGTCGAGCATATTTCATAATATAATTAATTTTGAAATTTATTTCACAGTCCATTTCTGTACCTACCACATTTTTATCATTCATATTGGTTGTATATACCAAGAAGTTTTTCTATTTAAAGAAGAAAACGATAAATATACAATTAGTATATAAGTATGTCACTAACCTCATTTAAAAATCCAAGCTCTGGTCATGCATTGTTAAGAGACAACTCATAATTTAAGCTGCGAATGACCCCATTTAAAAATCCAAGATCTGGTTATGCGTTGTCTGTGTGCTCTTAAATAAAAATAAAAATAAAAATAAAAAGGAAATAATGTGCTAAAAATAGAAATAAATCTGAAATTCTCCTCTGGGTATAAAAACCAGCCTATCAATCCATTTTCTATTTGTGAAATGTGTTGAAACCTTATGAAGTATTACGATTTGTTGATTGATAGCTATTAGGATTTGATATTATATGATTTTATCACTTAAATTGAATTACTAATTATAGTCCAAATCCATCGCTGTTTTTTAGCTCAATTTTATAAAAATCTTTGAAAAATAATTGGAAAATATTCATATTTTTATAATTTTATCTATTTTATATAAAATTCATCGAAAATTCGTCATTCTCTACAATGTGAAATATGCCACCTGTACTTAGGATATTATAATTTTTGTTTGATTGATTGAGGTTTATGATGATCGTTCTTCCTCTTAAGCTAAAATTATATTTTTAGTCATTTTTCATCTATATTTTAAATTCTGTATCCTTTTGATGATAACAAAAGGGGGAGAATGGGTTGAGATTTTGATTTATGAGTGAATATTTTATTAGTATTTTAATTTTTGAAAATTTATTATTATTCATACATTTCACTCATGCATAGTTATAGGTGGAGTTGTCTGTTGTAGAGGCAGCTAATATATAGGGGGAGTTCAATATTCACTGTCAAACACATTTACTATTTTCAAAATCTTTTATTTGTTTGTCATCATCAAAAGGGGGAGATTGTTGTATATAACGATGTTGTATACACAATTATATACCTTTTTTTTATGATAACAACCAAATATTTATTATTTAAAATGTGTTTGTTACTGTATTGTTGTATATTTACATCAAAGTCAGGAATATAATATTTATATTTAAATAGAATACGACTGTACAAACATTCATATATTCATACAGTATTTTATTTAAATTGAAAATTCTATTTCGACATTCAAGTAGTACAACTATTTAATACTCCGCTATTTAAATACATTCACAGAATACTTGTGCTTGTAAATTGACTGAATAAAATAGACAAGTTTGTTTTACAATAAAATAATATTTTAGTTCAAACGAATTTGTTTGTTACAAATAACAGTACAATTCATATATACATACTTTTTCATTGTCTGACTCATATATGGTTCACTCTACACTCTTTGTACATTCATTTACATTCACTCTGTACAATTTCATTTTACACTCATTCACTGCCATTTTTCTTATCTTGTGTTTTTTGAATGCGTCACTATCAGTTCAATCACTGTCTTCTGACTTCAGTCTTCTGTCTTCACTGCTTACTGTCAGTCCGGTCATCATCTTCATACCTGTCACATGAAACACACACACACAGAGTACACTGCAATAGAAATAAAACTGTATATATGCGAATAAAATTTTATTTTTAAAATTTTATTTGCCTCAGATTTCTGGTGTATTTCTCATCATTTTTCATGACTTGATCTGATTCATCTCCGTATAGGCAGACAGTTCGTATATGTACAGGGACATGAAATTTTCTGAATGGCTGCATATACACATGTGTATAAATATACATGTGTGCACTGCCTCGCCATTCAGCGAGCAACTGAGGAGTAGCCACATGGACCATCTCAACTCAGTGCATTCATGAAAAAAAAACTCAATGTAAAAGTCAACAGCAAGTTCAAGGCCAAGCCAACATATATGGATAATTTTCAAAAATGATCGAGCACACTACAAGCAGCAGTACACAAATACAATGCAGCAACACCCAAATGATCGAGCCATGTTAAAATAAGAGGCAAGCCACAAATGTTTTCAACATGATTTAAAAAAAATGGATGAAGCAAGGGACAGATTCAATTTTTAAAGCATGGCGAAACAGCATGAACAAGTGGTCAAGCATAGGTGTACATGAAGTTTAAAAGTATGGTGCAGTTTTTCATGTGTACACATTCAGCATTTAACAAGGTAAAGCTCAGCCAACAAAACCAGGTTCATATATATGGACAAGTTTCAAGTCAGTGTGCAACTGCAGCATGGTTGATTATGTATATGCATTGACAATACAAGACAAAATTAAGAGTGAAGCCTTGACAGTTCAAGTGCAACAGTGTGATAAATGAACATGTAAAAGAAAATGCAGGGGGAAACTCGAGCAACCTCAAAGTGAAAGCATGAAGACAACGAACTCAACATGAACTTTATTTGAGCAATAGGAGGTTCAAGACAAGTTGTTGATCTCCAGAAATCATGCATGTAACAGAAAGATGCAAGTAAATGAGTTCAAGTGAGAAAAATGCATCAGCGTGTGGTAAACAACGAGTGCATGCCAAAATTAATGATTCCAGAAATTATTCTCAACTTTTTTTAGTAATGTATATGGCATGTACAAATACATTTCTAGAATTCATTGCAAGAACTTTTGGCAACAGTTCAATGGTGCAACAAACATTTTTGTCAAGTTTCAAAGGTGTAATATACAAGGCCAGTAGCAAAGCAATCAAAGATGCGGCAATATATTTGGAAAGTCTCAGCAAAAATTTATGGGGCAGAAAAGCAAATTTCTTGTTTTCTATTTTCCCAAAGGTTTGTCAGCATGCAAAATGGTGTTACTAATTTCCAGTTTGAATGAACGGATGAATACACGACAGAAAGTTTTTTTTGGAAATCATCATTCAAGTAATCAGAAATTAATTTCTGTTTTGGCAAAAATTCTTTTTTGATATGTTTCCAGAATTGCCAAGGGACATAAAATCTAATGGAAAGGGATTTAATGGTTTCAAGTTTTTCAAAATGTTTCCGGAAATCATATATAGCGTGGTGTCAATGCCAAGAGATTTTTTTTAGGCAACAAATTCAGAAATTCATGGGATAAATATCACTCTGAATTCAAAAGAGGAAAACAATTTTTTTCTAGATTAAATGAAGGGAAAAAATTATTGTCCAGGTACTCAATCAAGCAATCACGCAGCGCATTAGTTCAGGACAATCAAAAGGGGCAAATTCGAGTAATCAAGGCAACTAAGAATTTAGATAGAATCAAATCCAAGTCATTATCATGAAATCAGAGTTATTAGGGTTTTATTTTACCCTATAAATACATACACAACCATTTTCATCATAGGCATAGATCGAAAACCACAAACAACTAACAAGAAATTGAAAGCAAGAAAATTCAGAAATTACTCACACGTTTTCGATAAATCGAGAGAGATAGACAGCAATACCAAATCGAAAAATAACATAGCAACAATTTCGAGCACCAGAGAATTCAATTTCATCAAGCATCGATTCGGATTTGGGGAAGAACAAGAGAAACCCTAGTTTTTTCTTTCAAGCCGACGCCATTTTGATTTGCAAATTAACAAAGGGATCGGACCAAGAGAATGGTTGCACATAAACTCAGACGGGCTGGCCATCTTTGATTTAAAAGGGGATAACCCTTTATTCTTCAATCTCCTTTGTTTTATTTTGTCTAGGGTTTTCTTTGAATTGTTTTTCATTTTATTGTTTTTCAATTTTTTTGTAAATCGTCTGAACAGTTTTCTAGGTCTGTAAAATCTAGGGGGAATCGGTTCGGGATTAATTGACTGTTTAAAAGTGTCTGCAAAACTAGGAGAAAAATTGGCCTAGTGGATATAGACCAGTCTAGGATTTTGAGTGTAGAGTTAGAATAGGAGCGAGGGGTTCGCGAGTGTACATGGACTTGTATGCGGGATCTATTCTATCATCTAGTAGAAACCTTAGGAATGCAGCAGTAGGCAGGAAAATGCCGAAGCTAGGTATATCTTGTGTCATTTACCTTTCTGCATTTCTATTTCTGTTATATTCTGTGACCTGTGAATGTTTTAATATCCAGTAATATTTGAACTCTGCGATAATTTGCAATAAACCCTATTCACCCCCACTCTAGGGTTAATCTAGATCCAATACTACCACCTCTTGCAAGCTCTTCCAAAACTCACTATTGAAAATAGGATATCGATCGCTTACGATACTAGAAGGTATGTCGTGTAGACGAACTATCTCTCGGAGATAAACTGATGCTAAACATGTCGCTGTTCCTTTACTCTTAATGGGAATGAAATGGGCGCTCTTGGTAACTCAGTCTACTACTACTCAAATCCCCGAATTACCCTTCCTTGACCTCGACAACCCATCGAAGAAATCCATGGAAACACTTTCCCATTTCCACTGTGGAACCTCTAAAGTGTGAGGCAAACCACCAGGCTTCTTTTCCTAAACCTTGACTTGCTGGCAAACCAAGCATTTAGAAAAGAACTCAGCCACATCCTTCTTCATTCTGGCCCAAAAGAAAAATTCTTACTTCTATTGCATTCTTTTTGAATCTTCCATCCTTGGATTGCCACCACCTTTGAGGGATCCACTGTTATCCCTTCCTTAGAGACCACATGCCCTAAGAACCTCACTTCCTTCCTCCAAAAATGAAATTTGGAGAAATTAGCTTTAAGTTGATGTGCTCGAAGGGTCTCTAAGACTTCCCTAAGATGTAGGGCATGCTCTTCCTCGCTTCTAGAGAATACAAAGACTACCACGAACTTGTTTAGAAACTCCCTAAACACCCTACTCATCAAGTCAACGAAATAGGCAGGCGCATTCGTCAAACCAAAAGGCATGACGAGCCATTCGAATTAACCGTTGGGTGTCCTAAAAGCAGTCTTATCTATACTATCCTGAGCTACCCTCAACTGATGAAATGCTGTAGCTAAGTACAACTGTGAGAATATCGAAGCACCAACCAACTAATCAAACAAACCATCTATCCTCGGCATTGGGTGTCTGTTCTTCTTCGTGAGCTTATTCATCTCCTTATAGTCCACGCACAATCTAAGCGAACCATCGGCCTTTGTAGCAAAAACAACAGGAGCACCCCACTTCGAGATACTTCTTCTTATGAACCCTTTCACAAGCAATTCTTTCGCTTGTTTACTAAGCTCCTTTCTTTTGGAGCCACGTGGCGCACCAGCAATGCAACCGGCTTTGCATTGTCCCCCAAGTATATACGGAAATCTATCTCACATTTTGGAGGCAAGCCCTTAAACTCCTCAAAGGCATCCGCATACTCACGTACTACTCGAATAGATTGCAAATCATTAATAGATGTGTCAAGAGATTCTAGGTAGCTAAACATAACAAAAACCTTAGGGTCACATAAGATATTGAGAGTATCACCCAAACTAGTCAACAGTCTAACTACCCTCTTTTCATAGTCGAGAATGGAACCATGCCTGGTTAGCCAATCCATTCCTAGAATCAACCCATAGCCCGTGAAGCCAAGCACATAAGCGTTGCATTCGAACTCAACACCATACACATATATTCTCAAATCCTGACATAACATAGAAAGATGAGCTATACCCCCAATAGGATTTGAGACAACAACGGGATCCATTACTATACTAGTATCTAGGTGCGGAGACTCAAAAATAGAAGTTGATATAAATGAATGTGAAGCGCCAAAATCTAACAAAGTATGTACAGGATGATTGAAAAGGAAATTCAAACATTCAACAGAAATGTTTCTCCCTCTCTGTTGTCTATGTGCCATGATAGCAAGAACCTGCCCTCCAGAAGTAGATCATGTCCTCTTTCCTTGCCCTTGTCCTTATCTCCTTGGGTAGTCTTTAATCATATGTCCTGCCTCACCACATTGGAAGCAACCCGTCTTCTTCTTCTTCCTACAGCCCTTCTTTAAATGGCCAGGTATTCCACAATTGTGACACTTCCTTTTCTCTGAACCCTTGTTATCCTTGTCGCCCTTCTTTTGTTGTTGTTGTGCCTTCTTTGGATCCCCTTTCTTATCCCATGCCTAATCAACATTAGCACCTTTCTCCTCTTCATGCATCAACGCCATGTCAATAAGGTTCTACAAAGTAGCCCCAATAGTAAAGTGGGACATAGCCAACCCGTGTAATGGTTCATTCAGAACCTTGGAAAATCTCAAGGCCTACTTGTGCAGTGTATTAACTAATTCCATACCAAATCTGGCTAACTAGTTAAACTTGTTAACATACTCCTTCACAGACAAATTCCCTTATTTCAAAGCCTAGAACCTCTCCACGTATAAACTCTCCTCCGCTTGTGAAAGAAATTTCAACTCAAACCTTCATCTAATGTTTATCCACGTCTCCACTGCACTTCCTCCATTAGTTACTTCCCGCCAAAAGGTAGCTTCACCTTTCATTAACCAAGCAACTAGTTGAACCCTCCTTCCCTCGTCTATCTCAAAGATACCAAACAAATCCTCCACTTCCTTGAGCCAATTCAGAGCCTCAATAAACGTCTCAGTTCCATAAAACAGTTTTCTGCCCATCGCACGGAAGTCTTTTCATATCTTAGAGAAAGCGTCTACACAGGGAGGAGGAAGAGAAGCTTCTGCAGCTAGGGGAGGAGGAACGTCTGTTGGGCTTGCAGCAGTAGCCCTAGCCTCCAGATAACTTCTGAACCAACCTGGTATCTGTACGCCCTCGGTTATAACGGGTTCCGCAGACATGCTGAAAGAAAAAAAAAGATTCAAAATATGGAATCGAGGGATATATATATATATATATGGCTTTTGGAGATCAAGTTTTTCATAATAAACTTTTCTCTTGAAAATACCCCTTTAAAACATGTTTTTTAAAATACTTCTTTCTAAAAATGCTTTTGAAAACGGTTTTCAAAATCTTTTATATGCTCTAGTAACCTTCATCTCTGATACCATGTGTAACACCCCACATTCGTTAATGTCACTCACAAAGGGAGTGCATTGAGTTTCGTGGAGCATTATAAGTAAACAGAACAGAATATTACAAGACAGAAACATAAAATAGTAATTGAAAATTTTATAACTTTATTGTAGTGGAAAAAGAGATAAGTTTGGTTACGTCTTTAAAACAATCACACCAAAACCAAGTACATAATATCAGTCTTGTACAAAAGCCATCAGAGTACATAATTTTTAAAACCATAATCCCCAATCCAAAATGCTATTTAAAAGAGAAACAAATATAAGCTTTACTTTCAACACTTCAAGCAGGAAAGTTCGAATCAAGCTTCAACGTGCCCACCCTGAGAACCTAGGGGAGGGGGGAGGAAAGAAAAGAGGCAAAACAGAAAGGGTCAGACATAAAGTCTGGCGAGTCTAGTGACTTTAATAATATAATTAGTAAAGCAACACGATAAGAACATAAACTGGATATAAGATATGACTATAACATAACCAGATATGACAAGGTAACAAGATGAACAATATGTAACATTGACTACGCTTCTAACCACTGTAAGATATTCTCTACACCACACCCATACTAGTTTGCATACTAAAAGAGGATCCCACTTTGCTTAATAGAATGATGATAGTTTCTTGTACTTCTAGCTGCCATCATAGGTAACCAACGTGCACCTATCACCACTAGATGTATACACTATCCTTCCAGTTCAATTATGTACCTCTAGCTACTATCATAGCTAACCAATTTGCACATATCACCACTAGATGTACCCTCCCTACTAATCGTATTAATGGTAGCTTCATGTACTCCTAGCTGCTCTCGTAGGTGGCCCACTTGCTCCCACCACCACTAGTTGTACACACTACCCTCCCCATTCGATCGGCTCCCTAACCTCATAGATACCTGTGTTGGTCCCACAATAGGGTGTATCACTACCTAAGTTGGAAACCAAGATACTACTACAACGCATAGCTTATACCTACACGATGCAATAGTGTCTTACCTACCAGCCTGGACCGACGCACTCAAATGACTCCGTTGGACTTGCACTGTTGTCGCTAACACTTTATTGACCTCTTAAAATCAACCCCAGTAAGCGTGTCAGTGTCCCCGGCCTAGTTCGAGCTCATAAAGTTATTAAAATGGGTTACTAGTTGAAAAGGGTCCACACACTAGACACAAGATTCCCTCCTAAGCTTGGTCCACACTAGGAATTCCCACTTAACCCTTTTTTTACCCATGTCTTATCACATGACTCATCCTAGTTAAGTGCTTTTATTATGTTTTATATGCTTCCCATGTGACCCAACTAACCCTTTATTATTCCCATGTCTAATCACATGTCTTATTTTTGTTAAGTGTTTTTAATTATGTTTCACGTGCTACCCATGTCACCCACTTAACCCTTTTACAATTCCTATGTCTTCCCACATGTCTTTATCATGGATAAGTGTTTTTTAATTCATTATAACCGTAATCTTGCAAGACCTCCCATATTAGATTAACATTTTGCGGTTGCTGGATATGTTGGGCGGTTCCGGGTAGGCTTATACCGCAATTCGAATCTAACCTCGTGTCTTTGCAATATTACGCATCAAAATTATGCCTTTGACCTCTCACATTAGATTACCAAATTGCGGTTACTGGATGTGCCGGGCGGTTCCCGGCAGTCATATACCGCAATTCAAATCTAATCTCGTGTCTTAGGCGTTCATTATCACTTTCTTGATTCAAGTCCCAATTTTAAATCTTGGATTAAAATATATTCCAAATACCCATAATTTTCAATCTAAATTATGTTTAGAATTTTAATTCAAATTAAGCCCATAATCTTATGTATACATGTTATGCCAAATTACACCCAAATTAATTTGCGTTCATTGTTATTAACAATTTACGCTAAACCTCATGTACACAAATTATATCCAATTATGCCCAATGCAACTTATGCCAAATCTCATGTATATAATTAATACACAATTATGCCAAATTGATTTATGTGAATAATCTCATTTTATTACATATTTCCCTAAACTATTCCCAATCATTTAAACGTCATTCGTACGCAAATCTCAACGCAATATGTTAGGCTCGAAGTTCCTAATCTCGTAAAAAAAAGGAAAAGAAGAGGAGTAGAGAATCAACATCAAAATTAGGGTAAACATAAGGACATGCATATAATGATAAACTGGAATAGAAAGGCATATGGAAGATTTATGAGTATGAATCTGAAAGATAATAATTTTCAAACTTGATAAGATTCATCTCAGTCACAGGCATATACAATAAATCCAATTTACAATCCTATCAAAATTACTTTTTAATTTAATTATATGTGAAAGTGACATAGACTCACCACGATAGGATTAAGAGAATTAGGCATTGTTGTAGCAATTCGGATCTTGAATAATCTCTACTTGATTGATGTAGATCTGATCTTCTAATTTGATTGCTGAAGAATAACTATCTCTAAATCTCTACTTTGATTTTGGTTAGAGAAGAAAGGCTAGGTTAATTTAGATTAGAGCAGCATGGAGGCGGCATGGATGACTAACAATGAGACTAGGATTAGGTTTAGGGGTATTTTATAGATGCTCTAGGTGAAATAGGTCCCTCGGCTTAGATTAGGATCCATCTGAACCATCCAAACCAGAAAGAAACGTCATCCAACCAATTCCAGAAGACCACGTATTAGTCCAGACCACAAAACTCATCAGGCCAGATCTGGGCCGATGGGGTTGACACCCCTATAGTGGGGTCAACACCTATGTTGACTCCCCTAGGGGGTCGACACGCTAGACCGGGAGATTTCCTGCTCACCTATATTTAGCCAATTTTGATTTTTGAATTCATTTTTGATTTATAATTTAATTATTATTAAATTCTGCTAATTTTTGAATTCTTCTAAGCTTCATAACTTCTTCATATTTTATCCGTTTTACGCAAACTCGTATTCCATCATAAGTAGAATTCCGAGACGAACACAATGGCGCAACCCATTTCCATTAATTCTTCCTATAAAATTTAAGTATTCTTTAATTGTTCCTCATGTCATGTTTTAAAATTTCGGGGTGTTACATCTTTGGCGCTTTTATGTTCTTCCGTGTCTTGATGAGATTTTGTGCTTAGATCCGAATTTCGAGAGGTTTGGGGTAGGTTAGAGATTTCTTGGAATTCTGTTAGAGAGCTTCCTTATGTTGTATGAATGAGATTCAAAGAGCTTTGACCCAATTGGAGATAGATTCAATGATCATAGGAATGGATTTGATCCACAAGAAGTTGGAGATGAGTTATTAGATCCATCAGAGACATTAGTGAAGATGTAGGCAAGCTTTGAATTTGGCGGCACCTCCTCGTAGGAATGAAATTAGGTCCCTCCCTCAAATGTGAATATTGAGGGGGTATTAATGTGTGGAATTCAGGCCAGCTGATAATTCTGTAATTTTCCTGAACTCCCGTTAGGCCGTCAAGCGAGTTAAAGGATTCAAAGGAATATTTCTACGGTCTAAGGAGTGGCGGCACGAGCTTAAAAGAGCGGAGCGGGCTATATTCCTCTTGTCGGTTGGCGGCGCGGACTAAGACAAGGTGGTGCGAGATTGTACAAAGCAGAGCGACCTAAGCATACCTAGAACGAGCTAAACTAGGACGAAGCAGTTTGAGCCATGATGGATCGGGCTAAAACCTTTAGTGGGCTAGCGACTTGAGGAGCTGGCGACCCATGAACCTTGCGGGCTAGAACTTGGCATGCTACGAAGACCGGATGTGCTAGAAGTTTTTACAGGGCTAAGGAGCTTAACGCCCTAAAGGGACTTAGCAACCCAAAGAATTTTAGCGAGCTAAGATGTTCCAATGATCTAATATGTCCAAATGAGCTAAAGCTTCCTGAACATCTCGCATTGCCTGAACGACCAACAAAACAATAACGATCTAGGGCACTTAAGTTGGTTAAGGAGCTCAATGACCTAGAGGAACCATAAAGGCCCAAAGTGCCTATCGACTTAAACTCATAAAACGACCCAAACATGCTTATTATTTTCTAAAACACAGTTTATGGGTTAACATTTGCTCCTCGAAATTCGTATTTATTGAAAATAATATAGGCTTCGAACTAGGTAACCTTAACATGTCGTTCGAGATTTAAGGTCGCTAGGGCCTTCAAATTGTGCGAGCTCCTAATACCTTTTATCCTTAGGTCGTTCAGCTTCTTAGGTCGTTACATGGTCTTAAGTCACTGTGGCTTCTTGGTCACGCTTTGATTAGAGCCTGTTGGTATCCTCCTTGGTTTTAGATCGTTGATGGGCCTTATAAACTTGGTTTATTTGTTTAATCTCCCTTTTAATTTTCTCTTCAAGCCGTCATTCTCCTATATCCCTCATCAAGGGTAGAAAACCTCATTAATGGCGGCCGTCATTAACTAAATCCTGCTAAACTCCGATCATCATCATCGTCAAAGTGATTCAAATCCAAACAATCACTTAGTCTGATTCGACTTTTAAACGAAGGTGAATCGAATTCGAAACTTCTCGTTGTAACACCCCAAAATTTAAACAACATTAAATTGGATAAATTAAAGAATAATTAATTTTATATTCAGAATTTAGGGAAATGGAATACGCCATTGAGTCCGTCTCTTAATTCTAGTCAAGATAGACACCTGCTTTGCGTAAAACGGATAACATATGAAGAAATTATGGACGATTGAAGTTTGGCAGAAAAAGAAGAAATTCCCAGTGCACTTGACAAGTGCGCCCATGTAATTTTGCACTGGTGCACCTGTAAAGTGCACCCAAAATAGTTATTTTTGGTATTCGGGCCTTAGCCCAAGTGGGAGGCGACCCGCGACCGGATTTGCCCTAGGGCTTATGTGGTAGTCGGTTCCAGATGGTTCTGCAGCTATAAATATGTGATCATTTCACATATTTCTTCATTACAAGTCATGGCGGCAAAACTACGTTGGATTTTGAAATGAACAAGGGATTCTCACCCTCTTGTAAAGCATATCAAATTCTAAGATTCGGGCATTGACTCAGCACCTTTTCTATCATCTTAACAATCCAATCACAATGAGTTCTAGTTGCTTTTAGGTTTAGATAAATAAAAGTGAATTATGAAAGACTGTGATTTGGATCCGTTGTAGACTTTGGATCTATGTTATTGTTATATCTAATGGTATGTCATGATAGATCTATTTATCTAGATCCAATTCAATTGTGATTTTTCTATTATGTTTTTATTGTGGATCTTGGTTTGTAACTTTTATGATATGTTACGATGTGGATGTGTGTAGATCTATTTTATGTGATCTAAATTATCATCTTATGTTAACATGTTAGATATATTTTATGTGATCTAAATTATCATCTTATGTTAACATGTTAGATCTATTTTATGTGATCTAAATCTTCACCTTATGTTAACATGTTAGATCTATTTTATGTGATCTAAATCTTTGTAACACCCCAAATTTTGGGTTAATACTAAAATTCACTAATTACAAGATAAATAATCTCAGATGTGGGAAATAGGGGAAACGGGATGCGTCATTACGTTCGTCTCGGAAAAATACGCAAAATAGAGTCCGAGTTTTCGAAAATCGGAGTCCGTATGGCCCAGTTATGGCCCGATGAAGTTAGCAGAAAATTCAAAACTAAAAACAGAATTAAGAATTTAAAATTCAGATTTTTCCCGCCCAACCCATGTCGACAGGGCTGTCGACAGGCCTGTCGACAGGGGTGTCGACATGCCTGTCGACTTGCCTGTCGACAGGGTGCGACGCCCAGAGAAACTGGGTGCGCCAGTTTGTGTTCTTGGGCTGGCTTGGTGGGCTAGTTCTGGAAGCTTCTTGGATCTGACGGATCTAATGGTCCTAAATTAATCTAGGGTTAATCTAAGGGTCTAAAATGCAACCTAATCCTATAAATAACACCCTAACCCTACCCTAATTCATTCATAATTAAACCTAGTAACTAAACTATGGCAAAATGAAACTTGGTCATGGCCTCCACAAATCAATGAAGAGGAAAGCAAGCTCTAATCAATCTCTAATCCATTCTAAGTATCTTAATCTTCTTCATTAGCTTGCTAATTGTGTTTTGGTGAGTTTCTATCACTTTGATGATCAATTGTTAAGATAAGTAGATTAGGTGTAATGAGACATATGGTCTTGAATGCGGATTTGTGTGTTTGAATCATTTGTAATGATATGCTAATCTATGTATAATATGAATCTTATGTTGAATATGTAAGTTTATGTTGAATATGTAAGTTTATGTTGAATATGAGAGTTTATGCAAGTTGGATATGTGGGTTTATGCATAATAAGTAATTGATTTTATGCAAGTTAAGTATGTGGTTTTATGCATGATGAGTATGTGATTCTATGCATGCTAAGTAGGTGATATTATGCATGATGAGTATGTGATTCTATGCATGCTAAGTTTATGATATTATGCAAGTTACATGTATGTTAATATGCAAGATATGCTATGCAAGTTACATGTTTGTTAATATGCAAGTTACATGTATGTTAATATGCAAGATATGCTATGCAAGTTACATGTTTGTTAATATGCAAGTTACATGTATGTTAATATGCAAGATATGCTATGCAAGTTACATGTATGTTAATATGCAAGATATGCTATGCAAGTTACATGTTTGTTAACATGCAAGTTACATGTATGTTAATATGCAAGATATGCTATGCAAGTTACATGTTTGTTAATATGCAAGTTACATGTATGTTAATATGCAAGATATGCTATGCAAGTTACATGTATGTTAATATGCAAGATATGCTATGCAAGTTACATGTTTGTTAATATGCAAGTTACATGTATGTTAATATGCAAGATATGCTATGCAAGTTACATGTTTGTTAATATGCAAGTTACATGTATGTTAATATACAAGATATGCTATGCAAGTTACATGTTGGTTAATATGCAAGTATGTGAATGTTATGCAAGTTGTGAGAATGCTTATATGCAAGTCCAACATGTTATGCAAGTTATGTGTGTTTATGCAAGTTCAACATGTTATGCAAGATATGTGTATGATAATTTGCAAGTTCATATGCAATAAGTTATGCAAGTCATGTGCGATAATATGCAAGTTTGGGTTAAATGTAGTTGGGTTAATATATGCTCATATATGCAAGTTGACATCCTCTTAACCCATGACAAAGTTATATGCTAAGATTTGGTTAAAACCCATGATATTTGTGATGGATCTTCCCTTTTTATTATGTCGTGAAATGAGAACGATTTGCGTGGGGAACGATGGGGTTAATAAATATATTAATTAAAGTATAGTTGGGTATGATTAAGCATACCATAAAAATAAATTAACATAAGTGGGAATTTACCTATTGAGTTAGGTCTACCCCATGGGAATTTACCTATTGAGTTAGGTCTACCCATGTTATGAAAAACTTGATATTAATTAAGGATAACTAATATAAATTATGGGGGTGATTAATTAGGTGTAATTAATCGACTAAGACACGAGGTTGGACTCAGTTGTAGCGTAAAACTGCCCGGACCCAACCGGCTTAACCAGTTGCTACAAATGTTAGCCCAATGTGAGAGGTCTTAGGCACAAACTAAATACGTGATTAATGTAAAGACACGAGGTTAGACTCGGTTATGACATAAGGCTGCCCGGACCCAACCGGCTTAACCAGCAGTCATAAAAGATAGTCTAATGTGGGAGGTCTTTATGAGAATCACGGTCTTAATTAATTAAGAAACACTTAACCGTATAAGCATGTAGTGGGGCTTGAGGGTTAAGTGGGTGCCTTGGGTGGCATGAGATAACTAGTGGGTTGCCTTGGGTGGCAATAGAAAACACGATTAGAATACTTAACCAAAGTGGAACATGTAATTAAACATGATTAAGGGGTTAAGTAAGTGCCTCGGGTGGCATGAGGGAATTAAGTAAAGGACTTGGGTGTCATGTGGAAATCTAGTGGGTGCCTTGAAAGGTAATTAAAATATGATTAATGACTTAACCAAAGTATTTATAACATGTAAGTGAACATGGTTAAAGGGGTTAAGTGGGATACACTAGATAAAATAACAAGCTTAAGTGGTAGCTTGTGGGGGCCCATCTCAACCAATATCCCAAACGTATCTTTGTGGGCTCGACCCAAGTCGAGTGACGGGACACGCATATTGGGCTTGACTATAAGAGGCCAAAACGGGTTAGCGGTGGCAACGTAGGACCAACGGGTTTCATATGCGTGTGTGGACCCGGGCTGGTTAGTAAATCGTTGTTACATCGTGTAGATATAAAGCCGTGCACCATTGATATTATCAGGTTGCCACTTTGGGGAAACGATACACCCCATTGTGGGACCAGCACGGGTATCTACGTTAGGGAGCCGATCGCTTGGGAGTAGTGGGTACACCTAGTAATGATAGGGGCAGACGGCACCTATGTAGGGGTACTAGAAACTACTGGGTAAAAATTACTAAGTACATTTAGTGGGATCAACCTTTAAGTAGGAATTAATCTTAGGTAGGTAAAACTGGTGTGGTGCAGTGTAGGAATTATCTTTGAGTAGGTCTGGGGCGGTGTAATTTAGTAATTACCCTTGGGTGGGTAAATGCGTCTTTACGGTTATCTTAGTTTATCCTAAGTTTGCCAAGCTGCTTGGTGTAGCCATGGATCCCCAGGCGTTACCGTATATCGACTTATGTCTTATCTGGTTATTTTAATGATTGTATTGTTAGGGTTATAGGACTCACTCAAACTTATGTCTGACCCCGTTGTTTTTATCTTTTTCCACCAACCCCAGGGTATTAGAGTGGGCCTGGTGCTAGTGGGCTTTGATCGGATTGCTGTATCTATTCCTTGGAGCTTGGACCGTCGAAGTGAAGCCCAGATCATCTTTTCTTTTATGGCTATTAGTTATGTAGTGGGATTATGTACTTCTATTTTATCAAGATGGATATTATGTTCTTGACTTGGTTTATGGTTTTGTGATGTAACCAAACATGTATTACTTTCCGCTGCAATGAAATGATGTTTTAAATTTTCAAGTATTACTTATATCTGTCTTGCTGTAATTTTACTGTTCTATATTCACTTAAAATACTTCACCGAAACTAAGGCATTCCCCTGGTATGAGTGACCTTAGCGGACGTGGGGTGTTACACGTGGTATCAGAGCTTAAGGTTACCGGAACAGATAAAATTTTTAGAAAAACTATTTTTCTAAGAAAATTTTTGAAGGAGTATTTTCAAAAACATGTCTTTTAAGAGAAAAGTTTTTGAGAGAAAAGCATAATCCCCGATAGCCATATCTTTATCTTTCGAATTCTCCGTTTGAATCTCTTTCTCTCTCGATTTGAGTTTCCCCTCCGTGTGTAGATGATCTTTCTAAGATAAATAAGAATGGAAAACCGCTTCAAGGGACTTAGGCGTAAATCAGATTAGAAGTTGGTTCAAGAAGGAGGAGGACTTGTAGGTACTTATTGGATGGACGATGGGAGGAAGGCTCTAATAGTTGTTTGGTTAATAAAGGACGAAGCCTCATTGATGGGAGGTTACGAGTGGAGAATGGGAAGGAGAAGGCTAGTAGTTATCCTTTTGGGGAGGAATAGGACACCTTATTAGGATCGTCCAAAGAAGCAAGGGCAAGGTATGGAATCTTCTGGAGGGTAGTTGTATTCCCTCACGACTAGGGTGCCGGATGGGGATAAGACCGTCTAGGTTGGAATTTG
Organism: Allium sativum; assembly: GCA_030737875.1. NCBI lineage: Eukaryota > Viridiplantae > Streptophyta > Magnoliopsida > Asparagales > Amaryllidaceae > Allium > Allium sativum. The sequence goes on from CM060909.1 coordinate 518,813,891, forward strand.
GATTTCTTTATTATCCGATTCAAACTTTATTTGATTTGGACGCATTAAGTTCGTTTATCTCATCATTGTTAGTGAGTCACTGCACTTAGACACCAGTCTAGTAGATGATCCCTTAGTTGTTTCAAACCCAATTAGGCTCCATGATGTGTTTGGGTTTGAAAGTTTCTATACTTAGCATTGAGTTAGGATGTAATGCTTGTTGGGCTTCACGGACTACGGGTTAGTTTTGGGCATGAACTGGTTATCCAGAAGGGGTGCCGTTCTTGATTTTGAAGGGAGAGTTGTTAGGCTTATGACCCGCTTGGGTAACACTCTCGAGATCTCTTGTAATCCCATAGAATCTGTTATGCTAAGATATCTAGAATCGCGTGACACGTCGGTCGAGAGTTTGTGGTCTGTTAGAAGTGGTCCGGGAATACTCGGATGTGTTTGAGAAGGGGAAGGGCTTACCTCCGGAGCGGGAGATTTACTTCCGAATATATCTGGTAAACAATGCCAAATCAGTGACTTGGCCAGTGTGCCACAAGGCTCCTCGTGAGAGGAGGGAACTCCATAAGTAAGTAGGCGATTGCTTGAGAAGGGGTTCATAAGAAGAAGTATATCGGAGTGGGGCGCTCCAGTAGTTTTTGCCACGAAGGCGGATGGGTCCCTCAGACTTTGTGTAGGCTAAAGAGAACTAAATAAACCCACAAAGAAGAATAGACACCCATTACCGAAGATTGATGATCTCTTTGATCAGTTGGTTGGCGCCTCAGTATTTTCGCAGTTGGACTAAGCCACCTGGTTTCGTCAGTTGGGAGTGGCTGACGATAGTATAGAGAAGATTGCCTTTAGGACTCCGGATGGTTTTATGAGTGGCTGGTGATGCTATTTGGTTTGATGAACACCCCCGCATACTTTGTTGATTTGATGAGAAGGGTGTTCAGGGAGTACCTAAATAAGTTTGTGATGGCCTTTGTAAATGACATCTTGGTCTTTTCTAGGAGTGAAATAAGTTTTCATATGTGCTCAATAGGTTGAGCAAAGCCAGTTATGGGATAAAACGGTGGTTTTGGAGTGAGACTGGCAAGGACATCCAAAGTTGGTCAAAGGCTTAATTGTTTAGCCATTATTATTATTATTTTTAGTATCATCTCACGTAGGTTGCCTGAACTCGAAGGAGATATCCCTTGGGTGTTTGTCTGATATTGGTTTCGGCCTTTGGGGCATGCATTTGGGGGATGTCGAATTCGACTAGGTTGGTCTGCGTGAGAGATGGACAGTTGTGACGATTTTGGATAGGATTCTTAGCATCTTATGAGTTGAGATAGCGTATACCCCTAACAAGGGAAGCATGGTAGCAGACGCCTTAAGAAGAAAAAGATTGTCCGTTGACTTTAGACCTTCCGTTGATTTTGTATCCGGTTCGCTAGCCTCCTTGGAGGTTAGGCCTACTCTTTTGGGGCGTATTGGCGGAGCACAGCGAGACGACCCACAATTGGTTGAGTTAGTAAAGAAGCTCATAAGGAGGGGAGTCGTCCAGCATTTTGAATAAGATACACCCTAGATGGTAATGGGTGGTTGCGTAGAGACGGTAGACTTTGTGTACCGCAAGACGAGAATTTAAGGAAGGCTATACTTGATGATACACATCGGTCGAAGATGACCATTCATACCGGTAGGGACAAGATGTACCAAGACATGAGGCGAGTTTTCTTTTTGGCCAATATGAAGAAAGACGTGGCCAAGTATGTCGCTAGATGCTTGGTATGCTAACAAGTGAAAGTGGAACAGAAGAAACCCGGAGGGTTGCTTCACCCGTTGGAAGTTCCGAAATAGGAAGTAGGATAGTGCCTCGTTGGATAACCGAAATCAAGGAAGGGTAATACGGGGATTGGGCTTATGGTAGATAGACTTACTAAGTGTGCCCATTTCATACCCGTGAAGAGCAAGAGGACTGTTACATGTCTAGCTTCAGTTTGCCTTCGAGAGATTATTAGATTGCATGGTGTACCTTCCAGTATAGTGAGCGATCGAGATCCTATCTTCACTAGTGAGTTTTGGAAGAGTTTGCAAGAGGCGGTAGGGACTCAGTTGGGTTTGAGCACCGCATATCATCCTCAGACGGACGGTCAGACCAAGAGGGTGAACCGTATCTAGAAGATCTTTTGAGGTTATGTATTTTGGATTTTGGAGGTACATGGGAAGAGCATCTTCCATCGGTGGAGTTCGCATATAATAGCAGCTTTCAGTCCAGTATTGGTATGGCTCCTTTTGAAGCTCTTTATGGAAGGCCTTGTTGATCACCTACAGATTGGTGGGAATCTACGGGGAAGATCTTGGTTAGGCCGATGAGATTAGAGAGTCTTCAGAGAAGATTGGTTTGATTCGAAGAAGGATGAAAGCGGCGGGATCTTATGTGGACAAGAGGAGAACAGAGCTTGAGTTTGATATTAGGACATGCTTTTTATCAAGGTATCTCCGTTACGGAATGTGGTTCACTTTGGATCTGTTAGGAAGTGAGTACCGGGGTTTGTAGGGCCATTTCCCATTAAGGAAAGAATTGGACAGATGGCATATAGAGTGGAGTTGCCTGATAAACTTAGTGGTGTACCGGGTGTATCTCATGTGTCCCTTTTGAGGAAGTACTTACATGAGACCGCTGAGGTGGTAGAGCCGAGTTTGCTTAAAAAAGCAGAGTTAGAGCGCGATGAGACGATTCGACGAGCTCCTACTCGCATCATTGGGTCAGAGACTAGGAAGTTGAGGAACAAAGAAGTTCAGCTAGCTAGAGTGCAATGAGGAGATGACGAAAGAAATGCTACTTGGGAGACGGAAGCGAAGATGCGTTCTTTGTATCCATTTCTTTTTGGAGAGTATGTCTTTTAACTTCTCCTTTATCGCTTGCCTTGTACTTACCTTATCTTTAGTATGTCCTCTCGATTAGTCCTGTTTGACCTTTAGATAGGGAAAACCTATGGTTGAAACATGTGTTTGAGACATGTTATGGTTGATGGATGCAAGTGGATGCAAATGTTTGCTAGTGGTTGCTCGTGGATGCATATATACACACTCTAGGCACTAGATCGGCTCAATCACTTCATATTGCATATTGCATAAAATTGTGTGTAGTTAGCTATATTTATGGATGTATAATGATTGTGTTATCATATGGATGATGCATTTTGGTGAATGATTGTGCACTCATATAGATACTGTATGTGTCGGTAGGGTTATCTCGCATACATATTGGATACATGGCACTATCATGGTTTGCATATGTTCGTACATTAGATAGGGAACATATACACACACTTTTCGCATATGCTCATACATCATTAGAAATTGTCTAAGGACAATGGATGCTCGTGTTTGATGTTTTGAGTAGATGGTTGTTTGGATGTAGGATATGCATTCTCCTTAGCTTAGAGATTTCGGGGACGAAATCCTTTAAGGAGGGGAGAATGTAACACCCCGAATTTTGGGTTAATACTAAAATTCACTAATTACAAGATAAATAATCTCAGATGTGGGAATTAGGGGAAACGGGCTACGTCATTACGTTCGTCTCGGAAAAATACGCAAAATAGAGTCCGAGTTTTCGAAAATCGGAGTCCGTATGGCCCAGTTATGGCCCGATGAAGTTAGCAGAAAATTCAAAACTAAAAACAGAATTAAGAATTTAAAATTCAGATTTTTCCCGCCCAACCCATGTCGACAGGGCTGTCGACAGGCCTGTCGACAGGGGTGTCGACATGCCTGTCGACTTGCCTGTCGACAGGGTGCGACGCCCAGAGAAACTGGGTGCGCCAGTTTGTGTTCTTGGGCTGGCTTGGTGGGCTAGTTCTGGAAGCTTCTTGGATCTGACGGATCTAATGGTCCTAAATTAATCTAGGGTTAATCTAAGGGTCTAAAATGCAACCTAATCCTATAAATAACACCCTAACCCTACCCTAATTCATTCATAATTAAACCTAGTAACTAAACTATGGCAAAATGAAACTTGGTCATGGCCTCCACAAATCAATGAAGAGGAAAGCAAGCTCTAATCAATCTCTAATCCATTCTAAGTATCTTAATCTTCTTCATTAGCTTGCTAATTGTGTTTTGGTGAGTTTCTATCACTTTGATGATCAATTGTTAAGATAAGTAGATTAGGTGTAATGAGACATATGGTCTTGAATGCGGATTTGTGTGTTTGAATCATTTGTAATGATATGCTAATCTATGTATAATATGAATCTTATGTTGAATATGTAAGTTTATGTTGAATATGTAAGTTTATGTTGAATATGTAAGTTTATGTTGAATATGAGAGTTTATGCAAGTTGGATATGTGGGTTTATGCATAATAAGTAATTGATTTTATGCAAGTTAAGTATGTGGTTTTATGCATGATGAGTATGTGATTCTATGCATGCTAAGTAGGTGATATTATGCATGATGAGTATGTGATTCTATGCATGCTAAGTTTATGATATTATGCAAGTTACATGTATGTTAATATGCAAGATATGCTATGCAAGTTACATGTTTGTTAATATGCAAGTTACATGTATGTTAATATGCAAGATATGCTATGCAAGTTACATGTTTGTTAATATGCAAGTTACATGTATGTTAATATGCAAGATATGCTATGCAAGTTACATGTATGTTAATATGCAAGATATGCTATGCAAGTTACATGTTTGTTAATATGCAAGTTACATGTATGTTAATATGCAAGATATGCTATGCAAGTTACATGTTTGTTAATATGCAAGTTACATGTATGTTAATATGCAAGATATGCTATGCAAGTTACATGTATGTTAATATGCAAGATATGCTTTGCAAGTTACATGTTTGTTAATATGCAAGTTACATGTATGTTAATATGCAAGATATGCTATGCAAGTTACATGTTTGTTAATATGCAAGTTACATGTATGTTAATATACAAGATATGCTATGCAAGTTACATGTTGGTTAATATGCAAGTATGTGAATGTTATGCAAGTTGTGAGAATGCTTATATGCAAGTCCAACATGTTATGCTAGTTATGTGTGTTTATGCAAGTTCAACATGTTATGCAAGATATGTGTATGATAATATGCAAGTTCATATGCAATAAGTTATGCAAGTCATGTGCGATAATATGCAAGTTTGGGTTAAATGTAGTTGGGTTAATATATGCTCATATATGCAAGTTGACATCCTCTTAACCCATGACAAAGTTATATGCTAAGATTTGGTTAAAACCCATGATATTTGTGATGGATCTTCCCTTTTTATTATGTCGTGAAATGAGAACGATTTGCGTGGGGAACGATGGGGTTAATAAATATATTAATTAAAGTATAGTTGGGTATGATTAAGCATACCATAAAAATAAATTAACATAAGTGGGAATTTACCTATTGAGTTAGGTCTACCCCATGGGAATTTACCTATTGAGTTAGGTCTACCCATGTTATGAAAAACTTGATATTAATTAAGGATAACTAATATAAATTATGGGGGTGATTAATTAGGTGTAATTAATCGACTAAGACACGAGGTTGGACTCAGTTGTAGCGTAAAACTGCCCGGACCCAACCGGCTTAACCAGTTGCTACAAATGTTAGCCCAATGTGAGAGGTCTTAGGCACAAACTAAATACGTGATTAATGTAAAGACACGAGGTTAGACTCGGTTATGACATAAGGCTGCCCGGACCCAACCGGCTTAACCAGCAGTCATAAAAGATAGTCTAATGTGGGAGGTCTTTATGAGAATCACGGTCTTAATTAATTAAGAAACACTTAACCGTATAAGCATGTAGTGGGGCTTGAGGGTTAAGTGGGTGCCTTGGGTGGCATGAGAAAACTAGTGGGTTGCCTTGGGTGGCAATAGAAAACACGATTAGAATACTTAACCAAAGTGGAACATGTAATTAAACATGATTAAGGGGTTAAGTAAGTGCCTCGGGTGGCATGAGGGAATTAAGTAAAGGACTTGGGTGTCATGTGGAAATCTAGTGGGTGCCTTGAAAGGTAATTAAAATATGATTAATGACTTAACCAAAGTATTTATAACATGTAAGTGAACATGGTTAAAGGGGTTAAGTGGGATACACTAGATAAAATAACAAGCTTAAGTGGTAGCTTGTGGGGGCCCATCTCAACCATTATCCCAAACGTATCTTTGTGGGCTCGACCCAAGTCGAGTGACGGGACACGCATATTGGGCTTGACTATAAGAGGCCAAAACGGGTTAGCGGTGGCAACGTAGGACCAACGGGTTTCATATGCGTGTGTGGACCCGGGCTGGTTAGTAAATCATTGTTACATCGTGTAGATATAAAGCCGTGCACCGTTGATATTATCAGGTTGCCACTTTGGGGAAACGATACACCCCATTGTGGGACCAGCACGGGTATCTACGTTAGGGAGCCGATCGCTTGGGAGTAGTGGGTACACCTAGTAATGATAGGGGCAGACGGCACCTATGTAGGGGTACTAGAAACTACTGGGTAAAAATTACTAAGTACATTTAGTGGGATCAACCTTTAAGTAGGAATTAATCTTAGGTAGGTAAAACTGGTGTGGTGCAGTGTAGGAATTATCTTTGAGTAGGTCTGGGGCGGTGTAATTTAGTAATTACCCTTGGGTGGGTAAATGCGTCTTTACGGTTATCTTAGTTTATCCTAAGTTTGCCAAGCTGCTTGGTGTAGCCATGGATCCCCAGGCGTTACCGTATATCGACTTATGTCTTATCTGGTTATTTTAATGATTGTATTGTTAGGGTTATAGGACTCACTCAGACTTATGTCTGACCCCGTTGTTTTTATCTTTTTCCACCAACCCCAGGGTATTAGAGTGGGCCTGGTGCTAGTGGGCTTTGATCGGATTGCTGTATCTATTCCTTGGAGCTTGGACCGTCGAAGTGAAGCCCAGATCATCTTTTCTTTTATGGCTATTAGTTATGTAGTGGGATTATGTACTTCTATTTTATCAAGATGGATATTATGTTCTTGACTTGGTTTATGGTTTTGTGATGTAACCAAACATGTATTACTTTCCGCTGCAATGAAATGATGTTTTAAATTTTCAAGTATTACTTATATCTGTCTTGCTGTAATTTTACTGTTCTATATTCACTTAAAATACTTCACCGAAACTAAGGCATTCCCCTGGTATGAGTGACCTTAGCGGACGTGGGGTGTTACAATCTTCACCTTACGTTAACATGTTAGATCTATTTTATGTGATCTAAATCTTCATCTTATGGTAACGTGTTAGATCTATTTTATGTTATCTAAATTGTCACCCTTTATTATCTTGTTAGATCTATTTTATCTGATCTAAATCGTCACCTTATGTTAGCGTGTTAGATCTACTTTATGTGATCTAAATTGTCACCTTATGTTATCATGTTATATCTATTTTATATGATCTAAATTGTCACCTTATGTTAACATGTTAGATCTATTTTATATGATCTAAATTGTCACCTTATGTTAACATGTTAGATCTATTTTATGTGATCTAAATTATTACCTTATGTTAACATGTTAGATCTATTTTATGTGATTTAAATTATCACCTTATGTTAACATGTTAAATCTATTTTATCTGATCTAAATTATCACCTTATGTTATCATGTTAGATCTAAACCGACTGGACATCTAAATTGCTAATTTAGATACTGTGACTTCATAGTTCATCAGTTTTATGTCGACCTTGTTGTGATGACAATTTCATGTATGTTCACATTATTATCATACTAGTTTATGTTTATGCCGAGATGATCATTTAGTTATATACCCACTATTTTCCCTATTATCGTTTATGACTAGGGCATTGTCTAGCCTAGGCATGTTGCCAATTTTGTGAGGGCGCTTGTTAAGGAACGTGGTAAAAAGGGTTTAAAATGGCTTAATTTGAATATGAACATTTTTGGACATGTAATTCAAATTATTGGGTAAAATAGGTATTGACACCTATAAGAGGAAAGGATTAATTAATTGATTAATTAATTAAAAATGGAATGTCTAGTAATTACAATTAGGAATTGTAATTGTACTTGTGACACGAGGTTATGTTGCATTAGTGGTGGAAGTCAGCCCAGAACCAACCGGCATATCCAGCAGCCACTAATGTTGAACCTAATGTGGAAGGTGTAAGTACATAAATAGGAATAGGGCTATGACACGAGGTTAGGCCCAACTGTGGAATAAGTCTGCCCAGGCTCGACTGGCATATCCAGCATCCACATGTTGTAGGCCTAATTTGGGAGGTCTGGCCTATTATGGAACCACAAATGGACATGGTAAAGAATCAGACTACTTAACCTAAGTTAATCCATAGGGACTGTATGAGCTTAAATTTAAGTTGGGGGTTAATTAAACATGGTTGAGGGGTTGGTTAAGTAAATCTGAAGAGGGGATGGATAATATTCATATATAGGCCCACAAACTTAACCCGTTAAGGTTATGTAATTAAAGACACCTAGTGGTATACATAATCGGTGGAAATAATAAAGTTATGTAATTGAAGACACCTTTTAGGGTAAACATAACTTGTAGAAGTGATAGGGTTATGTAATTAAAGAAACCTATAGGTAAGTATAACCGGTTGGAAGATTAGGGGTTATGTATTAAAGACACCTATAGGTAAGCATAACCGTAGAAAAAAATAAGGTTATGTAATTAAAGACTCGTATACATAGTCGGTGAAAACCTAGTGGGGAATAAAAGACAAAGGGGACAGCTTGTATCGTACTGTGTGGGACACATTTCATTCAATAAACCGGAGTAGGTATCGAACAAAGTACTCCGTACTTGGCGGAGAAGGGGCATGCTCACTAACTGATTGTAAGAGATCCAAACGTGGAGGACAGTATGGCGGCGCAAACCGACCGGGCCATGTACGTGCATGAGCTGGACAGAGGGGGATAAGACGACTGTGACACCTGTAGATATGGTTGTGCATATTATTACGACGAGGGGTTGCCACTTTAGGAAGTGATACCTCCTACTGATGGCCAGCAAAAGGTATCTACGAGGGTTAGGGAGCTGATCGATCTGGGTAGTTAGGATACATTTAGACAAATACCAGTAATAGTGCAGAATAGTCATTAGTCAGGAATGTACACCTTATCTTGCTTACCTAGTCACACCTACCATTTATGTAGTGATCTCTCTCTTATCCACTTTATATGCCTATCATGTTACTTTTATTAATCTACTGTCTAAAAGTAACTAGACTCGCCAGACTTTATGTCTGACCCTTTTTGTTTCTCCTTCTTTCTTCCGTTCCCCCCTCCCGGGTCCTCAGGGAGGAAACACTTAGGCTTAGTCAGGACTCAGACATCATATTGCTAGGAGTTATTTCTGAAGTATGGATCAAGTTTTTTCCTCAACTATGCCTTAACTCTTTCAATTTGGGAATTATGTTTTTATATTATGTACTCTGATGATGCAAGATTGAAGTTATTCTCTTGTAATGGTTTTTGTGACTTATGAAATTGTGGACCACGTATTATGATTCATGATTGAAATAAAAATTTACATTTTCGCTGCTATCTTATTTATATCTATCTTGTAATTATTTTGTGTCTGATTACCTATAATGCTTCATGGGACTTAATGCGTTCCCTTAGTAAGAGATATTAATGGACGTGGGGTGTCACACTTGGTAATAGAGCTGATGGTTACCAGATTGGCTAAAAGTTTTTGAAAATTATTTACAAAAGGTTTTAAAAGAAAGCATTTACAAAAAGAAAAGTCTGTTTGGAAAAACATGCCCCAAAAGAAGACATATGTAGTATCTTTTGGTCTTTTATCTAAATTTCTTCCTTTTCCCTTTTTCAGCATGTCTGGGAACAAAACATTCCGAATATCCCAGAGGGCGTCACAATACACAGATGGTTCTGTAGGTATTTGGAGGATACGGCACTGGCCGAAGGTTAAAGAGTCGTTCCTCCCCCAACTGCACCAGTCATTCCTCCCCCCCCCAAAAGCAGATAACTTCGGCAAGATCTGCAAGGACTTTTGTGCTATAGGAGGGGAGCCATTCCATGGGAATGAGACATTCGCGGAAGCTCGGAATTGGCTTAAGGAGACTGAGGACTTATTCGTAATCTTTGAAGCGGAGGACCGAAGAATTGTTCAGTTAGCTACTTGGATATTGAAGGAGGAAGCCTCATTTTATTGGGAAGTCACCCAAGCTGAACGTCTGGTGGAAACTTGGAAAGATTTTAGATAGAGGTTCGAAATGAAATTTCTTTCCCAACCCGAAAGCAGCATGCAGATGGGGTGATTCTTAGCACTCAAACTGGGAAACTTGACGGTGAAAGAATATGTGAACAAATTCAACCAGCTAGTAAGGTTCGGGTTAAGTTGGTGGATACACCGCACAAGAAGTCTTTGCGGTTTGCTAAAGGGTTGAATGAACCCCTTCATGGGTTAGCCATGTCCTATATTCTAATGGTGGGCACTTTTGAAAAACTTGTCAATATAGCCCTGATGCATGAGGGGGAGAGGGGAGAGAAGAAGGAGGTAAAGGCAGAGGGGACATCGCAAAATAGGAAGTGGTGGCCCAAGAAGGGGCCGCCGCAACAACAACAACCGAAGAAACGAGGGAAAAATGATAAAGGCAAGGATAAGAGAAAATGTTAGCATTATAGGAAGGAAGGTCATCTGGTTAAAGAATGTAAGTGAAGGAAGAATTCTTTCTTCCACTGTGGAAAGGCCAGACACGTTGCTAAAAAGTGCCCGAAGAATCAAGGATCACAAGGACAAGGTCAAAAGGCAGGAAAATCTGGAGGGAAGGTGCATGCTCTCGTGACCAGTGCTCATGAAAAAGGTAGAAAAATTTCTGTGGAAGGTTTAATTTCCCTTTCAAACCATCCTATTAGAACACTTTTTGATTATGGTGCCTCACATTCATTTATATCAAGTTCTGTAGTTGAATCTCTACACTTATTTACTAGTATGGTAAGAGATCCCATATTTGTTTTAGACCCCATTGGTGGTTCGGCTCATTTATCTACGATTTGTCGGGGTTTGAAAATATATGTGTTAGGCGTCGAGTTTGAATGCGACGCGTATGTGCTCGGGGTTATGGGCTATGGGTTGATTCTAGGAATGGACTAGATTACCACATATGGTGCCATTCTGGATTTTGAGAAGAGGGTTGTCAGGGTTTGACTTATCATGGGAGTACCCTCGAGATTTCGTGTGACCCACAAGGGTTGATTATGCTTAGTTTCCTAGTGTCTCTTAATGCATCTATCGTCGATCTGCAATCTATTCCACTAGTCCAATATTATTCTGACGTTTTTGACGAGGTACGGGGCTTACCTCCAAAGCACGAGATCGATTTTCGTATATATATTGTGGACAATGCAAAGTCGGTTTCATTACCAGTGTGCCATATGGATCCAAGGGAAAGGAGGGAGCTGAGTAAACATGTAGGGGAGATACTTGAGAAAGGGTTTATCATACGAAGCATATCTAAATGGGGTGCTCTAGTAGTATTCGCAACTAAGGTGGATGGTTCGCTTCGTTTGTGTGTTGATAATAGAGAGCTGAATAAATTAACTAAGAAGAATAGGCACCCGCTTCCGAGGAATGATGATTTATTTGATCAGCTTGTTGGTGCCTCGATATTTTCTCAGTTATACTTGGCCATGGGGTTCCATCAGTTGAGGGTGGCTGAGGACATCATAAATAAGACTACCTTTAGGACTCCGGATGGTTTCTTTGAATGGCTGGTTATGCCTTTTGGGTTGACAAATGCACCCGCCTATTTTGTCGATCTGATGAGTTGGGTGTTTCGGGAGTTCCTAAGTAAAATTATTGTAGCCATTATCGATGATATTTTGATCTTCTCCAAAAATGAAGAAGAGCATGGCCAACATATGAGAGAAGTTTTGAAAACTCTCCATGACCATCAGCTTAAAGCAAAGTTCTACAAATTCCATTTTTGGAGAAAAGAGGTGAGATTCTTAGGGCATGTGGTCTCCAACGAAGGGATAGTTGTAGATCCTACGAAGGTGTTCGTAGTGCAAGATTGGAAGGTTCCTAAAAATGCAGCCAAGGTAGGAGCTTTCTTGGTTTAGTAGGTTATTATTACAATAGAAAGTTCATTAAGGACTTCGCAAAGATATCAGCCCCACTGACTAGGCTGACGAAGAAGAACTTGGCATTCTCATGGGATATAGACTGTGACATTGCTTTCCAGTAACTGAAGATGGCTCTTACAATAGCCCCAGTCTTGACCTCACCTGAAGGGAATAAAGTGTTTACCATTTACACATATGCGTGCAGTACAGGGCTTGGTGCGGTCCTAATGCATGAAGGGAAAGTAGTGCGTTATGGGGGTAGACAGCTGAGAGTTCATAAAAATAAGTACTCTACCCATGATCTTGAGATAGCTTCCATTGTGTTTACATTAAAGACATGGCATCATTATTTACTTGGAGAGAAGTTTGAGTTATACACCAATCATAAATCCCTCAAGTATATGTTCTCGCAGAAGGATCTCAATTTCGGGCAACAACGGTGGATGGAGTTTCTAGCTTCTTATGATTTTGAGATTTCTTATAACCTTGGCAAGGGTAATGTGTTGGCAAACTCACTAAGTAGGCAGAGGGTGGCCCTAAGTCCTCTGTTTTTGGAAAGAAAGAACTTGGGGTTCATATCATCTTTTGATTTTAGACCCTCCATCGGAATTTTTCCTGATTTGTTTGCATCCTTGGAGATACGACCGACTCTTATGGACCAGATAGGAGCATCGCAACAAGGAGACCCACAGATTCTAGACATCATGGATGAGCTCAGAAGAGGGTAGACTTTTAATCACCACGGAAGATATGCCATAGATGAAAATGGGTGGTTGCGACGAGATGGAAGGCTCTGTGTTCTTCAGACTGGATACTTGATAAAGGCAGTCCTAGGTGAAGCCCCCCATTCTAAGATAACCATTCATCCAGGCGGTGATAAGATGTAAAGGGACATGAAGAGGGTTTTCTTTTGGGCTGGGATGAAGAAAGATGTGGCCGAATTTGTTTTTCAACGTTTAGTTTGCCAGCAAGTCAAAGCTGAGAAAAAGTAGCCCAGTGGTTTTCTTCATCCTTTGGAGGCTCCTCAGTGGAAATGGGAGAACGTCTCTATGGATTTCATAGATGGTTTGCCTAGATCGAAGAAATGCAACACCAGTATCTGGGTTGTGGTTGATAGACTCATTAAGAGCGCTCACTTTATTCCAGTTAAGAGTAAGAGGATGGCATCATGGTTAGCAACAATTTAAATCCGAGAGATAGTTCGTCTTCATGGAGTTCCATCCGGGATCATGAGCGATCGCAACCCCATCTTTACCACTGAATTTTGGAGGAGCTTGTAAGAAGCATTAGGTACACAGTTGCGTTTTAGCATCGCTTATCATCCTCAGACCAATGGGAAAACGCAGAGGGTGAACATAATCCTAGAAGATCTTTTAAGGATGTATATCCTAGTCTTCGAAGGAATGGGAAGAGCATCTTCCTTAGGTAGAGTTTGCCTATATAACAGCTTCCAGGGCCGCATCGACATGGCACCCTTTGAAGCATTGTACGGACGACACTGTAGATCACCAATTTGTTGGTGGAAACCAACAGAAAGACTATTACTTGGACCAGATATGGTTAGAGAAACATTCGAAAAGATTGACCTTATTCGACGGCGGATGAAGATAGCTCAAGATAGGCAGAAATCCTATGCAGACAAGAGAAGGACTGACCTCGAATTTGAAGTAGGAGACTTGGATTTTATCAAATTGTCACCTCTAAGGAATGTGGTTCGCTTCGGATCAGTAGAGAAGTTGTTGCCTAGGTTTGTGGGACCATTTCCTATAACCAAGAGAATTGGACAAATGGCCTATAGAGTGAAGCTCTCAGAAAATCTATACGGTGTTCATAATGTTTTCCACGTTGCCTATCTGCGGAAGTGCCTGCTTGACACCACAGAAGTTGTTGAGCCAAGTGTTTTGGAAGAGGTAGAAGTGGAATGAGAGGTGACAGTCAAGCAAGTTCCTACCCGTATTTTTGGATCGGAAGTTAAAAAGTTACACAATAAAGAGATCAAGTAGCTAAAGGTTCATTGGGGAGACAACTAAGAGGATGCGACTTGGAGAAACCGAAGACAAGATTTATACGCTTTGTACCCTTTTCTTTTTAAGGGAATGTTCTTAACTTCTCTTCCAAAAGCTTTTATTTGCACTTGTTTCTAACATTTGAGTATATCCTATGCATAGTATTTTCGACCTTTAGATAGGAATCACATGGATGTAAACATGTGCTTGATACATGTTATGTTTGATGGATGCAAGTGTTTGCTAGTAGTTGCCAGCGGATGCATATACACACACATTAGGCAATAGATCAGCTCAATCACTCTCGTACTGCATACGGATGTGTGTGCATTTTCTTTTCATTCATGGATGGAAATGTATGTACTAGCATATGGATGTTGCATTTGGACGAATGAGTGTGCACACATATAGAACATACATGTTATAATAGGATTATTTGCATACATATTGGATTCATGGCACTAAGATACATTACATTAAGGAGGTCAACTGAATCGGTAGACCGCCGATCTTCGCATTAATATTGGGACATATACACACACCTTTGCACATACTCATATAAGCCTTATAAATCTTTAAGGACATGGATGCCAGTGTTTAGTGGATGAGTAGATGGATGATGGATGGTAGGGTACATTCTTTTAAACTTGATGATTTCGGGGACTAAATCCTTTGAGTAGGGGACAATGTAACACCCCGAAATTTTAACAACATTAAAGTGGATAAATAAAAGAATAATTAATTTAATATTTAAAATTAAGGCAAATGGACTGCGCCATTGCGTCCGTCTCTAAATTCTGGTCAAGATAGACACCTGGTTTGCGTAAAACGGATAATGTATGAAGAAGTAATGGATGATAGAAGTTTGGAAGAAAGAGCAGAAATTACCAGCGCACTTGACCAGTGCGCCCATGTATTATTACGCTGGCGCACCTGTAAATTGTGCCCAGAATAGTTTTTTTGGCTATTCGGGCCCTTTCCTAAGTAGGAGGCGACTCGCGACCTGATTTACCCTAAGGCTTATGTGGCAGTTGGTTCCGGATGGTTCTGCAACTATAAATATATGGCCATTTCACATATTTCTTCATTAGAAGTCATGGCGGACAAACTATGCCGGATTCTGAACAGAACTAGGGTTTCTCATCTTCTTCTAAGACATATCAAATTCTTAGATTCAAGCATAGACTCTGCATCTTTTCTATCATCTTAGCAATCCAATCACAGTGAGTTCTATTTACTTTTAGGTTTAGATAAATAAAAGTGAATTATGAATGACTATGATTTGGATATGTTGAAGACTTTGAAACTATGTTATTGTTCGATCTTGTGCAATGTCATGATAGATCTATTTCTCTATATCCAATTTAACTGTGATTGTTCTACTATGTTATTATTGTGGATCTTGGTTTGTAACTTTTATGATATGCTATGATGTGGATGTGTGTAGATCTATTTTATGTGATTTAATTATCACCTTATGTTAACATGTTAGATCTATTTAATGTGATATAAATCGTCACCTTATGTTAAAATTTTAGATCTATTTTATGTGATTTAAATCGTCACATTATGTTAACATGTTAGGACTATTTTATGTGATCTAAATTGTCACCTTATGTTATCATGTTAGATCCATTTTATGTTATCTAAATTGTCACCTTATGTTAACATGTTTTTGTCAACTTATATTAACATGTTACATCTATTTTACGTGATCTAAATTGTCACCTTATGTTAAGATATTAGATCTATTTTATGTGATCTAAATTGTCACCTTGTGTTAACGTGTTAGATCTATTTTATTTGATCTAAATTATCACATTATGTTAAAATGTTAGATCTATTTTATGCGATCTAAATCATCACTATATGTTGACATGTTAGATCTATTTTATGTGATGTAAATTATCACCTTATGTTAACATGTTAGATCTATTTTATGTGATCTAAATTATCACCTCATGTTATCATGTTAGATCTAAACCAATTGGACATCCAAATTGCTAATTTAGATATTGTAACATCGTAGTTCATCAGTTTTATGTCCACCTTGTTGTGATGACAATTTCATGTATGTTCACCTTATTATAAAACTTGTTTGTGTTTATGCCATGATGATCATTTTAGTTATATTCCCATTATTTTCCCTATTATCCTTTAAGACTAGGCTATTGTCTAGCATAGGAATGTTGCCAATTTTGTGAGGGCGCTAGTTAAGGAACGGGGAAAAAAGCGTTAAAAATGGCATAATTTGAATGTGGACATTTTTGGACATGTCATTCAAATTATTGGGTAAAATAGGTACTGACATCTATAAAAGAAAAGAATTAATTGATTAACTAATTAAAAACGGAATGTCTAGTAATTACAATTAGGAATTGTAATTGTACTTATGACACGAGGTTATGTTGCATTAGTGGTGGAAGTCTGCCCGGACCCGATCGGCATATCCAAAATGCATAATGTTAACCTAATGTGGGAGGTCTAATTACGTAAATACGAATCGGGCTATGACATGAGGTTAGGCCCAACTGTGGAATAAGTCTTGCTGGACCCGACTGGTATATCTAGCATCCACATGTTGTAGGCCTAATGTGGGAGGTCTAGCCCATTTTGGAACCGTAAATGGACATGGTAAAGAATTGGACTACTTAACCTAAGTTAATCCATAGGGATTGTATGAACTTAAATTTAAGTTGGGGGTTAAGTAAACATGGTTGAGGGATGAGTTATGTAAATCCGAAGAGGGGATAGTTAATATTCACATATAGGCCCACAAACTTAATCCGTTAAGGTTATGTAATTAAAGACACCTAGTGGTATACATAATCTGTAACACCCCACTCCCGTTATGATCACTCACTAAGGGAATGCCATAGCATTGGTGGAGTATTTTAGTGAATATAGAACAGAAAAATTACAACAAGACAGATATAAATAGTACTTGAAATTTTAAAACATCATCTCATAACAGCGGAAGTAAAACATGTCTGGTTACATCATAAAACCACAATAAAGGTCAAGTACAATATCCATCAAAATAAAGAAGTACATAATCCCACTCTCATACAATAGCCAAACAAAAGAAAAGATAACTGGATAACTGGAGCTTTACATCTATCCAAGCTCCTAAAGACTGGAACAGCAATCCGATCAAGCTCCACTACTGCTAGGATCCACCGTAGGACCTGAGGGTTGGGAAAAAGATAAAAACAACAGGGTCAGACATAAGTCTGAGCGAGTCCTATAACTTTAACAATACAATCGTTAAAGTAACCAGAGAAGACATAAACTGATATACGGTAACATATAGGGATGAATGGCTACCCTAAGCAGTCAACTAAACGAAGATAAAGGATAAAGACGCATCTACCCTCCCTAAGGTAAATTACTAAACTGCACCACACCAGTCGTTCCTAACTTAAAGGTTGATCCCACCCAAGGACTTATAAAATTTACTAATTAGTACCTGCGTACCCCTAGGTGATCAAGTAGGCGCCACGGGGCCCTACAATCCACTAGGTGTACACACTACTTCCCATTCGATCGGCTCCCTAACGTAGATACCCGTGCTGGCCCCACCGTGGGATGTATCATTCCCCAATGTGGAAACCTGATGGAACTAAAGGTGCACGGCTTATATCTACTCGATGCAACAACGGCTTACCTACCAGCCCGGGCCCACTCACGCATATGAAGCCCGTTGGACTTGCGTTGCCACCGCTAACCCGTTTGCCTCTTACAGTCAAGCCCAGTATGCGTGTCCCGTCCTCGACATGGGTCGAGCCCACAAAGATACGTATGGGTTACTGGTTGAAATGGGCCTCCACAAGCTACCCACCTAAGCTTGTCCCTTTTTCTAGTATATCCCACTTAACCCTTTAATCATGTTTTAATTACATGTTCCATTTTGGTTAAGTATTCTAATCGTATTTTCTATTGCCACCCAAGGCAACCACTAGATTTTCTCATGCCACCCGAGGCACCCACTTAACCCCTCATGTCCCTCTACATGCTAATATGGTTAAGTGTTTCTTAATTAATTAATTAAGAACGTAACCTTTGTAAAGACCTCTCACATTAGACTGTCTTTTATGACCGCTGGTTAAGCCGGTTGGGTCCGGGCAGCCTTATGTCATAACAGAGTCTAACCTCGTGTCTTTACATTAATTACGTATTTAGTTTGTGCCTAAGACCTCTCACATTGGGCTAACATTTGTAGCAACTGGTTAAGCCGGTTGGGTCCGGGCAGTTTTACGCTACAACTGAGTCCAACCTCGTGTCTTAGTCAATTAATTACACCTAATTAATCACCCTCATAATTTTATATTAATTATCCCTAATTAATCAAGTTTTCTTAACATGGGTAGACCTAACTTAATAGGTAAATTCCCATGGGGTAGACCTAACTCAATAGGTAAATTCCCAACACATAGTATGGGTACACCTAACCAAATAGGCAAATTCCCATACTATGTTTATTTATTTTGTGTTATGCATAATTATATTAATTTCACACAATCTTATTAACTTATGCATTTAATTACCCCATCGTTCCCACGTAATTTCGTTCATGATATAACACATATAAAAGGTGTCAACTTGCATATGAATGAACATGTTTCAAAGGTGCCATCTTGCATATTAACAAACACATAACTTGCATATGAACTTGCATAACATGTCACATAACTTGCATATAATATGTCACATAACTTACATATTCATTTTGCATAACAAACTTGCATATTAGCTTATAGACTTGCATAATGTGTCATCATGAACTTGCATATTAATAAACATGTAACTTGCATATTTACATACATGTAACTCGCATATTAACAAACATGTAACTTGCATATAAAGAAACATGTAACTTGCATATTTACATACATGTAACTTGCATATTAACAAACATGTAACTTGCATATTAACAAACATGTAACTTGCATATTTACATACATGTAACTTGCATATTAACAAACATGTAACTTGCATATTAACAAACATGTAACTTGCATATTTACATACATGTAACTTGCATATTAACAAACATGTAACTTGCATATTTACATACATGTAACTTGCATAGCATATTACCATGAACTTGCATAACATGCATATGATTACATAGCCCACAACTTGCATATTTAGCATCATGCAAACATAACATACATCATATTAAACTTGCATAAGCTTACATACTCAACATGCATAAACATAAGATTAATGCTAACATCATATCATATGATTCAAAGCTCATTAACCCACATACAAAACCATAAATCTCATCACATCTCATCTAATTAGTTTACCAAAAGATCATCAAAGTGATAGAAACTCACAACTAGCAACTTTGAACACCAAATGAAGAAGATTAAGATGCTAAGAAGGGATTAGAAGTTGATTAGAGAGTGATTAGTATGCAACCCTCTTCATAAAATTAGTGGAGGCCATGAGAGCTAGCATTTTGCCATAGTTTAGTCACTAGGTTTAATTATGAATGAATTAGGGTAGGTTAGGGTCTTATTTATAGATTAGGCAAGTGTTTTAGGCCATAGGATTAACCCTAGATTCAATCCAAGCCATCAAAGCATGTCTTGGGGAAGAAGTCAAGTGTAGGAACCATCTAGGGCCTTTAGATTAAAGATGGACCATGAGAACCATTCAAATGCAAAATCTGCACTTGAGCGAATCGGCCCACGGGTTGACAGCCAAACACCCTGGATTAACCCCTAGTCGACCCAGCGGGCTCGGGTCGACTTCAAAAATCGGCCGGTTCGGTTATTCCCCTCTCCCAATTCGCTGTTTTGAGCATTTTAGCATATTTATTTATTAAATTTTCAATTATATATATATATATATATCAATATATATATATATATATATATCTACACAACCCATTTCACTTAATTAAGTATACTTTAATTTGGGAATTTTCGTGAAACTTCGCGAGGCCATATCTTGGTCATACGGACTCCGATTTTCGAAAACTCGGACTCTATTTCGCGTATTTTTCCGAGACGAACGCAATGGCATAGCCCGTTTCCCTTGATTCCCATTTTAGAATTAAATTCTGCCTCGATTTATGTTATTACAGGTTATTGAAAATACGGGTTGTTACATTCTCCCCTCCTTAAAGGATTTCGTCCCCGAAATCTTCAAGTTAGGAAGAACGTATCCTACCATCCAATCATCCATCTACTCAAAGCATCATCCACGAGCAATCATTGTCCTTACAAGATTCTAAATGCTGGATGGATATATGCAAAAGTGTGTGTATATGTACTTACCTAATGCAAAAATCAGGCGGTTACTGATACAGTAAACCTCCTTAATGCAAACCATGATAGTGCCATGCATCCAATATGTATGCGAAACCCTATTGACACATACAAATTTCTACATGCGTGCACAACCATACACAAAAATTCATCATCCATATGATAACACAGCCATGATACATCCATCAATCTAACTACCACATCCATTTATGCAATATGCAACATGAAGTGACTGAGCCGATCTAGTGCCTAATGTGTGTGTATATGCATCCACGAGCAACCACTAGCAAACAATTGCATCCATATGCATCCATCAACCATAACATGTTTCAAACACATGTTTCAACCATAGGTTTTACCCTATCTAAAGGTCATAGGTATTAGCGAGAGGATATACTAAAGATAAGATAAGTACTAGACAAGCAATAAAGGAGAAGTTAAAAGACATACTCTCAAAAAGAAATGGATACAAAGAACGCATCTTTGCTTCCGTCTCCCAAGTAGCATTGCTTTCGTCATCTCCCCATTGCACTTTAACTAGCTGAACTTCTCTGTTCCTCAACTTCCTAGTTTCTGACCCAAGGATGCGAGTAGGAGCTCGTCGAATCGTCGCATCACGCTCTACCTCTACATCTCTAAGCAAGCTCGGCTCTACCACCTCCGCGGTCTCATGTAAGCACTTCCTCAAATGTGATACATGGAATACATCATGAACACCACTAAGTCTGTCGGGCAACTCCACCCTATATGCCATCCGTCCAATCCTTTCCTTAATAGGAAACGGCCCAACAAATCTCGGTGCTAACTTCCCTACGGACCCAAAGCGAACAACATTTCTCAATGGAGATACTTTGACAAAAACCATGTCCCCAACCTCAAACTCAAGATCCGTCCTTCTCCGATCCGCATAAGATTTCTGTCTATCTTGCGCTGCTTTCATCCTTTTTCGAATTAAATCAATCTTCTCTGAAGTCTCTCTAACCATATCCGGCCCAAGCAAGATCTTATCCGTAGATTCCCACCAACATGTAGGAGATCGACAAGGCCTTCCATAAAGAGCTTCGAAAGGAGCCATACCAATACTGGACTGAAAGCTGTTATTATATGCGAACTCCACCAAAGGAAGATGTTCTTCCCATGTACCTCCAAAATCCAAGATACAAAGCCTCAAAAGATCTTCTAAGATACGGTTCACCCTCTCAGTCTGACCGTCCGTCTGAGGATGATATGCGGTGCTCAAACACAACTGAGTCCCTACCGCCTCTTGCAAACTTCTCCAAAACTCACTAGTGAAAATAGGATCTCGATCACTCACAATGCTGGATGGTACGCCATGCAATCTAACAATCTCTCTAACATAGACTGAAGCAAGCCATGGAGCGGTCCTCTTACTCTTTACGGGTATAAAATGGGCACTCTTGGTAAGTCTGTCTACCACAACCCAAATTCCCGTATTGCCCTTCCTCGATCTCGGTAACCCGTCGATGAAATCCATCGAGACACTATCCCACTTCCACTGTGGAACTTCCAATGGGTGTAGCAACCCACCGGGTTTCCTTTGCTCCACTTTAACTTGTTGGCACACTAAGCATCTAGCCACATACTCGGCCACATCTTTCTTCATACCGGCCCAGAAGAAAACTCTCTTCATGTCTTGGTACATTTTGTCTCCACCGGGATGAATAGTCATTCTTGAACGATGTGCATCATCCAAAATAGCCTTCTTCAAACCCTCATCTTGCGGTACACAAAGTCTACCGTCTCTATGCAACCATCCCTTATCATCTATGGTGTATCTACCCAAATGGCTGGACGACTCCCCTCTTATAAGCTTCTCTACCAACACAACCAACTGTGGGTCGTCTCGCTGAGCCTCGCCAATCCGTCTCAAAAGAGTAGGTCTAACCTCCAAGGATGCCAACAAACCAGGTACAAAATCAACAGAAGGTCTGAAGTCAAACAAAGAAAGAAACTCCAAGCTTCGTCGTTCCACGAACAATGGACTCAAAGATAGCCTTTTTCTACTCAAGGCGTCTGCCACCACGTTACCCTTACCAGGGGTATACGCTATCTCGAAATCATAGGATGCTAAGAACTCCATCCACCTTTGCTGTCTTAAGTTTAAATCCTTCTGAGAGAATAAGTACTTCAATGATTTATGGTCGGTGAACAACTCGAATCTCTCACCAAGAAGATAATGGCGCCAAGACTTAAGTGCGAAAACAATCGCGGCCAACTCTAGATCATGGGTAGGGTAATTCTTCTCATGCACTCTCAATTGTCTCCCTCCATAGGCTATTACCCTTCCCTCCTGCATCAAGACTGCGCCTAATCCTGTTCCACAAGCATCGGTATAAACAACAAACGGCTTACTCCCATCCGGGAGCACTAAAACTGGAGCGGTGGTCAAAGCTCTCTTTAACCGTCGGAAAGCATCATCACAATCTACATCCCACGAGAAAACCAGATTCTTTTTCGTCAAGCGGGTTAATGGGGCTGATATCTTCGCGAAGTCTTTGATGAACTTCCTATAATATCCTGCCAACCCCAAGAAACTTCTTACCTCGGTAGCATTTCTAGGAACTTTCCAATCCTGGATAGATACTATCTTTGCGGGATCCACAGCTATCCCTTCCTTAGAGACCACATGCCCTAAGAATCGCACTTCTCTTCTCCAAAAATGGCATTTAGAGAATTTAGCTTTAAGACTATGCGCTCGAAGAGTCTCCAACACTTCCTTGAGATGTAAGGCATGCTCTTCTTCATTCTTGGAAAAGACCAAGATGTCATCCACAAAAACTACTACAAACTTATTCAGATACTCTCTGAACACTCTACTCATGAGATCAACAAAGTATGCGGGGGCGTTTGTCAACCCAAATGGCATCACTAGCCACTCATAAAAACCATCCGGAGTCCGGAAAGCAGTCTTCTCTATACTGTCCTCCGCCACTCTTAACTGATGAAACCCTGTAGCTAAGTCCATCTGCGAAAATACTGACGCGCCAACCAACTGATCAAAGAGATCATCTATCCTCGGTAATGGGTGTCTATTCTTCTTCGTGAGCTTATTAAGTTCTCTATAATCCACACAAAGTCTGAGGGACCCATCCGCCTTCGTGGCAAACACTACTGGAGCTCCCCACTCCGATATACTTCGCCTTATGAACCCCTTCTCAAGCAACTCCCCTACTTGCTTATGAAGTTCTCTTCTCTCACGAGGAGCCATGTGGCGTACTGGCAAAGACACTGGTTTGGCATTATCCACCAAATAAATTCGGAAATCTATCTCCCACTTCGGAGGCAAACCCTTTACTTCTTCAAACACATCCGGATATTCCCGGACTACTCTGACAGAACACAAACTCTCGACCGAAGCATCGAGCGATTCAAGATAACTTAGCAAAACAGATTCCATGGGATTGCAAGAGATCTCGAGAGTGTTACCCAAGCGGGTCATGAGCCTGACAACTCTCCTTTCGCAATCAAGAACGGCACCATTACTGGATAACCAGTCCATGCCCAAGATCAACCCATAGCCCGTGAAGCCCAATACAAAAGCATCACATCTAAACTCAACGCTAAGTATAGAAATCTTCAAACCCAAACATATCATAGACAGATATATGGAGCCCCCAATTGGGTTTGAGACAACCAAGGGATCATCAACTAGACTGGTGTCTAAGTGCAGTGACTCAACTAACGATGATGAGATAAAAGAATGCGATGCGCCAGAGTCAAACAAAGTACGAACTGGATGATCAAACAGAAAAACCAGACTTTCAACGGAAATAGTTCTACCTCTCTGCTGAATCGGTGGAACTGAGAGAACCTGAACTTGCCCCCCTGACTGAGGTGGTGCTATAAGAGCTTGCACCTGGCCTCCTGAGGTAGACCCCGTCTTCTGCCCCTTCTTTGGGCAGTTTTTCACAAGATGCCCTGCTTCACCACAATGAAAGCAACCGGTTTTCTTCTTTTTGCGACAATCCTTACTAAGGTGTCCTGGTGTTCCACAATTGAAGCACTTCTTCTTCGTCTTCTTTTTGTCACCATTGCCTTTTCCGCCCTTGCCTTGTTGTTGCTGTTGCGGTTTCTTCTGATCCCCCTTTTTCTCTGGTGCCTTAGAATTCTTATCATCCTCATGCATAAGTGCCATGTAGACAAGCTTCTCAAAAGTGGCCCCCATAGGAATGTGAGTCATAGCTATTCCTTGCAATGGTTCGTTCAAGCCTCTAACGAACCTCAAAGCCTTCTTCTCCGGTGTATTCACCAACTCTATGCCAAACCTTGCTAATTGATTGAATTTGTTGACATATTCTTTCACCGTGAGATTCCCTTGCTTCAAATTCAAGAACTTCTCCATAAACAGATTCTCTTCCGCCCTTGAGAGAAACTTAGCCCCAAACCTTTGCTTAAAATCTGCCCAAGAGTCAACAGGGCGTTCTCCATTAGTGACCTCCCACCAGAATGAGGCCTCTCCCTTCATTAACCAAGCCGCCAACTTGACTTTCTTTCCCTCTTCCACTTCAAAGATATCTAGCAACTCTTCCACTTCCTTAAGCCAATCTCTAGCCTCTACGAAAGTCTCTGAACCAAGAAAAGGTTTTCCTCCTATAGCCTTGAACTCCTTGCAAACCTTAGCAAAATTATCCACTCTAGGCTGAGGAGGAGGAGCGGTTGTCTCTGGTGTAGTAGCATTGGCCGGACCCGCAGCCGCGGCCCTAGCCTCTTGCAACCTCCTATACCATAGTGGTATAACTAAACCCTCCGGGATGTTAAGATCTTCAGCCATGCTGAAACGAAAGAGGAAAGATTCAAAAAGGAGATTCCGAAAGATAAAGATATGGCTATTGGGGATTATGCTTTTCTTTTTCAAAAACTTTTTCTCTTAGAAGACATGCTTTTAAAAATCCTTTCTTCGAAAATACTCTTAGAAAGTAGTTTTTCTCAAAAATTTTATCTGTTCTGGTAACCTTAAGCTCTGATACCACGTGTAACACCCCACTCCCGTTATGATCACTCACTAAGGGAATGCCATAGCATTGGTGGAGTATTTTAGTGAATATAGAACAGAAAAATTACAACAAGACAGATATAAATAGTACTTGAAATTTTAAAACATCATCTCATAACAGCGGAAGTAAAACATGTCTGGTTACATCATAAAACCACAATAAAGGTCAAGTACAATATCCATCAAAATAAAGAAGTACATAATCCCACTCTCATACAATAGCCAAACAAAAGAAAAGATAACTGGATAACTGGAGCTTTACATCTATCCAAGCTCCTAAAGACTGGAACAGCAATCCGATCAAGCTCCACTACTGCTAGGATCCACCGTAGGACCTGAGGGTTGGGAAAAAGATAAAAACAACAGGGTCAGACATAAGTCTGAGCGAGTCCTATAACTTTAACAATACAATCGTTAAAGTAACCAGAGAAGACATAAACTGATATACGGTAACATATAGGGATGAATGGCTACCCTAAGCAGTCAACTAAACGAAGATAAAGGATAAAGACGCATCTACCCTCCCTAAGGTAAATTACTAAACTGCACCACACCAGTCGTTCCTAACTTAAAGGTTGATCCCACCCAAGGACTTATAAAATTTACTAATTAGTACCTGCGTACCCCTAGGTGATCAAGTAGGCGCCACGGGGCCCTACAATCCACTAGGTGTACACACTACTTCCCATTCGATCGGCTCCCTAACGTAGATACCCGTGCTGGCCCCACCGTGGGATGTATCATTCCCCAATGTGGCAACCTGATGGAACTAAAGGTGCACGGCTTATATCTACTCGATGCAACAACGGCTTACCTACCAGCCCGGGCCCACTCACGCATATGAAGCCCGTTGGACTTGCGTTGCCACCGCTAACCCGTTTGCCTCTTACAGTCAAGCCCAGTATGCGTGTCCCGTCCTCGACATGGGTCGAGCCCACAAAGATACGTATGGGTTACTGGTTGAAATGGGCCTCCACAAGCTACCCACCTAAGCTTGTCCCTTTTTCTAGTATATCCCACTTAACCCTTTAATCATGTTTTAATTACATGTTCCATTTTGGTTAAATATTCTAATCGTATTTTCTATTGCCACCCAAGGCAACCACTAGATTTTCTCATGCCACCCGAGGCACCCACTTAACCCCTCATGTCCCTCTACATGCTAATATGGTTAAGTGTTTCTTAATTAATTAATTAAGAACGTAACCTTTGTAAAGACCTCTCACATTAGACTGTCTTTTATGACCGCTGGTTAAGCCGGTTGGGTCCGGGCAGCCTTATGTCATAACAGAGTCTAACCTCGTGTCTTTACATTAATTACGTATTTAGTTTGTGCCTAAGACCTCTCACATTGGGCTAACATTTGTAGCAACTGGTTAAGCCGGTTGGGTCCGGGCAGTTTTACGCTACAACTGAGTCCAACCTCGTGTCTTAGTCAATTAATTACACCTAATTAATCACCCTCATAATTTTATATTAATTATCCCTAATTAATCAAGTTTTCTTAACATGGGTAGACCTAACTTAATAGGTAAATTCCCATGGGGTAGACCTAACTCAATAGGTAAATTCCCAACACATAGTATGGGTACACCTAACCAAATAGGCAAATTCCCATACTATGTTTATTTATTTTGTGTTATGCATAATTATATTAATTTCACACAATCTTATTAACTTATGCATTTAATTACCCCATCGTTCCCACGTAATTTCGTTCATGATATAACACATATAAAAGGTGTCAACTTGCATATGAATGAACATGTTTCAAAGGTGCCATCTTGCATATTAACAAACACATAACTTGCATATGAACTTGCATAACATGTCACATAACTTGCATATAATATGTCACATAACTTACATATTCATTTTGCATAACAAACTTGCATATTAGCTTATAGACTTGCATAATGTGTCATCATGAACTTGCATATTAATAAACATGTAACTTGCATATTTACATACATGTAACTCGCATATTAACAAACATGTAACTTGCATATAAAGAAACATGTAACTTGCATATTTACATACATGTAACTTGCATATTAACAAACATGTAACTTGCATATTAACAAACATGTAACTTGCATATTTACATACATGTAACTTGCATATTAACAAACATGTAACTTGCATATTAACAAACATGTAACTTGCATATTTACATACATGTAACTTGCATATTAACAAACATGTAACTTGCATATTTACATACATGTAACTTGCATAGCATATTACCATGAACTTGCATAACATGCATATGATTACATAGCCCACAACTTGCATATTTAGCATCATGCAAACATAACATACATCATATTAAACTTGCATAAGCTTACATACTCAACATGCATAAACATAAGATTAATGCTAACATCATATCATATGATTCAAAGCTCATTAACCCACATACAAAACCATAAATCTCATCACATCTCATCTAATTAGTTTACCAAAAGATCATCAAAGTGATAGAAACTCACAACTAGCAACTTTGAACACCAAATGAAGAAGATTAAGATGCTAAGAAGGGATTAGAAGTTGATTAGAGAGTGATTAGTATGCAACCCTCTTCATAAAATTAGTGGAGGCCATGAGAGCTAGCATTTTGCCATAGTTTAGTCACTAGGTTTAATTATGAATGAATTAGGGTAGGTTAGGGTCTTATTTATAGATTAGGCAAGTGTTTTAGGCCATAGGATTAACCCTAGATTCAATCCAAGCCATCAAAGCATGTCTTGGGGAAGAAGTCAAGTGTAGGAACCATCTAGGGCCTTTAGATTAAAGATGGACCATGAGAACCATTCAAATGCAAAATCTGCACTTGAGCGAATCGGCCCACGGGTTGACAGCCAAACACCCTGGATTAACCCCTAGTCGACCCAGCGGGCTCGGGTCGACTTCAAAAATCGGCCGGTTCGGTTATTCCCCTCTCCCAATTCGCTGTTTTGAGCATTTTAGCATATTTATTTATTAAATTTTCAATTATATATATATATATATATATATCAATATATATATATATATATATATCTACACAACCCATTTCACTTAATTAAGTATACTTTAATTTGGGAATTTTCGTGAAACTTCGCGAGGCCATATCTTGGTCATACGGACTCCGATTTTCGAAAACTCGGACTCTATTTCGCGTATTTTTCCGAGACGAACGCAATGGCATAGCCCGTTTCCCTTGATTCCCATTTTAGAATTAAATTCTGCCTCGATTTATGTTATTACAGGTTATTGAAAATACGGGTTGTTACATAATCGGTGGAAATAATGAAGTTATGTAATTAAAGAAACCTTTTAGGGTAAAATTAAGTTGTATAGGTTATAGGGTTATGTAATTAAATACACCTATAGGTAAGCATAACCGGTTGGAACATTACGGGTTATGTATTAAAGACACCTGTAGGTAAGCATAACTGGTAGAAATAAGTGAGGCTTTGTAATTAAAGACACCTAGTGGTATACATAGTCAGTGAAAACCTAGTTGGGGATATAAGACAAAGGGGAGAGCTTGTATCATAGTGTATGGGACCCATTTTAGTCAGTAACCCGGAGTTGGTATCAAAAAAATACTTTGTACCAGGCAGAGAAGGGGCACTCTTACTGACTGATTGTAAGAGATCCAAACATGGAGGACGGTGTGGGTGGCGCAAGCCGACCGGGCCATGTGCGTAAATGAGCTAGGCAGAGTGGGGTAAGACGACCGTTACACCTGTAGATATGGTTGTGCATATTATTACGATGAGGGGTTGCCACTTTAGGAAATGATACCTCGTACTGTGGGGCCAGCACTAGGTATCTACGATGGTTATAGAGCTGATCGATCAGGGTAGTTAGGATACATTTGGACATATACCTAAGTCTACCACCTTATAGTTGAAGGAATCATCTCTTTCTGGATATACCAATAATAGTGCAAAGTAATCGTTAGTGATGCATTCTTATCTTGCTTACCTTGTCACACCTGCCATTTATGGTGTGATCTCTCTCTCTCTCTCTCTTATTCACTTTATATGCCTATCAAGTTACTTTTATTTATCTAATGGCTAAAAGTAACTAGAATCGCCAGACTTTATGTCTGACCCTTTTTGTTTCTCCTTCTTCCTTCCGTTCCCCCCAGGTCCTCAGGGAGGAAACACTCAGGCTCAGTCAAGACTCAGACATCATCTTGCTAGGAGCTATTTCTAATGTACGGCCAAGTTCTTATCTCTACTATAGCTTAACTCTTTCAATTGGTGAATTATGGTTTTATATTATGTACTCTGATACTGCAAGACAGAATTTATTTTCATGTAATGGTTTTTATGTATTATGAAATTGTGGACCATGGTATTATGATTTATGATTGAAATAAAAATTTAAATTTCCGCTGCAATCTTATTTATATCTGTCTTGTAATTATTCTGTGTCTGATTACCTATTAGGCTTCACGGAACTTAATGCATTACCTTAGTGAGTGACATTAACATACATGGGGTGTCACACTCATCACCAAGAATCAGGTTTGATTCAAAGTTTTCTACTTGCTGTGTATACATTTTAAGTTGAAATTGATACTTCGGATTTTATGGGATTATCATTTGCCATGATTTCAACATATATTTGATGATAATGTTGATGCATGTAGTGATCACTTTTTATGATCTTGAGCTTCACGAACAAGACTTCGGATTTGCCTATTTGTGACGGTCTTGGCCTAATTCCCATGTATGAATTATTGTAATTCGATCATGGATTTTACTGCTAAGCGATATGTACACTAGAATGATAATCTTGTACAATTCTATCGCTCATTAACGATCTTAATTTGCAACATCATGCCTTGTCATTCTTTTCAAAGTTGAAGCGCCCATGTTGGTTGTTTATTTCAAATCGTTGTTTTGTAATAGCTCCTCTTGAATTAGGTTGTTGCGGTCACTTTTAGGTTTCAAACTATGACCCGACTCTAGGTTGTTATGATAACTCAAGGCCTTAGGTCATTATTTCAGTCGTTAGCTATGGGTCGTTCAGCCCTTGAAGTTTTAGGTCATTTACGACCTAAATTTTTTTAAAGTAGAGAGTCTTCATGAGGAATTAGACTGTTATAGCAACCTAAAGCCTCATGTTCGTACAAGACGACCTAGAATCTGATACCATACAGAACGACCCAAACACTTAAGGTTGGCCGGAACGATCTGAAATGTATTGATCAAGTAGCTTTCTGGTTCGTTATTCACTTTTAAACACCACTATTCGTGTAGGAAGTCTAAAAGGATTGAGGGGACCTCGAGTGAGGACAAAACTCGAAAACACCATAGGTTGGACAATCTTCCCATGTCAAAAATCCAAACTACTACTATTGCCCCAACTTTGGCTGAACTATGAGCCATAATTGTAGTAACCCGCATTTTAGCTGTTGAACAATTTATTTATTTAATTATTATATATCGATTTATCGATATCAGGAACGTGAATTAAATAATATTGAATATTTAATTAATAATTATAATATAATAAAATAGAGCTTGAAACGACGCGGCAGTTCGCTATTTGGCGATTCAGACTTCAACTGAATGTACAGGATTCATTTTAGGCCGGATTTCTATGAAACAAGAAACGTGTGGAGCTGGTGGAGTGTATCTTTCTAGTGGAAGAGAAAAATTGAGATTTCGTCGTGTAGATTTTGATTAATGTCCAAGTCAAATTTCAGAAAAGTCGCTGTGAAATTCCTTTATAATTCGTAACACTTTATATACGTTATAAAAGAGAATTTCAATATAAATTGAAATTCGATTCAATCTGGACTCGGAATAGCGAGTAAATAAATATACTGGAGCTGTATGATATTCCTCTGTGAATATATACGAAAATATAAATTTATTTATATTTAATTTAATTTATTTAAATATATTTATATATTTAAATGGATTATTCAAGGGTCTAAAAATAGCCAGTTTTGCAAACGAAGTCGGAATTTGACGAAACCAGTTTTGTTGGATCCGCAATATCGAATAGTTGTCAGATTCCAAGTTTTGTGATTTTTAGAGTCACTGTGTGATCGTACGGATTTTTAGACTGAGAAATAGTCAGTATTTCGACGGTTAAAAATACGCTGTGTGAGCATACGGAGTCGGAATTCGACGAAACCAGTTTCGTTGAGACCGTAATGTCGAACTTTAGCTGCATGTCTAGTTTGTTGATTTTTAGATGTTGTATGTGACCATAGGAAATTTTAGAAGACAAAAATGAATATATAAATGAGCATATACCGGGAATATTCCCTTTTGAAAAATATCTAGATATTTTTCTTTCTCTATAAATACCCCAACAAAATTTCCTAACCCTAAATTTCTACCTTCTGAAGTCAACAAGAGCTTCAGCGCCCCATTTTTTTCATTTACAGTAAACCAATCTTCTTTGTAAAATCCAAAGAAATAGGAATCAATTCCTATAAATCATCCAACCTTTATAATTGAAATACTGGGGAGTTTCTCTTCAATGTAGCAGCAATTTTAGAGGGTTCGAACAATGTTCTGTTCGATGTCGTGAAACCCGTTCGAACTAGGGTTGGATTGATGGCAAGATACACGCAATAAATGATGAAATGGAGTTCATATTATGATTCAGGAGATCGAATAGCTCCTTGCTACTGATTTTTGAAGGATTCCGCTCAGATGAATGTCGCACCTATGTCTGGTACTGGCCGTCGAGCTACTGCTGTCGCGGTGTGTGCAGGGAGCTCGAGCTCGAGCGTATAGGACTGACAAGGAGGAGGACACGACGGGGAGATGAATGGTGGTGTTGAATTTGAATACCGTGAAGAGAGGATGGAGTTATGGGTGAAGGAACGTGATGGGTTTGGGTTGATGAGGTCGGTTTGAGAATCCTAGAAGAAGAAGATGCGGGTTTTGGTAATGAAGGGTTCAGGTGGGCTTGTTCAAGGGTGGTTGGGCCAAGGAAAAGAAATGGGTAAAGGCCCATGTTTATTTTAAAAATCCAAGTTCATATTTAAGTTAAAAGTGTATTAACTTTACAATCGTATAACTTGGTCATACGAGGTCAGAATCGAGAACCGTAAGTTGCGTTGGGATCGTATGGACGGGACGAACACAATGAGACTGACCGCGAGTCGATTGGAGCATGTTACAATTTATGGCAAAATAAATTGTCCGACTGAATCAAATAACGCAAACCGTTATTTAACGGCTAACGCGCAACTGTGAGTAAAACTCACCAACTCTGAACAGTTTATAATTTCATGTTGTATTTTTAGAACTGTTAATCATCTGTTGATTGCTGGGTGTTGGTTGATTGATTGAACTGCTAGTCATTTAGTAGAAATATTATATATATATAAAAACTGTTAAATATCTATATGTCGATTCTGTTTATCAGAATATTTAACAGTGAAGTGAAATCGATGTTATTCTATTGTCTAACATCTGTGATGCAGGGAAACAGGTTGGAGGGACCCAACTGGGTTCCTCAATATTTATAATACTGTTTTGATTCGTATATTTTGTTATATGTTGTGATATAAAATCTGTGGTCGATTATATGTGCTTGGACGATATTGAACATCGTGATTTGATATGATTGAATACCATAACATACCGAAATGTTGATAAGGGGATTTTCAAAGTGATATTGAAATAAAAATATTTATAAATGGAATATTTTTAAATAAGGAGTGTTTATAAATTGGAATATTTATAAATAGGAGATATTCAAAAAGGAAATAAATTTAAAACATTTCTTTTTGAATGGAAAGGCCTGTGTGGCGAGTTTGGGGATTTTCCCGATGCTCCCGATACAAAGGAGGTTATGGCGAATTTTCCCGGGAATTTAAGAAGTTAGAATATTTCAAGAATAAATTTGAAAAGGGAATATTTGTAAACCATTTACAAATAGAATTGGAAAGGGAACATTATAAAAAGGGAAATCATTTTTAAAGTGTAGAACCGTTATTTAAAAGTAAATCTTTTCAAATGAATAAAACGTTGTTAAAAAGGAAATCTTTATAAAGTGAATAAAGTAAATCGAATATAGACATTCGAAAGGAGTTAATCGAATATGGTATTCGAAGTTAGTTAATCGAATATGGTATTCGAAGTTAGTTAATCGAATACAGACATTCGAAGTTAGTTAATCGAATATAGACATTCGAAGTTAGTTAATCGAATATAGACCTTCGAAGTTAGTTAATCGAATATGGTATTCGAAGTTAGTTAATCGAATATGGTATTCGAAAGTTAGTTAATCGAATATGTTATTCGAAAGGGGTTAGCCAAGTCGAGTTAGTCAAATAGAGTTAACCAGTTAGAGTTAATCAGTTAGAGTTAACCAGTTAGAGTTAATCAGTTAGAGTTAATCATTTAGAGTTAACCAGTTGGAGTTAATTTGTTAGAGTTAATCGATTAGAGTTAAAACGAACTAGAGTTAATCAAATATAGTTATTTGAAACAGAGTTAGTCAAAACATAGTATTCGAGGTAAGTTGCCATCTTGTACGACTGCTAGCGTAATTCGCAGGGCTGTAAATAGCCTACGGCGGTCGGATGTTTCCTGAGGGAGTCAGGCGTAACCGTTGTGATCGCTGCGATCTAGAGTCAAGCGAATGGAGTTTAATCGAATATTAGTTATTCGATAGGAGTTAATCGAGTTGATCGAGTTGAGAAATAAGTTAAGTTAAATAAGTTGAGTTGATCGGGTGGGTCGAACCAAGTAAGTCGAGTTAAGTTAGTCAAGTTAGTCGAGCCTAGTTAATAGAATCGAATTGGTCGAACCAAGTAAGTCGAGTTAGTCGAGTCAAGTTAATTTAGTCGAGTTAAGTTTATCGATGTTAGCTTCTTCGAAAGGAGTTATCGATGTTAGTTTCATCGAAGTGAGATTTTCAAATATGAGATATTTGAAAGGAAGATTTATCGAATATTAGTTATTCGAAGAGAGATTATCGAATATCGTTTATTCGAGAAGGAGTTAATCGAATATAGGTTATTCGAAGAAGAGTTAATCAAATAGAGATTTCTCGAAGAGAGTTAATCGGCAAATTCGATTATATCGAATTCGGGAAAGTACTTATACTTTCCAGTGTTTAAATAGAGTTTTATTTATTTATAAATAAATAAGTGTTAGGTTAATTATTCACTAATAAGAATAGAAGTTATAATTAAAGTTAGATAATTCGAAAGTAGGGATTATAACGTTATCGTTATAACCAATGTTTTAAATATAGAAGTGGACTAGTAAAATTGAATCCGAGAAAGGCGTAAAGAAGTTGTTAAAGATTAAAAGATAAACTTTGACCATTTCGAAGTAATAACGTTGTTCAGTTAAGGTCTGAGAGGTAATTATACCCCAACTTGAGTGGCTTCCTTCTTAACTAAGAAATGGTAAGGTTTGATCGTAAAGGAGTTTTGGAAATGTTTTCCAAACGAGAATCAGAAATGTTTTCTGAAAAGAAAAAAAAAGAATTTAGAATATAGGGAAACATGAGATAAGCAAATAAATGAACTAAAGAGATTAATGTAAAATGATGTTTGTTCGATATAATTTCCACCTGGAAATAATATCGTTGTTTGTACACATGTTTTTCTTCGATAGTTAACTCACAGACTATCGAAGTTTTGACCATTTTAAAGTTGTTAATATGGAGAGACCGGTTGGATTATTATCCAAAGAACCACTCTGTATTGGCATAAGCGTCACGAATCATATATGCCAAAGATAATTGAAGACGGAGTAAAAATGCAAGGGCTATCCTGTTTACAGAATAGTGCCTTCGGTTTGTCCAGTCCCAGGACAACTTGTATGGATGAATGTCTGACAGAGTATATCCAATGGATCGCGTAAGTTGATCTGTTCAAACGTATTCACGTTTGGTGGCGGAGGAATTCGTTTCTCTTAGCTGTATACCCGTGTTATTTTTGGATAAGTCAATTTGTGATTTGGCGGGTATGACGATGTGACATTTTAAGTAAATAAAGATGGATGTCTGACAGAGTATTTCCAGAAAGGTCACGTACATTGATTTCTTCAACCGTACCAAGAGTGGAAGCGGAGAAGGAAACTTCTCTTAGCTGGCACGTAATGTATTGTTGTAGACGTCAATTAGTGATTTTCGATGGATCTGACAATGTGGCATTCGAAGTGAATCTATTGTGATGATAAAGCGTAGCTTCTAGCCTCATCAACCGGTAAATGACAGAAATCGGGCAGGCAGCATGGCTAAGTCGGTCGCACCGAAGTAGTGTGTATAATCACCTACCTAGTGAATATTCATTTGTTTCTTAAATCTATCAATGCTGTCCCATATATATATACGGGAACGGTTGCTGATCCCAACCATTGGTGATGTACATTCGATACACTCAAGCGAAATGAGTGGTCGGTCATGTGTGGCTGAGTTGCAAGATGTTCTTGTTGAACTCCAGTGTATCGTTCCTAGAGTACACTGATCGGAAGGTGGTTCCATACCTTGTCATAGTTGGAAATCCAATCATCCAATACGAGCTTGCGATTTTGATTGTATACTATATATGTAGTAACGTGAGATGCAAGCGTTTCTGCTAGATTGATATTTATTTGTACTTAGACATTATTATAATATCCGAATGATATTGTTTTGAAAAGTTATTTGGATTCTCATAAGGGAAAAACCCGTTCCGTATTCACGGCGTGGTCTTATGAGATATCATATACCTGTTTTAAATGATTTGAGTTTATTCACACCAGTCCCATGACTGACCCGGAGTTTATTTGTTTTGTTTTCCCTAAACTCTTGGGTGCCTAAATTTGTACGGGCAGTCAAGTAGTCGGGATTTACAGATATACTGGAAGAGCTTGGAGCAGGAGGCTTCTGGATCATATAGCTATAGTTTATTTCCGCTGTGTTGTAAGTGTTGTACTCTGATAAGTGCTATTGTATACATAACTGTTATATTTCAAAGTTATGTTATATATTATATGTTATTCGTTCCGCTGTGAGGTTCGCGTTACTCTGATGTTGTGTTCTTCTTTTTCTCCTATTCTGAGTTCTATCTTATCTATTCTCACCTTCTAATTTCTTTCATTAATTACCGGGATTTTTCGATGTTTTCTTTATCGACGTCAGGCTTACGTCGATAACCAAAGCCGCTAAAAATCCGGGTCACTACAATCATAGACATGCCTAGTTACAATCCCAAGCCACAAACCTCCGAACTTGCTGATCATTTCGAAGGCTGGTGTCTACAAGGATTGAACTTTGATCAATTTGAGTTGGACATATATCCATCCGACAAGCGATCAGTCCCCTAAGATTTGGATACTCTAAAGAATCACTCATTGATGCAACTTGATGCTTCTAGGACTGAATGGAAACGCACTTCGAAGAAATCAGTAAATACCATGCGCGCAAATTGGGCACCTGGAACACCTTTTCTTGTGATCTCAAGAGGCTAAACAGGGAGAATATTAAACGCATTATTACAATGGAGAAGGACAAATCCATGCTTGTTCAGGCTCTCAAGTCTCAAGATGTGATCATTGCCGAATTATCGGGTGCCGAAAGCAAACCAGAACGGACCGGTACTTCTCCTTCTGCTCAAGCTAGGAAATAATCTAGTGATGAAAAGAAGAAGAACTCTTATCTGACTTTTTCTATTCTCTTTTATGTACTTGTGCTCTAGACCGGTTGTATATGCGTGCGACGGCCCTGGCTTACCGTTCTTAAGCTATTTTGC
This sequence comes from Allium sativum, assembly GCA_030737875.1. NCBI lineage: Eukaryota > Viridiplantae > Streptophyta > Magnoliopsida > Asparagales > Amaryllidaceae > Allium > Allium sativum. The sequence goes on from CM060909.1 coordinate 518,850,991, forward strand.
ATCCGACGTCTCTGTACTGGACTTGTGATGTGGTGACGGAAATGCATTTTGCATCAAACTTTAAGCCTTTATTTTTGCATTTTCGTAATTTTGCTTTGTACTAAGATCGAAAAATGTTTTCTATGGCAATTTTTGTCTTGAACTCATACGTCCCATGCTACCTGTTCTGTAATTAAGACAAGCTTTTGCATGATTTTGGACTTATACTCATTATCAACTGTCCACATTGATAATGGATTACATATAAATGAACTATGGTGAATTTTATTTTGCATTGAATAAAATGCTTGCCCAGGACCATCTTATTTGACTATTCAAAACTCATTATATATTGTTCGAGCAGTTATGGTATTCTAATTCAAATTCGCTTTAATGCTCGAAATCGACTAATCAACTAAGGTTGACTGTAGATCCCCAATGCTACCATTTTAATGACTCATATGAGTGTTTGACATCTCTTATTTGAGAAATACATATCTATTATTCATTTTCTACTCCCCTTTTGAGAAGTTTTGATATTTATTCCCCTTGAATGGACTTTGGTTAAGGCCCCAATGTTTGTCGTTATTGGTTAAGGTACTACCTGATTCTGACGATCAGTTGGGTGCCTGACATTCTTCACATCTGAGATTTCAGATGCTACGCAAATGATTTTCATTCTTCACATCTAGAATTTCCAAATGCTATGCAAATGGTTTGACACTCTTAACATTTGAGATTCTAGATGCTACGCCAGTGGATTGACAGTCTTCACATCTGAGATTCTAGATGTTACGCAAGTGGATTTTTCATTCTTCACATCTGGGATTTCAGATGCTACGCAAATGATTTTCAATCTTCACATCTGGGGATTCCAGATGCTACACAAACGATTTTCATTCTTCACATCTGGGGATTCCAGATGCTATGCAAATGGTTTTAAACTCTTCACATCTGAGATTCTAGATGCTACGCAAGTGGATTGACACTCTTCACATCTGAGATTCCAGATGCTACGCAAGTGGATTTTTCATTCTTCACATCAGGGATTTCAGATGCTATGCAAATGATTTTCATTCTTCACATCTGGGGAGTCCAGATGCTACGCAAATGATTTTTATTCTTCACATCTGGAGATTCTAGATGCTACGCAAATGGTTTGACACTCTTCACATCTGAGATTCCAAATGCTACGCAAGAGGATTTTTCATTCTTCACATCTGAGATTTGAGATGCTACGCAAATGGTTTTCATTCTTCACATCTGGGGATTCCAGATGTTATGCAAATGGTTATCGGATATTTTATTGCTTCGCAGGGTGGCCATCAGTCCCTTTATCTTATGCTTGACTTAATAGGATATTCTGGTTTAGGAACTAAAGCTTTGAACCTCTCACTTAGGGAGATGCCCCTTCGATAAAAGTTTCAGCTCTTGCGTTTGTTTGTCGTGGCGCTTACTCACGATTTGAATCTTTGCGACTTTCCCATTCACTTCTCAAGGCTGTCTTTTTCCTATTTTTGCGTTTATGCATGTTGAAATTTACAAATTTACCACATTCGGCCCTTGAACTAGCGTTGTTGGGGTCGTGATGTTACAGGATCAAGCACTCGGCAACTGGCCTGCAATATGGAATCATCCTTTTTAAGAAAGTTTCATTTTGACACACAACTTTGCAAGCAAGAAACTCATTCTAACTGATATGCTCTTAGTCATAGAGCTATTGTTCAGTGCATCACTTGCAGATTATTACAGGCTGTTCATGAAAAGTTTTAAATATAACAGAAAGTAAAATGGGAAATAAAGCATGGACTAAAGCAAGTAATAGAGCATGAAGTACAGATGTAGTGACATTGATTGCTTATTACGAGCCACTGAAATCGGAGCACCCTCAACAGTTGTTAGTTGATAATCAGCCTTGAATCTGCTTGAACAGAAGCTACGTTGCTTGGACAAGACTAATCATTCGATATCCCTAGCCCTTGAGAAATTGCAGAAGGATTCAAGGCTTGCGGATTCTTTACATATTACTGCAACCTGTTTTTCCTTATCAATTCCTCAATGAGGTTCTTCAGTTGTCGGCACTCGTTATTGTTGTGACCAGGCTGGTTGTCAAATCTGCAGAACTTTCCCGAGTTTGCTGCTTTGTCTCTTATCCTTATCGTATTTGGCTCCGCATACTCTTCAGAATTGTTTGTTGCAGGATAGATATTTTCAGGAGTGTCATTCAAAGGTGGCAGTTCTGACGAATTGAAAAGGCGAGACTTCTTATTATTTGCCTTGTTGTCGTTCCTGTCATTTCTTCGCTTCTGTCCTTGAGTATTCTTTTGATTAGATTGTATAGCTGCACTTTTAGGAGTTCAAGAAGTTGGTTACCATTAATGATCTGAAGAGGTACACGATTATCTTCTACCCTCATGTACTCCTCTGCTTTCTTATAAAACTTGTCAAGTATAGTCGATTGCTTCATCTTTATCCATCTCCTGAATTCGCTCACTTTGTCTATAGCATCGAGTAGAGCCACGAGGACTATACGTGGTTCCTGGTTTCTTACTTCAGACAAGGAAATATTAAATCGACTAAGGAAGGCCTTGATAGTTTCCCATGGCTTTTGCTTCACGGCTGGGAGTGTTATAGCGCCCTTGGCTTTGGTAGCATACAAGCGGAACTGCTCTTTGAACTTTTTGGTCAGGTCGGAGAACCAATTGATAGATTTAGGAGGTAGCTTCATGAACCATTGTGATGTAGCACCTTCTAAGTAGAGAGGGAAATATGTGCATCTAATCTCATCAGTTTTATTAGCCACACTCATATGCCACTCGTATTTGAACAGAATGTAGTTCAGATCAACAAGGACGTTGTATGGAGGCAATGTTGTTGGATTGAACTTCTTTGTACATTCTGCTTCAAGGATTCTTTCAGTGAATGGAGTCCTATAGGGAGAGAAGTCCAATTCACTTTCATTATCTTTGCTAGCTTGATTCTTTTTCATGACTCGTTCTATCACATCTGAGATGTATTCTTCAGTGTTATCTGCGAAGCTAAGCTCTTTACCAATTGTTCGCCTAGGCATACGATCTCGATTAGAGAGCTTAGATGCTTTGCCTTCTCGACGAGGACATGCCCCGATGAGAGGATTAGTCACCTTTCGAGCATCCACTTCGGAATGATTCTTAGCTTTTGGTTTCAATTCTTCAATATTAGCTTCGTCCCTATCACTTGCCCTATCATAATCGTCTTCCATATTGTCGTTGCGGTTATGATCGGAAGTGGGCGATTTATCATTCTCTTCGAGATCTACATGCACTTTCGGGAGGAGCTGGATTTGATCAAGCATTAAGGATGTCATCGAGTTTATCCATCATCGCTTTAGTAGATGCATCCATTCGCTTGTTTACGTTGGCAATAGCGGCTTTTAATTCATTTCTATTCACACTGGCTCCGCTTTTTGAGGTTTTACCAACTTCAAATCAGTTTGAAAGCGGTGTTTCTTCATTAGCGACATTACCGGCTTCTACCACGGTTTTGCTAAAGGTCTTCTTAGATTTGGCAATAATTATGAAGAAGGATGAGATTTAGAATTATAATGACAAGGCGTTTAATTTTGCGAGTGCGTGAGGAGAGGTAGGAGATGTGAACACGGCACCACGGTGGGCGCCAAATGTTTACTCCAAATTTGGAATCAACACTAAAAGGTGAAAACGATGCACTTCACCGATTTAGTAAGATTAAAATGCAGAACCGTGTTGTTACAAAATAAAAAGAAAAAAATGAAGACAAAGGAATTTTTATAGTGATTCGATTCTAAATGAATCTACATCCTCTTTGCAATCAGTTTCCATTATGAAATTTTGCCTAAAACATGAAAGAAATCTCGCTATACCCCCATTTCTCATTATCCTCTCTTTTCACTCTCCCTACGATCTAACTACACTTAAATTTGGCAAATGGATGGAAGAGATCACTTGCTCTGTGATGGAGGATGTATCAATCCTTGATCACCTTGGCGCTTTTGTGTTCTTTCATGTCTTGATGAGATTTTGTGCTTAGATCCAAACTTCGAGAGCTTTGGAGAAGGTTATAGATTGCTTGGAATGGTGTTAAAGAGCTTCCTTATGTTGTATAAATGAGAATCAAAGAGCTTTGATCCAGTTGGAGATAGCTTCAACGATCATAGGAATGGATTTGATCCACATAAAGTTGGAGATGAGTTATTAGATCCATGAGAGCCATTAGTGAAGTTATAGGCAAGCTTTGAATTTGGCGGCACGTCCTCGTAGGAATGAAATTAGCTCCCCCCCCCCCCCCCCCGCCCTCGAATGTGAATAATTAGGGGTATTTATAGGTGGAATTCAGGCCAAGTGGCAATTCTATAATTTTCCTGAACTCCCTTTAGACCGTCGAGCGAGCTATAGGATTCAGCAGAATGTTTCTGCGGTCTAAGGAGTGGCGGCACAAGCTTAAAAGTGCAGAGTGGGCTAAGATCCTCTTATCAGTTGGAGGTGCGGACTAAGACAAGGCGGAGCGAGCTTGTACAAAGCGGAGCGACCCAAGCATACGAAGAACGAGCTAAACTAGGACGAAGCAGTTTGAGCCTTGATGGAGCGGGCTAAAACCTTTAGCGGGCTAGCGACTTGAGGAGCTGGCGACCCAAGAACCTTGCGGGCTAGAACTTGGCATGCTATGAAGACCAGATGTGCTAGAAGTTTTTGGAGGGCTATGGAGCTTAATGCCCTAAAGAGACTTAGCAACCCAAAGAATTTGAACAAGCTAAGATGTACCAATGATCTAAGATGCCCAAACGAGCCAACTCTTCCTGAGCATCTCACCATATCGACCCAAAGAGCCTATCAACCTAAAATCATAAAACAACCCAAACTTTCTTATTTTTTCTGAAACATATTTTATGGGTTAACACATCAAATCAAAACCTTTCATCCTTCCATAAACCCGACTCTCACCTCAAGCTTCTCGCAATTCACTCTTGCCGCATACCTCCTGAGCCAATCCACGCCCAAGATGTTCCCAAACCCAGAGATCTTATAAACAAAGCAATCACACACAAAAGTGCAATCATGACTCGATAACACAAGTCCATAACAAATCATAAAAAGGCTAGACGAACCCCCAACCAGATTAGTCACAACCAAAGGTCTATCACAAATCATGAGTTCTAAACCTAAGCGGCATGCAAGCTAATTACAAATGAATGAATGCAATGCTCTAATGTCAAATAACACTCGAACTAAAATACCTCTAATTAAAAGAGTGCCTTGGATGATGATACCCTACCCTTTCTCCTCGGCAGTAGGAGCTGCTGAAGAAGTTGGTAAGGCCTCCAAAGCATAAGCCTTCACTCTTCACCATTTGCTTCCCTTTCGCTAGCTGCGAACAATCCATCTTATCATGCCTCGATTTCCCACACTTGAAACACTGCTTTTCATCTTTAGGATTCTTGCATTCATTAGAAAAATGACCCTTCTTTTGGAAGTTCTAGTAAACCACCTCACTTTTGGGTTTCTTCTTGTCATCCTTTCCTTTCTGCTGTTTCTTCTTCCACTATTTGTTTTTGTTACCACCCTGTTGTGTTTTCGAAGCTTCCTTAGTCGCAATGAAACACTCCACATCTGTAATTGTCACTCACTAAGGGAATGCATTAAGTTTCATGAAGCGCTATGTCATGGTCCACAATTTGATAATTCACAAAAACCATTACAATAAAAATACTTTTGTCTTGCATCATCAGAGTACATAAGTAAATAAAAAGCATCATTCCCCCAATAAAAGAGTTAAGCCATAGTTGAGTCAAGAACTTGAGCCATACTTTAGAAGTAGCTCCTAGCAAAATGATATCTGATTCCTGATTAAGTCTGAGTGTTTCCTCCCTGAGAACCTGGGGGGAGTGAGAAGCGGAAGAAAGAACCAGAAACAATAGGGTCAGACATAAAGTCTGGCGAGTCTAGTCACGTTTAGCTAGTAGATAATTAAAGGCAACATGATAGGGATATAAAGTGGATAAGAGAGATATCACTACATAAATGATAGGGGTGACAAGGTAAGCAAGTTAAGGTATATGTGCCTTACAATGAATACTCTGCATTATTACCAGTATAACTAAAATGAAATGATCCCTTCCACTATAATCTGGTAGGCTTAGGTCATACATCCAAGTATACCCTAACCACTACCCTAATCGATCGTCTCCCTACCTTGTAGATGTCCTATGTTGGCCCTACAATAGGAGGTATCACTTCCTAAAGTGGCAACCTATGGTGTGCACAATCATATCTACCAGTGTCACGGTCGTCTTAGCCCACTCTGCCCGACCCATGCACGCACATGTCCCCGGTCGGTTTGCACCGCCCACACCATCCGCTTTGTTTGGATCTCTTACAATCAATCAATAAGTGTGCCCTTCCCTGCCTCGTACGGAGGTCTTTACTTGATACCAACTTCGGGTTACTGCCTGGAATGTGTCCCTCCCAATATGACACCGGCTATCACCCTTGTCTTTGTATCCCCACTAGGTTTTCTACAGACTATGTATATCCTTAGGTGTCTTTAATTACATAGCCCTACACTAGTTACGCTTAACCTAAAGGGTTTCTTTAATTACGTAACTTTATTACATCATCTACTAGTTATGTATGCCACTAGGTGTCTTTAATTATATAACCCTATTACTCTATCTACTGGTTATGTATACCACTAGGTGTCTTTAATTACATAACCTTATTGGGTTAAGTACGTGGGTCTATATATACATATTACCCATCCCCTCTAATTTACTAAACTCACTACTACCCATCCAATTTTACTTAACCCTAACTTAAGTCCATAGTCATATTAAATTAGGTTAAGTAGTCCATTTCTTTACCACGTCCGATTACGGTTATAATGGGCTAGACCTCCAACATTAGGCCTACAACGTGTGGATGCTGGATATGTCGGTCGAATCCGGGTAGCCTTATTCAATAGTTGGGCCTCACCTCGTGTCATAGCCCGATTCGTATTTGCGTACTTAGAACTCCCACATTAGGTTCAACATTAGTGGCTGCTGGATAAGCCGGTCGGGTCCGGGCAGACTTCCACCACCAACGTAACCTAAATTCATGTCATAAGTACAATTTATAATTCATAATTTTAAATTACTAAACATTACAAATTAATCTGAATCTATCTATGTCATTATAGGTAACTATTTCTATGTTTTCCCCATTTGAATTACATGTCCCTTTTCATATTAAACATTACATAAACTAGTATAACCACGTAACAGTGGGAAAACTGACTTTGTAATAATATATAACTGACAAAAAAAATTTGTTATATTTTTTTAATTATTTGAAACTACATATGAATTACAATATATATATAACATGTTTTTTGATTGCTTGAAACTACATACGAATTACAATATATTTAGTTAAGTCGATTAGATTTGAACTTTGAAATTTAAATAGAATAAAATGTTTTCGAAACTTTTTTTTTGAAGATACCAATTAATATTAAAATTATGCTTTATGACAAATCAACATTTGAACTAATTGCCTAATTTCCATAAATCAAACATTTACCTCATGACAAATTTAATGTTTCCAAAACCGATAAACCGTATAATAAAGAAATCAAATTTTAATTTATATATATGGTAAAAAAGATGGCAAAAACTGAATTATATAGTTATTGTTGCAGGTTTTTCAATGAGCATTTATGAATCAAATTAGAGGTTTTTTCAAGATACCATTAATATCAGTTGATTGTATAAAGTGCATTTAATTTTCTTAATATGTACACATGAAACATGCCTTTTTAGTACCAACATTTGAACTAATTGCCTAATTTCCATAAATCAAACATTTACCTCATGACCAATTTCATGTTTCCAAAACCAATACACCGTATAATAAAGAAATCAAAATTTAATTTATATATATGGTAAAAAAGACGGCAAAAATTGATTATTGTATGTTTTTTAAATGAGCATTGATGAGTCACATTGTATAAAGTACATTTAATTTTCTTAATATGTACATATGAAACATACATTCACATGAAACATACCTTTTTAATCGGGGAGCCCAAATAAGGCAAGGCAAGGCTTCAAACGGACACAAATTATTACTTATGCAGTAGAATCAAGAAAAACCGACAAACTCGGTTTAACCATGCCTATTATAATCCCTTTTTCCCCATTCTCTCTCTAACGTATTCATATTTAATTTGGGCGGCATCTAGGCTATAAAGTAGCCTAGCTAGAATAATAAAAAGTATGATGATGAGGGTAGTAGTTTCAAAATGTCTTGGCATAAACATGAACATAAATTGGCATAGTAACAAAGTGAATGGACATGTGATTAACATCATAATATTGTGGTCATCAAACTAGTAACTTGTGGCAATCACTATGATGTTTAAGCAAGCATAATGAGATACAGATTTAACATTAGGTGTCCAATTACCTAGATCCAGCATAGTTAGGGTGACATAGCCACATGTTTAGATCAAAAGCTAGATTCACATGTCAAGTTCATAACATATATCAATGTATCACAATATAACATGTGAAAGGTGATTAACATAAAGGTCTAGATCCAAGTAAAGTCACAATTATCCAAATTAATAGATGTAATTCCATCATAACATGGTGACAATTCAATATCCATATAAACATCATAATCGAATGACCACAATTATATTAGATCTAGGAAATTAGATCTGTCATGACATAGGATAAAATTTCATATTAAAACAGAATCATACTTTACAACATATCCAATTCATTGTGTAACACCCCACGTCTATTAATGTCACTCGCTAAGGTAATGCATTAACTTTCATGGAGCGTTATAAGAGTATGGACTAGAACATCACAAGATAAATATATAAAATGGTACTTAAAAATTCAAAATTTATTCACTGCAACGGAAAAGCAAAATATGTCTGGGTACAACATCAAAACCACATACTAAAGCCAAGTACACCAATATCCATCTTAAACAAAATTATTATCATAGAACATAAAAGCAAAACCATAATCCCACTATAAATAGACATAATGAAAAAGAGATAAAGATGAGCCTTATTTTCAACACTTCCAAGAACTTCAAGAAGAAAGAAATAAATCTGAGTCAAGCTTCACTAATCCTACCCTTAGGACAGGGTGGGGGGAAGAGGCAAAATAAAAAGGGTTAGACATAAAGTCTGGAGAGTCTAGTGATTTTAACAATATAATTAGTAAAGAAACCAGATAAGAACATAAACTGAATATAAGAGGCGACTGTAACATAATCAGATATGACAAGGTAAACAAGATAAGCAAGATAGAACATAGATTGCGCTTCTAACCACTATAAGATATGCTCTGCACCGTACCAACATACTAGTTACATACTAAAAGATGATCCCTCTTAAACAAATATAATAACGGTAGTTTCGTGTACTTCTAGTTAATATCTTAGGTGCCAACTTTCTCAGATCCCAACTAGTTGTACCCACTACCTTCCCATTCGATCGGCTCGCTAACCTCTTAGATACCTGTGTTAGTCCCACAAAAGGGTGTATCACTCCCTAAGGTAGCAACATCGATGCTACTAAAATGCACAGCTTATACCTATATGATGCAACAACGTTATACCTACCATCCTGGACCACGCACGCACATGACTCCGCTGGACTTGCACTGCCATCACTAAATCTTTATTGACCTCTAACAATCAACCCCAGTAAGCATGTCCATGTCCTCGACCAAGTTCGAGCTCATATAGCTAAAATGGGTTACTAATTGAAAAGGGTACACACACTTGACACAAGCTTCCCTCCTAAGCTTGGTCCCCACTAGGAATTCCCATTTAACCTTTTTTATCCCAATGTCATATCACGTGTCTCATCTTGGTTAAGTTCTTTAATTATGTTTCACATGCTACCCATGTTACCCACTTAACCCTTTTTTTGTTCCCATGTCTTACCACATGTATTATCTTGGTTAAGTGTTCATTAATTCATTATAACCGTAATCTTGCAAGACTTCCCACATTAGATTACAATTTGTGGTTGCTAGATATGCCGGGCAGTTCCGGGCAGGCTTATACCGCAATTTGAATCTAACCTCGTGTCTTTGAATTATTACGCATCTAATTTCCGCCTTTGACCTCTCACATTAGATTACCATTTGCGGTTGTTGGATATGTCGGGCAGTTCCGGGCAGGCTTATACCGCAATCCGAATCTAACCTCATGTCTTAGGTGTTCATTATCACCTTCTTGATTCAAGTCCCAATTTCAAATCTTGGATTATAATATATTCCAATAACCCATGATTTCCAATCTAAATTATGTTTATAATTTTAATCCAAATTTTGCCTATATTCTCGTGTGTACAAGTTATGCAAAATTCTGCCTACACCAATTTCCATAGCTATCAACAATTTATGCCAAATCTCATTTTATTACATATTTCCCAAACTTTTCCCAATCATCCCAAAGTTATTCGTATGCAGATTTCAACATAACATGCTTAGGCTCGAAGTTAGCCTAATGTCAAAAGGAAAAAGGAAAAGAAGAAGGGAAGAGAATCAAACATCAAAATTCGCATAAACATATAAATAGGCATGTGAAATGTATAATGGCAAGATAGATCAGACAGGCATATGATAATAGCAATTTGGTGTGAATCTGAAGGATAACAAATTACAAAACTTGATATGGTTCATCTTATCTACAGGCATATACACTAGATCCAATTTACAATCGTATCACAATTACTTTTTAATTTAATTATATGTGAAAGTGACATAAACTCACAGCGGTAGGATTCATAGAAAAGAGAATTAGGCGTTGTTGTAGCAAATCTGATCTTGAATAACCTATTCTTCGATTGTTGAAGAAGAAAAGCTAAATTAATTTAAGTTGGATATGCTGCATAGAGGTGCCATGGATTATGGTTGAAGTGATTAGGGTTAGGTTAAGGTGTTTATTTATAAATGTATTAGGTGAATTAGGACCTTTAGATTAGATTAGAGACCATCAGAACCACTCAGATTAAAAAGACACGTCATTAGGGAATTGTCCAGAATTCTGCAGATCCGGGCTCGGCATGAGCGCACTTCCCAGGTGCGCTAGTGCATTTTTGTTCTAGCGCACTTCACAAGTGCACCAGTTATTCCGGCCCATATTCTGATTATTCTACCAAACTTCTATTGTCCATAACTCTTTCATATGGTTTCCGTTTTTCGCAAACTCGGAATCTATCTCAAGCAGATTCCGAGGCGAACGCAATTGCGTAACCCATTTCACTTAATTCTTCTTCTAAAAATTAAGTATGCTTTAATTATCCTTTATATCATGTTTTGAAATTACGGGGTGTTACATTCCCCACTACTTAAAGGATTTCGCTCCCGAAATCTCGTAGCTAAAAGGAATGTATATCCTAACATCCACATCCATCTACTCATCCTCCAATCACGGGCGGGCGTCCACTGTCCTTAAAAGATTTCTAATTCTTTCACGAACATATGCAAAGTGAGTGTATATGTCTTTATCCTAATGCAAAATCAGGCATTCTACTGATTCAGTTGACCTCCATAATGCAAAACATGATAGTGCCATGTGTCCATTATGTATGAGAAAGATTCCTAATGATACATATCATTTCTATATGAGTGCACAACCATTCATCCAAATGCAACTTCCATATGATAACAAATTCAATATACATCCATTAATTTAAATATGCACACTCGTCCATATGCAATATGAAAGTGATTGAGTCGATATAGTGCCTAATGTGTGTAAATGCATCCACGTACAAATACTAGTAAACACTTAGATCCACTTGCATCCACCAAACATAACATGTCTCAAACACATGTTTACAACCATAGGATTTTCTACCTAAAAGTCGAAGATATAATCGAGAGGATACACCAAACAATAGAACAAGTATAAACAAAACGGTAGAAAAAGGAGAAGTTGAGAATATGCCCTCAAAAAGGAAAGAGCACAGCGCACATATATTGTCTTCCATTTCCTAAATCGTGTCTCCTTGATCATCTCCCTATTGTACTTTAACCAACACGACCTCTCGATTGCATAATTTCTTGATCTTCGATCCAAGGATGCATGTAGGAACTCATCTAACCGTGGCATCTCTCTCTACTTCCATGTCTCTAAGCATGCTCGGCTCTACTACTTCTGCGGTATCATGTAAACATTTCCTCAAATGCAACACGTGAAATATGTAATGAACACCACTAAGCTTCTCAGGCAACTTAACTCTGTTGGCCATCTGTCCAGTTCTTTCTGTAATGGGGAATGGCCCTACGAATCTTGGTGCCAGTTTCCCTACAGATCCAAAATGAACTACATTCCTCAATGGTGATACTTTAATAAAAATCGTGTCTCCAACATCGAACTCAAGATCGGTTCGTCTCTTATCAATGTATGACTTTTGTCGGTCTTGTGTAGTCTTCATGCGTCTTCGAATCAAGTCTATCTTCTCCAAGGTTTCCCTAACCATCTTGGGCCAAAGAAAAATTCTTATTCGTAGATTCCCACCAACAAGTTGGTGACTGGCAAGGTCTTCCATATAGAGCTTCAAAAGGTGTCTTGCCAATACTAGTCTGATAACTGTTATCGTAGGCGAACTCTACTAATGGAAGGTGTTCCTCCCATGTCCCTCCAAAATCCAAGATGCATAACCACAAATGATCTTCTAGAGTCCTATTCACTCTTTCTGTTTGGCCGTCCGTTTGAGGGTGATAACCAGTGCTCAAATACAATTGCATTCCTACCGCCTCTTGTAAGCTCTTCCAAAACTCACTAGTGAAAATGGGATCTCGATTGCTTACGATACTAGAAGGTATGCAGTGTAGATGAACTATCTCTCGGAGACAAACAGATGCTAACCATGCCGTTGTTCTTTTACTATTAATGGGAATGAAATGGACGTTCTTGGTAATTCTATCTACTACTACCCAAATCCCCGTATTACCCTTCCCTGACCTCGGCAACCCGTCGACAAAATCCGTGGGAACACTTTCCCCTTTCCACTGTGGAACCTTTGAAGAGTGAAGCAAATCACCAGGCTTCTTTTGCTCAGCCTTGACTTGCTGGCATACTAAGAAACTAGAAATGAACTCAGCCACATTCTTCTACATTTCGGCCCAAAAGAAAACTCGCTTCATGTCATTATACATCTTGTCACCACCGGGATGTATGGTCATCTTAGAACGATGTGATTCTTCAAGGATTGTCCCTTTCAAACTCTTGTCTCATGATACACAAAGTATCCCATCCCAGCGCAACCAACCATTTTCATCTATAGCATACCTGCTAAGATGGCTTGAAGACTCCCCTCTTATGAGCTTATTTACTATCTCTATCAACTGTGGGTCATCTCGCTGTGCCGCTCCTATCTGTCCCAAAAGCATAGGTCGCACCTCTAACAATGCCGACAAACCGGGTACATAATCGATAGAGGGTCTAAAGATAAAGGTAGATATATACTCTAAGCTCTGCTGCTCGACAAACAAAGGACTCAAAATCAACCTATTTCTACTCAAGGCGTAAGCTACAACGTTACGCTTGCCAGGGGTATATGTAATCTCAAAATCGTAGGATGCTAAGAAATCCATCCATCTTTGTTGTCTTAAGTTTAAATCCTTTTAAGAGAACAAGTACTTTAATGACTTATGATCCATATATAACTCAAACCTCTCACCAAGCAAGTAATGGTGCTACGACTTAAGTGCAAAAACTATGGCAGCTAATTCTAAGTTGTGGGTATGGTAATTCTTCTCACGGACCTTCAACATCCTTCCACCATAACATATCACCCTTCCCTCTTGCATCAAAACTGTGCCCAGCCCTGTCCGGCAAGCATCGGTATATATTGTGAATGGTTTACTCCCATCTGGCAAAACTAAAACTGGAGCTGTTGTCAAAGCCCACTTCAAACGTTGAAAAGAATCATCACAGTCAACGTCCCAAGAAAAGGTCAAATTCTTTTTTGTTAACCTAGTAAGTGGGGTTGATATCTTAGCAAAGTCCTTAATGAACTTTCTATAATAGCCCGCCAAATCAGGAAAACTTCTTACATCCGTTGCATCCTTAGAAATCTTCCAATCTTGGATAGCCACTACCTTCACGGGATCCACTGATATCCCTTCTTTAGAGACCACGTGCACTAGGAATCTTACATCCTTCCTCCAAAAGTGACATTTGGAGAACTTAGCCTTAAGCTGATGTACTCGAAGGGTCTCTAAAACTTCCTTAAGATGTAAGGCATGCTCTTCCTCATTTCTAGAGAAGATCAGGATATCATCTACAAAGACTACTACAAATTTGTTTAGAAACTCCCTAAACACCCTACTCATCACGTCAACGAAATGTGAGGGTGCATTCATCAAACCAAAAGGCATGACGAGCCATTAAAAGAAACCATCTGGAGTTCTAAATGCAATCTTATCTAGGTTGTCCTTACCCACCCATAGCTGATGAAATCCTGTAGCTAATCCAACGACGAGAAAATCAAAGCACCAACCAACTGATCGAACAAGTCATCTATCCTCAGTAATGGGTGTCAGTTCTTCTTCGTGAGCTTATTTAGCTCCCTATATCCACGCACAATCTAAGCGAACCATCAGCCTTCATAGCAAAAACAACAGGAGCACCCCACTACGAAATACTTCTTCTTATGGACCCTTTCTCAAGCAACTCTTTCACTTGTTTACTAAGCTCCGTTCTTTCTCTTGGAGCCATGTTGCAGACAGGCAATGCAATTGGCTTTGCATTGTCCACCAAGTATATACGGAAATTTATCTCGCGTTTTGGAGGTAAGCCCCTAAACTTCTCAAAGGCATCTTCATACTCACGGACTACTCAAAAAATTTGCAAACCATCAATAGATGTGTCAAGATGTTCTAGGTAGCTAAGCATAGCAGAAACCTTAGGGTCCCATGAGATATCGAGAGTATTACACAAACTAGTCAACAGTCTAACTACCATCTTTTCACAATCGAGAATGGCACCATACCTGGCTAGCCAATCCATTCCTAGAACCAACCTATAGCCCGTGAAACCAAGCACATAGGCGTTACATTCGAACACAGTGCCATACACAGATATTCTAAAATCATAGCATAACATAGACAGATGCGCCGTACCCCCAATAGGATTTGAAACACCAACGGGATCCACTACTATACTAGTATCTAGCTGTATAGACTCAACAACCAAAGCAGATATAAACTAATGTGAAGCGCCAGAATCAAACAAAGTACGTACAAGATGATCGAAAAGGAAAATCAAACTTTCAACAGAAATGTTTCTAACTCTCTCTTGCGTTGCTGCCATGAGAGCATGAACCTGCCCGCCAAAAGTAGATCATGTACTTTGTCCTTGTCCTTGCCCTTGCCCTTGTCCTTGCCGCCTTGGGCATTCTTTAGTCATATGTGCTGCCTCACCAAATTGGACACAACCAGTCGTCCTCTTTTTCTTCCTATAGTCCTTCTTCAAATGGCCAGGTATTCCACAATTGAGACACTTTCTTTTCTCTGAGCCTTTGTTATCCTTACTGCACTTCTTTTGTTGTTGCTGTGCCTTCTTTAGGTCCCTTTCTTATCCTGTGCCTTATCTACATTAGCACCTTTCTCCTCTTCATTTATCAATGCCATATCAACAAGATTCTCGAAAGTAGCCCCCATAGGAATGTGGGACATAGCCAACCCGTGTAATGGTTCATTCAGACCCTTGGCAAATCTCAAGGCCTTCTTGTGTGGTGTATTAACTAATTCCATACAAAATCTTGCTAATTGGTTAAATTTGTTTATGTACTCCTTCACAGAAAAAACCCCCTTGTTCTCCTTTTTACCATATTTGTGTAACAAGCTAACAAGTCTCTTGAAAGTTGCCTTCATCGCATGGAAATCCTTATGAAGCTCGAGAAATTTAGCTATATGTGATACTACTGCAGCCTCAAATGAAGGTTAGACACTTCACTACCCTTCGATATGTGCCACAGTTTAAACATACCAATGGCTTTATGCCGGAATGGGGACACCTTTAGGGAAGAATCGGTCCCCCAAAAAAAAGGAAAAAGGAAGAGATTCAAATAGAGATCGAAAAAAAGATATATGGCTTTTGGGGATTATGTTTTTCATAATAAACCTTTCTCTTGAAAATAATATTTTTAAAACATGTTTTTGAAAATACTTCTTTTTAAAAATTCTTTTGAAAACGATTTTCAAAATCTTTTATTTGTTCTGATAACCTTAAGCTTTGATACCACGTGTAACACCCCACGTCCATCAATATCACTCACTAAGGGAATGTGTTAATTTCATAGAGCATTATAAGAGTATAGAACAGAATATCACAAGACGGATATATAAAATGGTACTTAAAAATTCAAAATTTATTCATTGCAGCGGAAAAGCAAAACATGTCTGGTCACAACATCAAAACCATATACTAAATCCAAGTACAGCAATATCCATCTTGAACAAAATTATTATCAGAGTACATAAACGCAAAACCATAATCCCACTCCAAATAGCCATAATGAAAAAGAGATAAAGTTGAGCATTACTTTCAACACTTTCAAGCACTTCAAGAAGAAAGAAATCCAAGTCAAGCTTCACTAATCCCACCCTGAGGACGTGGGGGGAAAAAGAAAGAAAAGAGGCGAAATAAAAAGGGTCAGACATAAAATCTGGCGAGTCTAGTGAATTTAGCAATATAATAAGTAAAGTAACCGGATAAGAACATAAACTGGATATAAGAGATGACTGTAACATAAGCAGATATAACAAGGTAAACAAGATAAGCATGATAGAACATCGAGTGCTCTCCTAACCACTATAAGATATGCTCTGCACCGTACTAAAATACTAGTTACATACTAAAAGATGATCCCTTTTAAACAAATATAATGATGGTAATTGCATGTACTTCTACTTACTATCATAGGTGCCAACTTGCTTCTATCGCCACTAGTTGTACCCACTACCCTTCTCATTCGATCAGCTCGCTAACCTCGTAGATACCTGTGTTGGTCCCACAATAGGGTGTATCACTCCCTAAGGTAGCAACCTCGATACTACTGAAATGCACAGCTTATACCTACATGATGCAACAAAGTCTTACCTACCTGCCTAAATCCACGCACGCACATGACTTCGCTGGACTTGCATTGTCATCACTAACTCTTTATTGACCTCTTTCAATTAACCCTAGTAAGCATGTCCATATCCTCGACCTAGTTCGAGCTCATATAGATACTAAAATGGGTTACTGGTTGAAAAGGGTCCACACACTTGACACAAGCTTCCCTCCTAAGCTTGGTCCCCACTAGGAATTCCCACTTAACCCCTTTTTATTCCCATGTCATATAACATGTCTCATCTTGGTTAAGTGCTTTAATTATGTTTCACATGCTACCCATGTTACCCACTTAACCTTTTTTTGCTCCCATGTCTTACCACATGTCTTATCTTGGTTAAATGTTTATTAATTCATTATAACCGTAATCTTGCAAGACCTCCCATAGTAGATTACCGTTTGTGGTTGCTGGATAAGTCGGGCGGTTCCGGGCAGGATTGTGCAGCAATCCGAATCTAACCTCGTGTCTTTGCATTATTACGCATGTAATTTCTTCCTTTGACCTCTCACATTAGATTACTATTTGTGGTTGCTAGATATGTCGGGCGGTTCCGGGCAGGCTTATGCCGCAATTTGAATCTAATCTCGTGTCTTAGGTGTTCATTATCACTTTCTTGATTCAAGTTCCAATTACAAATCTTGGATTATAATATACTCCAATTAACCATAATTTCTAATCTAATTTATGTTTATAATTTTAATCCAAATTTTGCCTATAATCTCATGTGTGCAAGTTATGCCAAATTATGCCCGAACCAATTTCCATAGCTATCAACAATTTATGCCAAATCTCATTTTATTACATATTTCCCGAACTTTTCCCAATCATCCCAAAGTTATTCGTACGTAAATCACAACGTAATATGCTTAGGCTCGAAGTTAGCCTAATCTCAAAAGGAAAAAGGAAAAGAAGGGAAGAGAATATGACATCAAAATTGAAATAAACATATAAATAGGTATATGAAATGAATAACGATAAGATAGATCATACAGGCATACGATAATAGCAACTTGGTATGAATCTGATGAATAACAAACTACAAAACTTGATTCGATTCATCTTATTTACAAGTACATATGTTAGATCCAATTTACAATCCTATCACAATTACTTTTTAATTTAATTATATATGAAAGTGACATAGACTCACAGCGATAGGATTCTTAGAAAAGAAAATTAGGCGTTGTTGTAGAAAATCTTATCTTGAATAACCTCTTCTTTGATTATTGAAGAAGAAAAGCTAAATGAATTTAAGTTAAAGAAACAACATGGAGGCACCAAGTATTAGGGTTAAAGTGATTAGGGCTAAGTTAGGTGTTTATTTTAGATGTATTAGGTGAATTAGGACCTTTAGATTAGATTAGAGACCATCAGAATCACTCAGATTAAAAAGACACGTCATCAAGGAACTGTCCAGAATTCTACAAATCTGGGCTCGGCATGGTCGCACTTCCCAGGTGTGCCAGTGCATTTTTGTTCTGGCGCAATTCACAAGTGCTCCAGTTATTATGGCCCATTTCCTGATTGTTCTGCTAAACTTCTATCATCTATAATTTCTTCATACGGTATCCGTTTTATGCAAATTCGAACTTTATCTCAAGCAAAATTCCGAGACGAACGCAATGGCTTAACCTGTCACTTAATTCTTCTTCAAAAAATTAATTACTATTTAATTATCCCTTATGTCATGTTTTAAAATTATGGGGTGTTACACATTGTCTATCAAAGCCTACTTTTATATATCTAAACCTAAAGTAATCTAAAAACTCACAAAGTTAGGTTTATAGGATTTAGGAAGAACGGATCTAGAATTTCTGAATTTGATCTGTACAGTATGTGGTTGTAGAAATGGTTCAGTTCGCACTCCAGCAGCATATGGCCTCCATGACTCCCAATGAACAGAATGTGAGAAATATGACACATATATATAGCTTCTAGACCCCCTAAAACTGAGTGCCACCTCAGCCCTAGGGGTGTCGAGACCCATTGTGGGTGGGTCGACCCCTAGTGTGACACCCCTCTAGGGGGGTCAACCCCCTAGAGCTGGAATTTTGCTGCTTGGAGGAAAATTTCGAGTTTGAATTCTCTGGATAGGATTCTGACTCATATGTATATATAAAATATTTTTTGCGTATACAAACTTAAAATTCTCATAACTTATTCGTACGGTGTCTGTTTTACGCAAACTTAATGTCTGTTTTGACAAGAATTTCGAGACTGGCGCAATGGTGATGTCTGTTTCCTCTAATTCTGAACATTAAATTAACTATTATTTAATTTATTCTCTTTAATGTCGTTTAAAAATTTGGGGAGTTACATTCACCCCACTCAATGGATTTTGTCCCTGAAATCTCTAAGTTGAAAAGAATGCATATCCTACTATCCATCATCCATCTACTCATCCAACAACCACTGGCATCCATTGTCCTTAAAGTTTTCTAATGCTTATATGAATATATGCAACCGTGTGTGTATATGTCCCAATGCTAATGCAAAAGATCAGGCAGTCTACTTATTTAGTTGACCTCCTTAATGTAATGTATGTTAGTGCCATGAGTCCAATATGTATGCAAATAAACCTATTGTATCATACAAGTTCTATATGGGTGCATACCCATTCGTCCAAATGCGACATCCATATGCCAGTTCATCCATTTTCATTCATAAAAGAAAAGAAAATGCACACACATATGCAATATGAAAGTGATTGAGCTGATCTTAGTGTCTAAGGTGTGTGTATAAGCATCTGCAGGCAACTAGTAGCAAACACTTGCATCCATCAAACATAACATGTTTCAAACACATGTTTACATCCATAGGATTCCGATCTCAAGATTGAAAAGACAATGGATAAGATATACTCTATTGACAGAAACAAGTACTGATAAAATTTAGTAAAAGGAGTTAAGAACATACCCTCGAAAAGAAAAGGGTACGAAGCATGAATCTTATCTTCGATTTCCCAAGTAGTATCTTCTGGGTTATCTCCCCATTGAACCATTAGCAACTTGATTTCCTTATTACGCAGCCTCTTGACCTCTGACCCAAGAATACGGGTGGGGATTCGTCTGACTGTCGCCTCCTGTTCCACTTCGACTTCTTCCAACATGCTCGGCTCGACAACTTCCGCGGTGTCATACACGCGCTGCCGTAGATGAGAGACATAGACAACGTCATGAACACCGGGTAAATTTTCTGTGAGATTTACTCTGTAGACCCTTTGGCCAATCCTTTCGGTTATGGGAAATGGTCCCACAAACCTAGGTGCCAACTTCCCTATGGATTTGAAGCGAACCACATTCCACAAAGGTGATACTTTGATAAAAACTAAGCCTCCTTCTTCGAATTCGATGTTAGTCCTTCTCTTGTCTGCATAGGACATCTGCCTATCCTGAGCTGTCTTCATCCGCCGTTGAATAAGGTCAATCTTTTCGGACATTTTGCCAACCATACCTGGTCCAAGCATTAATCTTTCTATAGATTCCCACCAACACATTGGCAATCTACAGGTTCCTCCATACAATGCGTTAAAGGGTGTCGTACCAATATTAGCCTGATAGCTGTTATTATAAGAAAATTCTACTAAAGGAAATGCTCTTCCCAAGTCTCTCCGAATTCAAGGATGCACAGCCTTAAAATATCTTCTAGACTTCTGTTCACCCTCTCCATCCACCCATCGGTCTGAGGATGGTAAGCGGTGCTCAAACAAAACTTTGTACCCAATGCTTCTTGCAAGATCCTCCAAAATTCGCTGGTAAAGATGGGGTCACGATCTCTCGTGATGCTGGAAGGAACTCTGTGGAGACGAACTATCTCACGAACATAAATTGCTGCCAACATTGGTGTTGTCCTTTTACTTTTTACTGGAATAAAGTGAGCACTCTTAGTGAGTCTGTTTACTATCACCCAAATACTGGTGTTGCCTTTCTTCGATCTAGGCAAACCATAATTGAAATCCATAGAGATGCTCTCCCATTTCCGCTGTGGAACCTCCAACAGTTGAAGTAATCCACCGGGCTTCTTTTTCTCAGCATTGACTTGCTGGCAAACCAAACATTGAGAAACAAATTCGGCCATGTCCTTCTTCATCCCAGCCCAAAAGAAAACCCTCTTTATATCTCTGTACATCTTATCACCGCCTGGATAAATGGTCATCTTAGAATGGTGGGCTTCTTCTAGGACTGCCTTTATCAAGCTTCTAGTTTGAGGAACACAAAGCCTTCCATCTCGCTGCAACCACCCCTTTTTATTTATGGCATACCTACTAAGGTGACTAGAAGTCTCCCCTCTTCTGAGCTTATCCATAATGCCTAGAATCTAAGGGTCATCTTGTTGCAAAGCTCCTATATGATCGACAAGAGTCAGTCGTATCTCCAAGGATGCAAATAAATCAGGCATAACCTCGATGGAGGGTTTAAAATCAAAAGCTGATATGAACTCCAAATTCTTCCTTTCCACAAACAGAGGACTCAAGGCCACTCTCTGCCTACTTATTGCGTCTTCTACCACATTCCCCTTGGCAGGGGTATAAGCAATCTCAAAATCATATGAAGCTAAGAACTCCATCCACCGTTGTTGCCTCAAGTTGAGATCCTTCTATAAGAATAGATACTTGAGAGATTTATGATCGATGTATAACTCTAACTTTTCTCCAAGTAAATAATGACGCCACATCTTTAACACGAATACTAGACAGCTAGCCCTAGATAATGGGTGGGGTAGTTCCTCTCATGAACTCTCAAATGTCTACTCCCATAACATATTACTTTCCCTTCTTGCATCGGAACCGCACCAAGCCCTGTACCACATGCATCAGTGTAAACAGTAAACATTTTAATCCCATCGGGCAAGGTCAAGACCGGGGTTGTTGTAAGAACCCTTTTTAATCGTTGGAAAGCAACGTCACTGTAACAGCCCACCTCCGTTATGGTCACTCAAAAAGGGAATGCCTTAACTTTGGTAGAGCATTTTAGTAGACAGAACAGAAACTTTCAAGATAGATAAAATAGTACTTGAAAAAATTATAACTTTATTTCAACAGAAACCGAAATAAACTTGGTTACTTCCTTTCAAATCACATTATCAGAATTCAAGTACAAAATATCAGTCTTGTACAAAAGCCTTCAGAGTGCATAGTTTAAAATCATAATTCCCACAGAACGGAAGCTATACAGAGCCAAGCCATACTTTAAGCACTTCAAGCGGAAGAAATATGGATCAAGCTAGAGTACTCCCTTCTACAAAACCTGGGGGGAAACAGAAGAAAGGAGGTGAAACAAAAAGGGTCAGACAAAAAGTCTGGCAAGTCCAGTGAATTTCAGTTATGAACAGATAATAATAACATGACATGAAGATAAAACTGGATGAGAGATAACTGTAACAAGTGTAGAGGATATAACAGAAGAACAGAATAACATAAGCTATTTCTTTACTCTTCTCTACACTAATACTAGTATAACAGAATTAGGTACCACCCTAATGTCTAAACTGAAACTGAAACGGGTACAGAATAATTTCCACAGAAGAGAGTGCTAGTAATGGGCCTTTACCACCCGAACAGAAACAGACAGAAACAGAATGCTAATAATGGGCCTTTACTACCCCAACAGAAGGTACAAAAACAGAAACAGATTAATCCCTACGGAAACAGAATGTAGAATTAGGTGTACACTAGTAAATGGGCCTTTACCACCCGAACAGACGGTACCACACAGAAACAGACAGGTGTTACCACCCAACAGAAACAGACGGTACCAACAGAAACAGACAGAACTAAGTGTACCCTAAAACCCTACCCCAAGCGATCAGCTCCCAAATACATAAATACCCTGTGTCGGCCCCACAGTAGGGTGTATCACTCCCTAAAGTGACAACCAATTGGCATAGACCTATTTACAGATGTCATGGCGTCTTACATCCTCAGAGGCAGACCGGGATCCATGCACGCACATGACCCGGTTGGTACGCACCATCAACACCCCTCGCCATTATCAGAATGAACCGCTTATAATTAGTTCAGTAAGCGTTCCCGGGCCCTACCTACTGTTGGTTCAAAGTTTTGATACCAGAAAGGGTTACTGACTAATATGGGTCCCAAACAACAGATGACACAAGTAATTCCCCTCCTAACCTTGTGTCCCCAGACTAACAGTTTTCAGATTAACTTGTTTACAAGTTCAGACATACAGAGTTTAGATCAACTAGTTCACAGACCAGTCAATCAAGTTAACAGGTTTTCAGACTAACGGATCAGATGTTCTGATTAACAGGCTTATAGATTAACCAGTTACAGATTTACATATTTGTCTAACTTTGTAATTGGGCCTACAGATTCACAAAACGGGCTTACCAGATTCATTGGTCCAATTGGTTTAACCTTACCCACCCAACATGTTTTAGACATCATATTTATCTCAGATTTTCATTAATTAAATATTAGTGCCCAGACCTCTCACATTAGACTGACAGTTTGCGGCTACTGGTTAGGCCGGTTAGTTCCGGGCAGGTTTCTGTCGCAAACTGAGTCTAACCTCAGGTTTCAAGCACGTTATGACTAACTTCTCACATTAGAACCTATTATTTGCGACCACTGGAATATGTCGAGCAGTTCCAGGTAGAATTACACCGCAAACTCCTTCTAACCTCGAGTTAGCCATGTTTATCTTTGCGGCCAATTAATTAATGATTTACCATTTATACTCACGCCTAATATACATGTCAATTATTCATAACTATAGCCAATTCAGATTATGTCAATAGCGGACTAATTATATCAACTCAACAGATATAGCAAATAACAGATTTTTCAGATTAGGCGACTTAACGGATTTAGCAGATTCAGCAAACTAGCAGATTTAGCAAATAACAGATTAGGCATCTCAACAGATTTAGTTTAGCAGATTTGGCATTTTCAACAGACTTAGCAGATGACAGATTTAGCAGATTAGGCAATATAACAGGACTAGCAAATTAGGCAAATATAGCAGAACTAGCAATTTAGGCAAATATATCAGATTTAATCATTCCTTAAAGTTTCACAAACATATCTTGCCTAATTATAAATTTGGCCTAAGTTTACATGCCTAAATAGTTGTCATGATTCACACTATGATCATATACCCCACGTTGAATGGAATTTGCATGTCACATGTTATGGTCATAATTTACATGTCCCAATTTAGTTCAACTTGCTTAGTACAAAAGATTCACATATAAATTATACCAAATATAGCCATCAATTTCAATGCATGTCATATATCCCAAAGATCCCTTGCTTAGGTGTTTATTTTCATTTAATAGATATCCTACTTTAATGTAAATCTTTACACCTAAGCCATATTCTCTTTATCTCAAGTCATATGTTCAATACCCTTTATGTTACAAATATAACATGTCCAGTCATATGTCTCAGATTCATGTTCTAGCTACAGTCCATGTTCATTCCTCAAATTAGTCACCTATTGGTCATGCCCAATTTATGCATCATTCATTTTACTGTCACAAACATTTTAGCGTATGTTAATCTCTTATGAGATTGGCTCAGGCTCGTGGTAGCCTGGCTATAGAACAGAAAAAGGAAAGAGAAACAAAATAAGATAGATCTAAACAGAACAGAACAGATATAATCTCAGATTCAGATTTACAATTCATGTCACAATCAGAATTAACGTTTATAGCGGACAATAATTGTACTTGCCTTGGTTGGATTAAAGAAAGAACTTTAATTTGTTGTAGAATCGTTGCAGAAGCTTTAATCTCTAGTTTGAATTGGGTTGCTTAGGTTGATGTCGATTAGCTTCTAGTTTTGATTCCAGCAGAGTAGCGACGCCATTTTTATTTTTATTTAGAACAGAGGCAGAGAGGAAGCAGAATAGAATTGTGTGTAGAGAAGGCTAGGTCTTAGGTTGTTTTTATAGGTGTAGCAATTCATTTCAGCCATCAGATTAACCCTAAAACCAATCCGGACCATCAAAAATCGTCCCTGGGCTTCAAAAACGTGTTCTGGACCGAAACAGGCCGACCAGGTCGACCTGTAGGGGGGAGGTTGACACTATAGTCGACCCCCATGGGGGAGGTCGACTCCCAGGTCGACCCACTGGTCGACCTGGCGCCCAGGTCGACCCCTAGGTCGACCTGCCCAGTTCTGTGCTGACCGAAACATTCTGAATCTTCTACAGGCCATAACTTCTTCATGCGGACTCCAATTTTCGAAAACTCGGACTCTATTTCATGTAAAATTTCGAGAGGAACGCAATGGTGATATCCATTTTACCTATTTCCTGATACTTAAATTAATTATCCTCATTTTACTATCTTTTCCATTACACACATTGTTATCGAACTAATTTTTCTTCTCTTTCATGTATTAATTAATTCTTCTTATGCATCACCATTATTTACCTATCATAAGCATATTTTCATATATTTTATTTCATTTTTAATTATATTTAAAAATGCGGGGTGTTACATTCTGCCCTCCTTAAAGGATTTCGTCCCCGAAATCTTCAAGTTAAGAAGAATGTGTCCTACCATCCAATCATCCATCTACTCAATCACCAATCACAGGCATTCATTGTCCTTAAGAGATTTCTAATGTTGTATGAACATATGCAAGAAGTGTGTGTATATGTTCCTTGTCTAATGCAAAGATCAGGCGGTCCACTGATTCAGTTGACCTCCTTAATGCGAATTATGCCAGTGCCATGAGTCCAACATGTATGCAATTTTCCTACTCGATACATATCATTTCTATATGAGTGCACAACCATTCAGACATATGCAACATCCATATGCTGAGTCAATCATTTTTCATCCACAAAAATTGAAAATGCTCACACATCCATATGCAGTATGAGAGTGTTTTCGAGCCGATCTAGTGCCTAGTGTGTATATATGCATCCACGAGCAACCACTAGCAAACACTTGCATCCACTTGCAACCATCAAACATAACATGTCTCAAACACATGTTTACACCCATTAGTTTCTACCTAAAGTTCGAAGATTCGATCGATAGGATACAGTCGAATGATGGAAGCGAGTACAGATAAAACAAAAACTTGGTTCCCATTAGACATGGGTCCTAAGTATCGGCGCCGAAGACCGAAACCAACATCAGATTGACACCCAGAGGATTACCCTCTTTAGACAATGTCAGAACTGGGAATCCGAATTATTCAGATATTTCCAGACTACCAGTACAGATCATCCCCCTAATGATTCTTAGGAAGCTAAGCATGATAAAAATCATATCCCACAAAAACTCAGAATGTATGCGTCATACTTGACGTCTAACACAGATATCCTCAAACCCCAACCTATCACCAGCTGATGAGTCGTAACCCCTATGGGGTTTGAGACTATAACCAGATCAGAAACAAGACTAGTATTAAAGTGCAGAGACTCGACTGCAAAATTAGAATGCCATAATCGGAAAGAGTTCTAACTCAATAATCAGATAAGGAAACTAAACTCTCTACGGAAAGTTTCCTACTTCTATCCTATCCACCAACTATGAGAGCATTCACCTGCCTTCCCGAAGTAGGTCATGTCCTCTGTCCTTCCTCATGAGTCAAGCTTCCATAAGTAAAGCACTTTTCTCCTCCTTTATCTTCAGGCCTTTCTTCCTTCTTTTGTGATTCCTCTTTGCCTCCTTTGTGAACCAAGTCCATGTCCATGAGTTTCTCATCCTTGGGTTGTGCTCCTTAGCCAATCTCCCTCATTCTCATCTTTACTATCTGTGTGTAACACGTGGACAAGTCCCTCGAAAGCTGCCTCCATCGCCCGGAAAATCCGACAAAGCTCGAAAGAAAATTAGCCGTAGGCGAGACTACTACGGCTACTGATGGAAGTCGGGCGTTTATTTGCCCTTTGACTAGTGTTGTAGTCTTATCAAGCCTACAGAACCATGCCGTGATGAGGTTACCTCTCAGAAAGCCGGGAGCCCCGGAGAAAGAAGGAAACAAAGATTCAAACGGAGGATCAAAAGATAGATATATGGCTTTTGGGGATTATGTTTTTCAAAAATAGACTTTACTTTCGAAAATACTTCCCTTTTAAAACCTTTTTGAAAATAGTTTTCAAAAACTTTTATCTAATCTGGTAACCTTTAGCTCTGATACCAAGTGTAACACCCCACCTCCGTTAAGGTCACTCACAAAGGGAATGCCTTAACTTTGGTGGAGCATTTTAGTAGATAGAACAGAAACTTACAAGACAAAGAAAATAGTACTTGAAAAATTTATAACTTTATTTCAACAGAAACCCAAATAAACTTGGTTACATCCTTTCAAATCACATTATCAGAATTCAAGTACAAAATATCAATCTTGTACAAAAGCCTTCAGAGTGCATAGTTTAAAATCATAATCCCCACAGAACGGAAGCTATACAGAGCCAAGCCATACTTTAAGCACTTCAGGCGGAAGAAATCTGGATCAAGCTAGAGTACTCCCTTCTACAAAACCTGAGGGGGGGAAACGGAAGAAAGGAGGCGAAACAACAAGGGTCAGACAAAAAGTCTGGCAAGTCCAGTGATTTTCAGTTATGAACAGATGATAATAACGTGACATGAAGATAAAACTGGATGAGAGATAACTGTAACAAGTGTTGTGGATATAACAGAAGAACAAAATGACTTAAGCTATATCTTTACACTTCTCCGCACTAATACTAGTATAACAGAATTAGGTACCACCCTAATGTCTAAACTGAAACTGAAACGGGTACAGAATAATTTCCACAGAAGAGAGTGCTAGTAATGGGCCTTTACCACCCGAACAGAAACAGACAGAAACAGAATGCTAATAATGGGCCTTTACTACCCCAACAGAAGGTACAGAAACAGAAACAGATTAATCCCTATGGAAACAGAATGTAGAATTAGGTGTACACTAGTAAATGGGCCTTTACCACCCGAACAGACGGTACGACACAGAAACAGACAGGTGTTACCACCCAACAGAAACAGACGGTACCAACAGAAACAGATAAAACTAAGTGTACCCTAAAACCCTACTCCAAGCGATCGGCTCCCTAATACATAAATACCCTGTGTCGGCCCCACAGTAGGGTGTATCACTCCCTAAAGTGACAACCAATTGGCACAAACCTATTTACAGATGTCACGGCGTCTGACATCCTCAGAGGCAGACCGGGATCCATGCACGCACATGACCCGGTTGGAACGCACCATCAACACCCCTCGCCATTATCAGAATGAACCGCTTATAATTAGTTCAGTAAGCGTGCCCGGACCCTACCTACTGTTGGGTCAAAGTTTTGATACCAGAAAGGGTTACTGACTAATATGGGTCCCAAACAACAGATGACACAAGTAATTCCCCTCCTAACCTTGTGTCCCCAGACTAACAGTTTTCAGATTAACTTGTTTACAAGTTCAGACATACAGAGTTTAGATCAACTAGTTCACAGATCAGTCAATCAAGTTAACAGGTTTTCAGACTAACGGATCAGATGTTCGGATTAACAGGCTTATAGATTAACCAGTTACAGATTTACAGATTTGTCTAACTTTGTAATTGGGCCTACAGATTCACAAAACGGGTTTATCAGATTCATTGGTCCAATTGGTTTAACCTTACCCACCCAACACGTTTTAGACATCATATTTATCTCAGATTTTCATTAATTAAATATTAGTGCCCAGACCTCTCACATTAGACTGACAGTTTGCGGCCACTGGTTAGGTCGGTTGGTTCCGGACAGGTTTCTATCGCAAACTGAGTCTAACCTCGGGTTTCTAGCACGTTATGACTAACTTCTCACATTACAACCTATTGTTTGCGACCACTAGAATATGCCGAGCGGTTCCGGGAAGAATTACACCGCAAACTCATTCTAACCTCGAGTTAGCCATGTTTGTAACACCCCACTCCCGCTATGATCACTCACTAAGGGAATGCCATAGCATTGGTGGAGTATTTTAGTGAATATAGAACAGAAAAATTACAACAAGACAGATATAAATAGTACTTGAAATTTTAAAACATCATCTCATAACAGCGGAAGTAAAACATGTCTGGTTACATCATAAAACCACAATAAAGGTCAAGTACAATATCCATCAAAATAAAGAAGTACATAATCCCACTCTCATACAATAGCCAAACAAAAGAAAAGATAACTGGATAACTGGAGCTTTACATCTATCCAAGCTCCTAAAGACTGGAACAGCAATCCGATCAAGCTCTACTACTGCTAGGATCCACCGTAGGACCTGAGGGTTGGGAAAAAGATAAAAACAACAGGGTCAGACATAAGTCTGAGCGAGTCCTATAACTTTAACAATACAATCGTTAAAGTAACCAGAGAAGACATAAACTGATATACGGTAACATATAGGGATGAATGGCTACCCTAAGCAGTCAACTAAACGAAGATAAAGGATAAAGACGCATCTACCCTCCCTAAGGTAAATTACTAAACTGCACCACACCAGTCGTTCCTAACTTAAAGGTTGATCCCACCCAAGGACTTATAAAATTTACTAATTAGTACCTGCGTACCCCTAGGTGACCAAGTAGGCGCCACGGGGCCCTACAATCCACTAGGTGTACACACTACTTCCCATTCGATCGGCTCCCTAACGTAGATACCCGTGCTGGCCCCACCGTGGGATGTATCATTCCCCAATGTGGCAACCTGATGGAACTAAAGGTGCACGGCTTATATCTACTCGATGCAACAACGGCTTACCTACCAGCCCGGGCCCACTCACGCATATGAAGCCCGTTGGACTTGCGTTGCCACCGCTAACCCGTTTGCCTCTTACAGTCAAGCCCAGTATGCGTGTCCCGTCCTCGACATGGGTCGAGCCCACAAAGATACGTATGGGTTACTGGTTGAAATGGGCCTCCACAAGCTACCCACCTAAGCTTGTCCCTTTTTCTAGTATATCCCACTTAACCCTTTAATCATGTTTTAATTACATGTTCCATTTTGGTTAAGTATTCTAATCGTATTTTCTATTGCCACCCAAGGCAACCACTAGATTTTCTCATGCCACCCGAGGCACCCACTTAACCCCTCATGTCCCTCTACATGCTAATATGGTTAAGTGTTTCTTAATTAATTAATTAAGAACGTAACCTTTGTAAAGACCTCTCACATTAGACTGTCTTTTATGACCGCTGGTTAAGCCGGTTGGGTCCGGGCAGCCTTATGTCATAACAGAGTCTAACCTCGTGTCTTTATATTAATTACGTATTTAGTTTGTGCCTAAGACCTCTCACATTGGGCTAACATTTGTAGCAACTGGTTAAGCCGGTTGGGTCCGGGCAGTTTTACGCTACAACTGAGTCCAACCTCGTGTCTTAGTCAATTAATTACACCTAATTAATCACCCTCATAATTTTATATTAATTATCCCTAATTAATCAAGTTTTCTTAACATGGGTAGACCTAACTTAATAGGTAAATTCCCATGGGGTAGACCTAACTCAATAGGTAAATTCCCAACACATAGTACGGGTACACCTAACCAAATAGGCAAATTCCCATACTATGTTTATTTATTTTGTGTTATGCATAATTATAGTAATTTCACACAATCTTATTAACTTATGCATTTAATTACCCCATCGTTCCCACGTAATTTCGTTCATGATATAACACATATAAAAGGTGTCAACTTGCATATGAATGAACATGTTTCAAAGGTGCCATCTTGCATATTAACAAACACATAACTTGCATATGAACTTGCATAACATGTCACATAACTTGCATATAATATGTCACATAACTTACATATTCATTTTGCATAACAAACTTGCATATTAGCTTATAGACTTGCATAATGTGTCATCATGAACTTGCATATTAATAAACATGTAACTTGCATATTTACATACATGTAACTCGCATATTAACAAACATGTAACTTGCATATAAAGAAACATGTAACTTGCATATTTACATACATGTAACTTGCATATTAACAAACATGTAACTTGCATATTAACAAACATGTAACTTGCATATTTACATACATGTAACTTGCATATTAACAAACATGTAACTTGCATATTTACATACATGTAACTTGCATAGCATATTACCATGAACTTGCATAACATGCATATGATTACATAGCCCACAACTTGCATATTTAGCATCATGCAAACATAACATACATCATATTAAACTTGCATAAGCTTACATACTCAACATGCATAAACATAAGATTAATGCTAACATCATATCATATGATTCAAAGCTCATTAACCCACATACAAAACCATAAATCTCATCACATCTCATCTAATTAGTTTACCAAAAGATCATCAAAGTGATAGAAACTCACAACTAGCAACTTTGAACACCAAATGAAGAAGATTAAGATGCTAAGAAGGGATTAGAAGTTGATTAGAGAGTGATTAGTATGCAACCCTCTTCATAAAATTAGTGGAGGCCATGAGAGCTAGCATTTTGCCATAGTTTAGTCACTAGGTTTAATTATGAATGAATTAGGGTAGGTTAGGGTCTTATTTATAGATTAGGCAAGTGTTTTAGGCCATAGGATTAACCCTAGATTCAATCCAAGCCATCAAAGCATGTCTTGGGGAAGAAGTCAAGTGTAGGAACCATCTAGGGCCTTTAGATTAAAGATGGACCATGAGAACCATTCAAATGCAAAATCTGCACTTGAGCGAATCGGCCCACGGGTTGACAGCTAAACACCCTGGATTAACCCCTAGTCGACCCAGCGGGCTCGGGTCGACTTCAAAAATCGGCCGGTTCGGTTATTCCCCTCTCCCAATTCGCTGTTTTGAGCATTTTTGCATATTTATTTATTAAATTTTCAATTATATATATATATATATCAATATATATATATATATATATCTACACAACCCATTTCACTTAATTAAGTATACTTTAATTTGGGAATTTTCGTGAAACTTCGCGAGGCCATATCTTGGTCATACGGACTCCGATTTTCGAAAACTCGGACTCTATTTCGCGTATTTTTCCGAGACGAACGCAATGGCATAGCCCGTTTCCCTTGATTCCCATTTTAGAATTAAATTCTGCCTCGATTTATGTTATTACAGGTTATTGAAAATACGGGTTGTTACATTCTCCCCTCCTTAAAGGATTTCGTCCCCGAAATCTTCAAGTTAGGAAGAACGTATCCTACCATCCAATCATCCATCTACTCAAAGCATCATCCACGAGCAATCATTGTCCTTACAAGATTCTAAATGCTGGATGGATATATGCAAAAGTGTGTGTATATGTACTTACCTAATGCAAAAATCAGGCGGTTACTGATACAGTAAACCTCCTTAATGCAAACCATGATAGTGCCATGCATCCAATATGTATGCGAAACCCTATTGACACATACAAATTTCTACATGCGTGCACAACCATACACAAAAATGCATCATCCATATGATAACACAGCCATGATACATCCATCAATCTAACTACCACATCCATTTATGCAATATGCAACATGAAGTGACTGAGCCGATCTAGTGCCTAATGTGTGTGTATATGCATCCACGAGCAACCACTAGCAAACAATTGCATCCATATGCATCCATCAACCATAACATGTTTCAAACACATGTTTCAACCATAGGTTTTACCCTATCTAAAGGTCATAGGTATTAGCGAGAGGATATACTAAAGATAAGATAAGTACTAGACAAGCAATAAAGGAGAAGTTAAAAGACATACTCTCAAAAAGAAATGGATACAAAGAACGCATCTTTGCTTCCGTCTCCCAAGTAGCATTGCTTTCGTCATCTCCCCATTGCACTTTAACTAGCTGAACTTCTCTGTTCCTCAACTTCCTAGTTTCTGACCCAAGGATGCGAGTAGGAGCTCGTCGAATCGTCGCATCACGCTCTACCTCTACATCTCTAAGCAAGCTCGGCTCTACCACCTCCGCGGTCTCATGTAAGCACTTCCTCAAATGTGATACATGGAATACATCATGAACACCACTAAGTCTGTCGGGCAACTCCACCCTATATGCCATCCGTCCAATCCTTTCCTTAATAGGAAACGGCCCAACAAATCTCGGTGCTAACTTCCCTACGGACCCAAAGCGAACAACATTTCTCAATGGAGATACTTTGACAAAAACCATGTCCCCAACCTCAAACTCAAGATCCGTCCTTCTCCGATCCGCATAAGATTTCTGTCTATCTTGCGCTGCTTTCATCCTTTTTCGAATTAAATCAATCTTCTCTGAAGTCTCTCTAACCATATCCGGCCCAAGCAAGATCTTATCCGTAGATTCCCACCAACATGTAGGAGATCGACAAGGCCTTCCATAAAGAGCTTCGAAAGGAGCCATACCAATACTGGACTGAAAGCTGTTATTATATGCGAACTCCACCAAAGGAAGATGTTCTTCCCATGTACCTCCAAAATCCAAGATACAAAGCCTCAAAAGATCTTCTAAGATACGGTTCACCCTCTCAGTCTGACCGTCCGTCTGAGGATGATATGCGGTGCTCAAACACAACTGAGTCCCTACCGCCTCTTGCAAACTTCTCCAAAACTCACTAGTGAAAATAGGATCTCGATCACTCACAATGCTGGATGGTACGCCATGCAATCTAACAATCTCTCTAACATAGACTGAAGCAAGCCATGGAGCGGTCCTCTTACTCTTTACGGGTATAAAATGGGCACTCTTGGTAAGTCTGTCTACCACAACCCAAATTCCCGTATTGCCCTTCCTCGATCTCGGTAACCCGTCGATGAAATCCATCGAGACACTATCCCACTTCCACTGTGGAACTTCCAATGGGTGTAGCAACCCACCGGGTTTCCTTTGCTCCACTTTAACTTGTTGGCACACTAAGCATCTAGCCACATACTCGGCCACATCTTTCTTCATACCGGCCCAGAAGAAAACTCTCTTCATGTCTTGGTACATTTTGTCTCCACCGGGATGAATAGTCATTCTTGAACGATGTGCATCATCCAAAATAGCCTTCTTCAAACCCTCATCTTGCGGTACACAAAGTCTACCGTCTCTATGCAACCATCCCTTATCATCTATGGTGTATCTACCCAAATGGCTGGACGACTCCCCTCTTATAAGCTTCTCTACCAACACAACCAACTGTGGGTCGTCTCGCTGAGCCTCGCCAATCCGTCTCAAAAGAGTAGGTCTAACCTCCAAGGATGCCAACAAACCAGGTACAAAATCAACAGAAGGTCTGAAGTCAAACAAAGAAAGAAACTCCAAGCTTCGTCGTTCCACGAACAATGGACTCAAAGATAGCCTTTTTCTACTCAAGGCGTCTGCCACCACGTTACCCTTACCAGGGGTATACGCTATCTCGAAATCATAGGATGCTAAGAACTCCATCCACCTTTGCTGTCTTAAGTTTAAATCCTTCTGAGAGAATAAGTACTTCAATGATTTATGGTCGGTGAACAACTCGAATCTCTCACCAAGAAGATAATGGCGCCAAGACTTAAGTGCGAAAACAATCGCGGCCAACTCTAGATCATGGGTAGGGTAATTCTTCTCATGCACTCTCAATTGTCTCCCTCCATAGGCTATTACCCTTCCCTCCTGCATCAAGACTGCGCCTAATCCTGTTCCACAAGCATCGGTATAAACAACAAACGGCTTACTCCCATCCGGGAGCACTAAAACTGGAGCGGTGGTCAAAGCTCTCTTTAACCGTCGGAAAGCATCATCACAATCTACATCCCACGAGAAAACCAGATTCTTTTTCGTCAAGCGGGTTAATGGGGCTGATATCTTTGCGAAGTCTTTGATGAACTTCCTATAATATCCTGCCAACCCCAAGAAACTTCTTACCTCGGTAGCATTTCTAGGAACTTTCCAATCCTGGATAGATACTATCTTTGCGGGATCCACAGCTATCCCTTCCTTAGAGACCACATGCCCTAAGAATCGCACTTCTCTTCTCCAAAAATGGCATTTAGAGAATTTAGCTTTAAGACTATGCGCTCGAAGAGTCTCCAACACTTCCTTGAGATGTAAGGCATGCTCTTCTTCATTCTTGGAAAAGACCAAGATGTCATCCACAAAAACTACTACAAACTTATTCAGATACTCTCTGAACACTCTACTCATGAGATCAACAAAGTATGCGGGGGCGTTTGTCAACCCAAATGGCATCACTAGCCACTCATAAAAACCATCCGGAGTCCGGAAAGCAGTCTTCTCTATACTGTCCTCCGCCACTCTTAACTGATGAAACCCTGTAGCTAAGTCCATCTGCGAAAATACTGACGCGCCAACCAACTGATCAAAGAGATCATCTATCCTCGGTAATGGGTGTCTATTCTTCTTCGTGAGCTTATTAAGTTCTCTATAATCCACACAAAGTCTGAGGGACCCATCCGCCTTCGTGGCAAACACTACTGGAGCTCCCCACTCCGATATACTTCGCCTTATGAACCCCTTCTCAAGCAACTCCCCTACTTGCTTATGAAGTTCTCTTCTCTCACGAGGAGCCATGTGGCGTACTGGCAAAGACACTGGTTTGGCATTATCCACCAAATAAATTCGGAAATCTATCTCCCGCTTCGGAGGCAAACCCTTTACTTCTTCAAACACATCCGGATATTCCCGGACTACTCTGACAGAACACAAACTCTCGACCGAAGCATCGAGCGATTCAAGATAACTTAGCAAAACAGATTCCATGGGATTGCAAGAGATCTCGAGAGTGTTACCCAAGCGGGTCATGAGCCTGACAACTCTCCTTTCGCAATCAAGAACGGCACCATTACTGGATAACCAGTCCATGCCCAAGATCAACCCATAGCCCGTGAAGCCCAATACAAAAGCATCACATCTAAACTCAACGCTAAGTATAGAAATCTTCAAACCCAAACATATCATAGACAGATATATGGAGCCCCCAATTGGGTTTGAGACAACCAAGGGATCATCAACTAGACTGGTGTCTAAGTGCAGTGACTCAACTAACGATGATGAGATAAAAGAATGCGATGCGCCAGAGTCAAACAAAGTACGAACTGGATGATCAAACAGAAAAACCAGACTTTCAACGGAAATAGTTCTACCTCTCTGCTGAATCGGTGGAACTGAGAGAACCTGAACTTGCCCCCCTGACTGAGGTGGTGCTATAAGAGCTTGCACCTGGCCTCCTGAGGTAGACCCCGTCTTCTGCCCCTTCTTTGGGCAGTTTTTCACAAGATGCCCTGCTTCACCACAATGAAAGCAACCGGTTTTCTTCTTTTTGCGACAATCCTTACTAAGGTGTCCTGGTGTTCCACAATTGAAGCACTTCTTCTTCGTCTTCTTTTTGTCACCATTGCCTTTTCCGCCCTTGCCTTGTTGTTGCTGTTGCGGTTTCTTCTGATCCCCCTTTTTCTCTGCTGCCTTAGAATTCTTATCATCCTCATGCATAAGTGCCATGTAGACAAGCTTCTCAAAAGTGGCCCCCATAGGAATGTGAGTCATAGCTATTCCTTGCAATGGTTCGTTCAAGCCTCTAACGAACCTCAAAGCCTTCTTCTCCGGTGTATTCACCAACTCTATGCCAAACCTTGCTAATTGATTGAATTTGTTGACATATTCTTTCACCGTGAGATTCCCTTGCTTCAAATTCAAGAACTTCTCCATAAACAGATTCTCTTCCGCCCTTGAGAGAAACTTAGCCCCAAACCTTTGCTTAAAATCTGCCCAAGAGTCAACAGGGCGTTCTCCATTAGTGACCTCCCACCAGAATGAGGCCTCTCCCTTCATTAACCAAGCCGCCAACTTGACTTTCTTTCCCTCTTCCACTTCAAAGATATCTAGCAACTCTTCCACTTCCTTAAGCCAATCTCTAGCCTCTACGAAAGTCTCTGAACCAAGAAAAGGTTTTCCTCCTATAGCCTTGAACTCCTTGCAAACCTTAGCAAAATTATCCACTCTAGGCTGAGGAGGAGGAGCGGTTGTCTCTGGTGTAGTAGCATTGGCCGGACCCGTAGCCGCGGCCCTAGCCTCTTGCAACCTCCTATACCATAGTGGTATAACTAAACCCTCCGGGATGTTAAGATCTTCAGCCATGCTGAAACGAAAGAGGAAAGATTCAAAAAGGAGATTCCGAAAGATAAAGATATGGCTATTGGGGATTATGCTTTTCTTTTTCAAAAACTTTTTCTCTTAGAAGACATGCTTTTAAAAATCCTTTCTTCGAAAATACTCTTAGAAAGTAGTTTTTCTCAAAAATTTTATCTGTTCTGGTAACCTTAAGCTCTGATACCACGTGTAACACCCCACTCCCGCTATGATCACTCACTAAGGGAATGCCATAGCATTGGTGGAGTATTTTAGTGAATATAGAACAGAAAAATTACAACAAGACAGATATAAATAGTACTTGAAATTTTAGAACATCATCTCATAACAGCGGAAGTAAAACATGTCTGGTTACATCATAAAACCACAATAAAGGTCAAGTACAATATCCATCAAAATAAAGAAGTACATAATCCCACTCTCATACAATAGCCAAACAAAAGAAAAGATAACTGGATAACTGGAGCTTTACATCTATCCAAGCTCCTAAAGACTGGAACAACAATCCGATCAAGCTCTACTACTGCTAGGATCCACCGTAGGACCTGAGGGTTGGGAAAAAGATAAAAACAACAGGGTCAGACATAAGTCTGAGCGAGTCCTATAACTTTAACAATACAATCGTTAAAGTAACCAGAGAAGACATAAACTGATATACGGTAACATATAGGGATGAATGGCTACCCTAAGCAGTCAACTAAACGAAGATAAAGGATAAAGACGCATCTACCCTCCCTAAGGTAAATTACTAAACTGCACCACACCAGTCGTTCCTAACTTAAAGGTTGATCCCACCCAAGGACTTATAAAATTTACTAATTAGTACCTGCGTACCCCTAGGTGACCAAGTAGGCGCCACGGGGCCCTACAATCCACTAGGTGTACACACTACTTCCCATTCGATCGGCTCCCTAACGTAGATACCCGTGCTGGCCCCACCGTGGGATGTATCATTCCCCAATGTGGCAACCTGATGGAACTAAAGGTGCACGGCTTATATCTACTCGATGCAACAACGGCTTACCTACCAGCCCGGGCCCACTCACGCATATGAAGCCCGTTGGACTTGCGTTGCCACCGCTAACCCGTTTGCCTCTTACAGTCAAGCCCAGTATGCGTGTCCCGTCCTCGACATGGGTCGAGCCCACAAAGATACGTATGGGTTACTGGTTGAAATGGGCCTCCACAAGCTACCCACCTAAGCTTGTCCCTTTTTCTAGTATATCCCACTTAACCCTTTAATCATGTTTTAATTACATGTTCCATTTTGGTTAAGTATTCTAATCGTATTTTCTATTGCCACCCAAGGCAACCACTAGATTTTCTCATGCCACCCGAGGCACCCACTTAACCCCTCATGTCCCTCTACATGCTAATATGGTTAAGTGTTTCTTAATTAATTAATTAAGAACGTAACCTTTGTAAAGACCTCTCACATTAGACTGTCTTTTATGACCGCTGGTTAAGCCGGTTGGGTCCGGGCAGCCTTATGTCATAACAGAGTCTAACCTCGTGTCTTTATATTAATTACGTATTTAGTTTGTGCCTAAGACCTCTCACATTGGGCTAACATTTGTAGCAACTGGTTAAGCCGGTTGGGTCCGGGCAGTTTTACGCTACAACTGAGTCCAACCTCGTGTCTTAGTCAATTAATTACACCTAATTAATCACCCTCATAATTTTATATTAATTATCCCTAATTAATCAAGTTTTCTTAACATGGGTAGACCTAACTTAATAGGTAAATTCCCATGGGGTAGACCTAACTCAATAGGTAAATTCCCAACACATAGTATGGGTACACCTAACCAAATAGGCAAATTCCCATACTATGTTTATTTATTTTGTGTTATGCATAATTATAGTAATTTCACACAATCTTATTAACTTATGCATTTAATTACCCCATCGTTCCCACGTAATTTCGTTCATGATATAACACATATAAAAGGTGTCAACTTGCATATGAATGAACATGTTTCAAAGGTGCCATCTTGCATATTAACAAACACATAACTTGCATATGAACTTGCATAACATGTCACATAACTTGCATATAATATGTCACATAACTTACATATTCATTTTGCATAACAAACTTGCATATTAGCTTATAGACTTGCATAATGTGTCATCATGAACTTGCATATTAATAAACATGTAACTTGCATATTTACATACATGTAACTCGCATATTAACAAACATGTAACTTGCATATAAAGAAACATGTAACTTGCATATTTACATACATGTAACTTGCATATTAACAAACATGTAACTTGCATATTAACAAACATGTAACTTGCATATTTACATACATGTAACTTGCATATTAACAAACATGTAACTTGCATATTTACATACATGTAACTTGCATAGCATATTACCATGAACTTGCATAACATGCATATGATTACATAGCCCACAACTTGCATATTTAGCATCATGCAAACATAACATACATCATATTAAACTTGCATAAGCTTACATACTCAACATGCATAAACATAAGATTAATGCTAACATCATATCATATGATTCAAAGCTCATTAACCCACATACAAAACCATAAATCTCATCACATCTCATCTAATTAGTTTACCAAAAGATCATCAAAGTGATAGAAACTCACAACTAGCAACTTTGAACACCAAATGAAGAAGATTAAGATGCTAAGAAGGGATTAGAAGTTGATTAGAGAGTGATTAGTATGCAACCCTCTTCATAAAATTAGTGGAGGCCATGAGAGCTAGCATTTTGCCATAGTTTAGTCACTAGGTTTAATTATGAATGAATTAGGGTAGGTTAGGGTCTTATTTATAGATTAGGCAAGTGTTTTAGGCCATAGGATTAACCCTAGATTCAATCCAAGCCATCAAAGCATGTCTTGGGGAAGAAGTCAAGTGTAGGAACCATCTAGGGCCTTTAGATTAAAGATGGACCATGAGAACCATTCAAATGCAAAATCTGCACTTGAGCGAATCGGCCCACGGGTTGACAGCCAAACACCCTGGATTAACCCCTAGTCGACCCAGCGGGCTCGGGTCGACTTCAAAAATCGGCCGGTTCGGTTATTCCCCTCTCCCAATTCGCTGTTTTGAGCATTTTTGCATATTTATTTATTAAATTTTCAATTATATATATATATATATATCAATATATATATATATATATATATCTACACAACCCATTTCACTTAATTAAGTATACTTTAATTTGGGAATTTTCGTGAAACTTCGCGAGGCCATATCTTGGTCATACGGACTCCGATTTTCGAAAACTCGGACTCTATTTCGCGTATTTTTCCGAGACGAACGCAATGGCATAGCCCGTTTCCCTTGATTCCCATTTTAGAATTAAATTCTGCCTCGATTTATGTTATTACAGGTTATTGAAAATACGGGTTGTTACAATGTTTATCTTTGCGGTCAATTAATTAATGATTTAGCATTTATACTCATGCCTAATATACCTGTCAATTATTCATAACTATAGCCAATTCAGATTATGTCAATAGTGGACTAATTATATCAACTCAACGGATATAGCAGATAACAGATTTTTCAGATTAGGCGACTTAACGGATTTAGCAGATTAAGCAAACTAGCAGATTTAGCAGATAACAGATTAGGCATCTCAACAGATTTAGTTTAGCAGATTTGGCATTTTCAACAGACTTAGCAGATGGCAGATTTAGCAGATTAGGCAATATAACAGGACTAGCGGATTAGGAAAATATAGCAGAACTAGCAATTTAGGCAAATATATCAGTTTTAATCATTCCTTAAAGTTTCACAAACATATCTTGCCTAATTATAAATTTGGCCTAAGTTTACATGCCTAAATAGTTGTCATGATTCACACTATGATCATAAACCTCACGTTGCATTGAATTTGCATGTCACATGTTATGGTCATAATTTACATGTCCCAATTTAGTTCAACTTGCCTAGTACAAAAGATTCACAAATAAATATACCAAATACAGCCATCAATTTCAATG
The DNA here is from genome assembly GCA_030737875.1 of Allium sativum. Classification (NCBI taxonomy): domain Eukaryota; kingdom Viridiplantae; phylum Streptophyta; class Magnoliopsida; order Asparagales; family Amaryllidaceae; genus Allium; species Allium sativum. The sequence goes on from CM060909.1 coordinate 518,892,195, forward strand.
CATGTCATATATCCCAAAGATCCCTTACTTAGGTGTTTATTTTCATTTAATAGATATCCTACTTTAATGTAAATCTTTACACCTAAGCCATATTCTCTTTATCTCAAGTCATATTGTAACACCCCACCTCCACTAGGATCACTCCTTAGAATGTACTAGCTTTGGAGGGTCGTTATTGTAAAGGTAAACATGCACAGAGATATATAAAAATAAATATAAGTAAAGCAGCGGTAGCAGATAAAAACCCATCATCATCATCTCAGAAAACCAACATAGTCAAGTACATAATATCAAAATGTCATGATCCAAAATACAACATAAGTCTAGATACGTGATAACAAAATACATGGTAAAACATCAGTACTAATCCCCAGAAATAAAAGATAAGCCACAGCTAGCTCAGATCCATACATGAGCTATCCAACAAGCAAGCCAAAGATCCACTAAGCAGATGTAGCCCCTCCCTAAGAACCTGTGGGGGGGGGGGGGAACGAAAGAAAACGGGTCAGTCAAAAAGACTGGTAATCCCTACTACGATCAATCTATAAACTAATAAAGTTAACAGCATGATGGAAACTGAGATGAACATACTGGCAGTAGATAAAGGTGACATCACATAGATGAGATTTAACTTTGCACCACAGTGTACTAGCAAAACCACAAAACAGATCTTGATCCCTTAGCCCAAACTTTGGCCCAATAACTGAAGTGACCTTAGTATAAGGTCCAGCCCAACGGTCTAGTCGATCGGCTCCCTATAAACCTAACACGTCAAGTGTTGGTGTCCATACGGCCCACATGGATGTAGTCAGACTGTGCTGGGTCCACCTTCGGGTGTATCAAGCCCTAAGGTGTCAACCCCAGACACCTAAGCAATAATGCACAGTCTAAGCCTACTGGTACCCGTGCCTCGAGTTTGTCCATCATCGGACTACGTGCACGTCCGTAGCCCGCCGGACCCGCACCGCTGTACCACTCAGCCGTCGCTTTGGTCGCTTACATCAGTCCAGTAATCGTGCCCCGCCCTAGCCTAGCCCCTAGGGGTGTGAATGATACCAAACTGGGATTACTGCTGGAACAGACCACGTTGCTAGGGTTTCTAAGAGGGTTAAGTGTGGTTTTAACCCCTCACTAATCCTGGATTAAATTAGTTAAGTGTAACCACTTAACCCCATCTAATCCTCGCATCCCCATTATTGGTTAAGTATTAGTGGGCCATGACTTAACCCTAATCATGAGGCATTAATTACTTAACGCACCCAACCTCTCACATTAGACATCCGTGGTTACCTGGGAAGATTTACACCACGTCTAGGTCTAACCTCGGGTCTTATGGTGCAACATGACCAACTACCCACATTAGACCCCACGTTGTGGTTACCTGGGAAGATTTACACCACAACTAGGTCTAACCTCGAGTTGGCCATATCATGTTATCTAATGTCATGTCCACTTTAGAACATATTTACAAGTTAACATATACTTGGGTAGACCTAACTTAATAGGTAAATTCCCAAGGGGTAGACCTAACTTAATAGGTAAATTCCCAATCTTTTAGTTTCATGTATTTTTAAGTTTACCCAAACCCTCCCAACGTCATTATCTCGCTTACATATCCGTCATAACGCATAAGGGTATAAAAGGTAACTTGGCATAACATACATGATGAACTTCACATATCATAATAAACATGCATACATGTTAAACTTGCAAATCATGTCATAGTGAACTCGCATAAACATGCATAGCTTATTAAATGTGCATAACATGGTAAGGTGAACTTGCATAAGCATGCATAATCCATTAAACTTGCATAACATGGTAAGGTGAACTTGCATAAGCATGCATAATCCATTAAACTTGCATAACATGGTAAGATAAGCATGCATAATCCATTAAACTTGTGTAACATGGTAAGGTGAACTTGCATAAACATGCATAACCCATGAAACATGTAGAACATGGCATAATAAACTCGCATAAGCATGCATAACTTGTGAAACATGTAAAACATGGCATAGAAATCTCGCATAAGCATGCATAACTTATGAAACATATAAAACATGGCATGGTGAGTTCGCATAAGCATGCATAATCAACTAAACTCACATAAATCTCAACTTTCACCATATATTAACTTTAGAGTTTGTAAAGTGAAGGTAAGAGGGCTTACAAATATAAACAAGCCACAAATCCACCAAATAAGATGAAGAAGCCCTTTTAAAACCCAAAACAAAGCCTCAAATAAGAAAACCCTTTTGCAAAATCCCAAAAACACAAACTTAGCAAATCAAACTTGCAACTTAATGAAGTATGCAAGTTATTAAGCATTCATACAACATAGAAAAGGTTGTATGATCATCATATCTTCATAGGATTAAACTTTGAGGAAGGTGGAGGCTAGGGATTTTAGGTGGAGGCCATTTGAGGATTCAAATTGACATAGTTTAGTTGCTAGATTGATTAATGTGGCTTTAGGGTAGGATTAGGGGTATATTTATAGAGAATTAGAGTGTTTTAAGCCCTAGGATTAACCCTAGATTAGTTTAGGCCCGTCAGATCTCGGAACTCTCTAGAACCAAGCCACAAGACCCAACCCAAATCAGAAATGGTGCACCAGGCTAACTGCCTAGGCACCCCCTGTCGACAGGGCTGTCGACACCCTGGGTGCCCTGTCGACATGCCTGTCGACATGGGACCCCTGGCGGGAAATTTCCCGCCTAACCCTGATTAGCCCTAATCCTTGTTTTTAAATTTTGAAATTTAAATCTGTTTTTAGCATAGAAATTTCTGAAAACTTCAATGGGCTTTAACTGGGTCATACGGACTCCGATTTTCGAAAACTCGGACTCTATTTCGCGTATTTTTCCGAGACGAACGCAATGGCATAGCCCGTTTCCCTTGGTTCAGATTTTTGAATTTAATTCTGCCTTGATTTATGTTATAACAGTTTATTGAAAATACGGGTTGTTACATTCTCCCCTCCTTAAAGGATTTCGTCCCCGAAATCTTCAATTTAGGAAGAACGTATCCTACCATCCAATCATCCATCTACTCAAAACATCATCCACGAGCAACCATGGTCCTTAAAAGATTCTAAATGCTGTATGAACATATGCAAAAGTGTGTGTATATGTACTTATCTAATGCGGAGATCAATGCAAAATATGTTAGTGAAATGTATCCATATGTATGCGAATCCCTAACATAATGTATAATATCTATATGCGTGCTCAATCATACATCCATATGCAACATCCATGTGATTGCATACAAATTCCATCCAAGAATAAGCATAAACACTCATGCATATGCAATATGAGGAGTGTGTGAGCCGATCTAGTGCCTAATGTGTATCATGCATCCACGAGTAACCACTTGCAAACACTTGCAACCACTTGCAACCACCAAACATAACATGTTTCAAACACATGTTTCATCCAAAGGGTTTCTACCTAAGGTTCTCATGATAAGATAGACACGATGAACTAGATAAACATGGATAGCAAAGAGAAAGATATGCTAAATAAAGAAAAGAGATTGAGAGTGTACCCTCAAAAAGGAATGGATAAAGCCCACGCATCTTCTCCTCGGTTTCCCAAGTTGCGTATTCTTCGGCTTCACCCCATTGAACTTTCACCAACCTGACCACACGATTCCTTAGCTTCTTGGTCTCTGTCCCCAAGATACGAATCGGAGCTTTCCTTAAAGTTGCTTCTTTCTCTACTTCCACGTCTTCAAGAATGGTAGGTTCAACCACCTCAGCGGACTCATGCAGGCACTTTCGGAGATACGAGACATGAAAGACATTATGCACTCCGGACAACTTCTCGGGCAATTGCACTCTATAAGCCATCTTCCCAATTCTCTCTATGATAGGGAAGGGTCCAACAAATCTCGGTGCTAGCTTCCCAACAGCTCCAAATCGGACCACATTCCGCAAAGGAGAAACCTTTACGAAGACCTTGTCCCCAACCTCAAACTCCAAATCGGATCTCCGCTTATCAGCATATGATTTCTGCCGGTCTTGGGCCGCTTTCATCCGTCTTCTAATCAACTCGACCTTCTCGGATGTATCCCTAATCATGTCGGGTCCAAGTATAAGCTTATCCGTGGACTCCCACCAACAGGTAGGTGACTTGCACGGCCTCCCATATAAAGCCTCAAATGGTGCCATCCCTATGCTCGCCTGATAACTGTTATTATATGCAAACTCAACAAGAGGAAGATGGTATTCCCAAGCACCACCAAAATCCATAATGCAAAGCCTCAACAAGTCCTCAAGTACCCTATTCACCCTTTCTGTTTGGCCGTCCGTTTGTGGGTGATAGGCCGTACTCAGGTTCAACCTAGTGCCCATAGCCTCCTGCAAACTGTTCCAGAACTGACTAGTAAAGATGGGGTCCCGGTCACTGACTATGCTGGAAGGGACTCCATGTAGTCGCACTATCTCACGAAGATATACTGATGTTAGTCCAGATGCGGTCCTTTTGCTCTTCACAGGGATAAAATGAGCACTCTTCGTGAGCCTATCCACAATGACCCATATGCTCGTATTCCCCTTCCTGGACCTTGGAAGCCCATCAATAAAGTCCATAGAAATGCTCTCCCACTTCCATAGCGGGACCTCTAGCGGATGTAATAGCCCACCGGGCTTCTTCGACTCAGCTTTTACTCTCTGACAAATAACACATCTCGAGACAAACTCCGCCACATCCTTCTTCATTCCAGGCCAGAAGAAAACGCGCTTCATGTCCTTATACATCTTATCACCACCTGGATGTATAGTCATCTTGGAGCGATGTGCTTCCTCAAGAACTTTCCTCACCAAGTCTTCTACCATCGGAACACAAAGCCTTCCATCCCTCCTCAGCCAACCCTTATTGTCTATAGAATATCGAGCAAGGTGACTAGATGTCTCCCCTCGAACCAGCTTGTCCATGATCTCAATTATCTGAGGGTCTTCCTCCTGTGAAGCCCCGACTTGATCCAGAAGGGTAGGCATGAGCTCTAGAGACGCTAAAGAACCGGTCATCGTCTCAACCGTCAAAGAAAAATCAAAGGTTGCTAAGAACTCTAAATTCTTCATCTCTACAAATAGAGGACTTAGTGTCAACCTTTTCCTACTCAACGCATCCGCTACAACATTCCCCTTGCCAAGGGTATAGGATATCTCAAAATCATAGGAAGCCAGGAATTCCATCCATCTCTGCTGCCTTAAGTTCAGATCCTTCTGCGAAAAGAGATACTTCAAAGACTTATGATCAGTATATAGCTCGAATCTCTCTCCCAGAAGATAATGACGCCATGCTTTGAGCGCATATACAATCGCTGCCAGCTCTAGATCGTGAGTGGGATAATTCCTCTCATGCACCTTAAGTTGCCTCCCACCAAAACATATAACTCTGCCCTCTTGCATCAGAACGGCGCCCAATCCCGTGCCACAAGCATCAGTGTATACGGTAAATATCTTGCCACCATCTGGTAAGGCTAGAACTGGTGCTGAGGTGAGGGCTCTCTTGAGCCTTTGAAAAGCAAGCTCACAATCCATATCCCAAGCAAAGACTAAGTTCTTCTTCGTCAACTTAGTAAGAGGAGCGGATATCTTCGCGAAGTCCTTGATGAACTTCCGATAGAAACCCGCAAGACCCAGAAAGCTTCTCACCTCGGTTGCATTCCTTGGAGTCTTCCAATCCTGAACTGCAACCACCCTAGCGGGATCCACCGCTAAGCCTTGCTTAGATACGATATGCCCAAGAAATCTAACTTCCCTTCTCCAAAAATGGCACTTGGAGAACTTGGCTTTTAACTGGTGTCCTCTGAGTGTATCCATCACCTCTACTAGGTGCCTCGCATGCTCTTCCTCATCCTTGGAAAAGACCAGAATATCATCAACAAAGACCACGACAAACTTATTCAAGAACTCCCGAAACACCCTACTCATCAAATCCACAAAATACGCGGGTGCATTCGTCAAACCGAACGGCATAACAAGCCATTCAAAGAATCCGTCTGGAGTTCTGAATGCAGTCTTGTCTATACTATCTTCAGCCACTCTGAGCTGATGAAAACCCGTAGCAAGATCAAGCTGAGAGAAAACAGAAGCACCAACAAGTTGATCAAAGAGATCGTCGATCCTCGGTAACGGGTGTCTGTTTTTCTTAGTCAGCTTATTCAATTCTCTATAATCCACACAGAGTCGAAGAGAGCCATCTGCCTTAGTTGCAAACACCACAGGCGCTCCCCATTCGGATATACTCCTTCTGATGAAGTTCTTCTCAAGCAATTCTTTCACTTGCTTGCTCAGCTCCCGTCTCTCACGCGGAGCCATATGCCGAACGGGCAAAGAAACAGGCTTAGCATTATCTACCAGATAGATGCGAAAATCAATCTCTCGTTTAGGGGGCAACCCCTTAACTTCTTCAAAGACATCTGGATAATCTCGGACCACCCTTACAGACTGAAGGGCCTCCTCTGATGAGTCGAGAGATTCTAGATAGCATAACATGACGGGGTTCTTCGGATTGCATGAAATCTCTAAGGTGTTGCCCAGGCGAGTCACAAGCCTTACAACCCTATGCTCACAATCCAGAATGGCTCCATATCTAGACATCCAATCCATGCCCAAGATCAATCCGTATCCCCTGAAACCTAGAACATACGCACTACACAAGAACTCTACGCTGAGTATAGAGATCCTCAGATCCTCACATATCATAGATAGATGAGCAGAACCCCCAATGGGATTCGAAACACAAACGGGATCATCCACTATGCTAGTACTAAGGTGCAAGCTGTCAACAAGATCAGATGAAATAAAGCTATGTGATGCACCGGAATCAAACAAGGTACGCACTGGAAGATCAGAGATATAAACAAGGTTCTCAACAGAAACACTACCTCGCTCGGGAACTGAAGCGGCATTGAGAGCATGAACTTGCCCTCCTGAAGATCCAGCCTGTCCTTTCTTCTTTGGGCATTCTTTGCTGAAGTGCCCAGTCTCTCCACAAGAAAAGCATCCACCACTAAGCTTCCTTTTCTTCTTCCTGCAATCCTTAGCAAAATGCCCAGCTATGCCACAGTAATTGCACTTTCCCTTGCCTTTGTTGTTGTTGTTGTTGTTCCCCTTCTTGTTCTTGCCCTGATTCCCCTGGCTGCTTTGACCACCATGATTGCCTTTGCCTTGAGAATGAGTCTTCTTTGCTTGAGTATCACTCGACTTGACTTCTTTCTTTCCATCTCCCTGAAGTAGAGCCATATAGACCAAACTCTCAAAAGTAGCTCCATGCGGAATATGTGACATCGCCAAGCCCTGTAGCGGCTCATTCAACCCTCTGGCAAATCGAAGAGCCTTCTTCTCCGGGGTGTTTACCATATCCAAACCAAAACGGGCCAGCTGATTAAACTTGTTCACATACTCCTTGACAGACATATCACCTTGCTTTAATGCAATGAACTTCTCCATCTGTAAATTCGCCTCAGCTGAAGATAGAAACTTGGTCACAAATCTAGCCCTCAAATCGGCCCAAGTCTCAACGGGCCTCGTCCCATTGGTGACCTCCCACCAATAGGCCGCCTCATCTTTCAAAAGCCATACTGTCAATAGGATTTTCCTCTCGTCATCAATTCCAAAGATAGCAAACAAGTCCTCCGTGTCTTTCAGCCAGTTCCTAGCTTCAACAAAAGACTCCGTGCCTAGGAAATTCTTGCCCCCCATTGCCTTGAAGTCTTTACAAACCTTCGTAAACTCAATCTGAGGATGCTGAGGGGGAGGAGGAGGAAGAGGAGCCTCAGCAACGGGAGGGGGAGGAACATTAGCAACGGGAGGGGGAATATTAGCTGCTGGAGGAGGGGGAGCAGGAACCACCGGAGGAGGGATATTAGGGATAGGATTCTCAACTACGGGAGGAGGAGTGGGAGTAGGGTTGGCGGGACCAGCTGCCGCCCTAGCTTCTAGAAGTCTCCTATACCAGAGTGGTACGTTCACTCCATCTGGGATGTCAAGATTCTCAGCCATACTGAAACGAAAGATAAGATAAGATTAGGTCAAGGGAACGAAGGATAACGCTGATGGCTTTTGGGGATTAGCCTTAAAATAATCTAGACTTTATTTTGGAAAATACTTAGTAGGTTTTTGAAAATAGTTTTTCAAAAGGTTTTTTTTTTCAAAAGTTTTGTTCAATCTTGTTAACCTTGTGCTCTGATACCAAATGTAACACCCCACCTCCACTAGGATCACTCCTTAGAATGTACTAGCTTTGGAGGGGCGTTATTGTAAAGGTAAACATGCACAGAGATATATAAAAATAAATATAAGTAAAGCAGCGGTAGCAGATAAAAACCCATCATCATCATCTCAGAAAACCAACATAGTCAAGTACATAATATCAAAATGTCATGATCCAAAATACAACATAAGTCTAGATACGTGATAACAAAATACATGGTAAAACATCAGTACTAATCCCCAGAAATAAAAGATAAGCCACAGCTAGCTCAGATCCATACATGAGCTATCCAACAAGCAAGCCAAAGATCCACTAAGCAGATGTAGCCCCTCCCTGAGAACCTGTGGGGGGGGGGAAACGGAAGAAAAGAAGCGAAAGAAAACGGGTCAGTCAAAAAGACTGGTAAGCCCTACTACGATCAATCTATAAACTAATAAAGTTAACAGCATGATGGAAACTGAGATGAACATACTGGCAGTAGATAAAGGTGACATCACATAGATGAGATTTAACTTTGCACCACAGTGTACTAGCAAACCCACAAAACAGATCTTGATCCCTTAGCCCAAACTTTGGCCCAATAACTGAAGTGACCTTAGTATAAGGTCCAGCCCAACGGTCTAGTCGATCGGCTCCCTATAAACCTAACACGTCAAGTGTTGGTGTCCATACGGCCCACATGGATGTAGTCAGACTGTGCTGGGTCCACCTTCGGGTGTATCAAGCCCTAAGGTGTCAACCCCAGACACCTAAGCAATAATGCACAGTCTAAGCCTACTGGTACTCGTGCCTCGAGTTTGTCCAACATCGGACTACGTGCACGTCCGTAGCCCGCCGGACCCGCACCGTTGTACCACTCAGCCGTCGCTTTGGTCGCTTACATCAGTCCAGTAATCGTGCCCCGCCCTAGCCTAGCCCCTAGGGGTGTGAATGATACCAAACTGGGATTACTGCTGGAACAGACCACGTTGCTAGGGTTTCTAAGAGGGTTAAGTGTGGTTTTAACCCCTCACTAATCCTGGATTAAATTAGTTAAGTGTAACCACTTAACCCCATCTAATCCTCGCATCCCCATTATTGGTTAAGTATTAGTGGGCCATGACTTAACCCTAATCATGAGGCATTAATTACTTAACGCACCCAACCTCTCACATTAGACATCCGTGGTTACCTGGGAAGATTTACACCACGTCTAGGTCTAACCTCGGGTCTTATGGTGCAACATGACCAACTACCCACATTAGACCCCACGTTGTGGTTACCTGGGAAGATTTACACCACAACTAGGTCTAACCTCGAGTTGGCCATATCATGTTATCTAATGTCATGTCCACTTTAGAACATATTTACAAGTTAACATATACTTGGGTAGACCTAACTTAATAGATAAATTCCCAAGGGGTAGACCTAACTTAATAGGTAAATTCCCAATCTTTTAGTTTCATGTAATTTTAAGTTTACCCAAACCCTCCCAACGTCATTATCTCGCTTACATATCCGTCATAACGCATAAGGGTATAAAAGGTAACTTGGCATAACATACATGATGAACTTCACATACCATAATAAACATGCATACATGTTAAACTTGCAAATCATGTCATAGTGAACTCGCATAAACATGCATAGCTTATTAAATGTGCATAACATGGTAAGGTGAACTTGCATAAGCATGCATAATCCATTAAACTTGCATAACATGGTAAGGTGAACTTGCATAAGCATGCATAATCCATTAAACTTGCATAACATGGTAAGATAAGCATGCATAATCCATTAAACTTGTGTAACATGGTAAGGTGAACTTGCATAAACATGCATAACCCATGAAACATGTAGAACATGGCATAATAAACTCGCATAAGCATGCATAACTTGTGAAACATGTAAAACATGGCATAGAAATCTCGCATAAGCATGCATAACTTATGAAACATGTAAAACATGGCATGGTGAGTTCGCATAAGCATGCATAATCAACTAAACTCACATAAATCTCAACTTTCACCATATATTAACTTTAGAGTTTGTAAAGTGAAGGTAAGAGGGCTTACAAATATAAACAAGCCACAAATCCACCAAATAAGATGAAGAAGCCCTTTTAAAACCCAAAACAAAGCCTCAAATAAGAAAACCCTTTTGCAAAATCCCAAAAACACAAACTTAGCAAATCAAACTTGCAACTTAATGAAGTATGCAAGTTATTAAGCATTCATACAACATAGAAAAGGTTGTATGATAATCATATCTTCATAGGATTAAACTTTGAGGAAGGTGGAGGCTAGGGATTTTAGGTGGAGGCCATTTGAGGATTCAAATTGACATAGTTTAGTTGCTAGATTGATTAATGTGGCTTTAGGGTAGGATTAGGGGTATATTTATAGAGAATTAGAGTGTTTTAAGCCCTAGGATTAACCCTAGATTAGTTTAGGCCCGTCAGATCTCGGAACTCTCTAGAACCAAGCCACAAGACCCAACCCAAATCAGAAATGGTGCACCAGGCTAACTGCCTGGGCACCCCCTGTTGACAGGGCTGTCGACAGGGCTGTCGACACCCTGGGTGCCCTGTCGACATGCCTGTCGACATGGGACCCCTGGCGGGAATTTTCCCGCCTAACCCTGATTAGCCCTAATCCTTGTTTTTAAATTTTGAAATTTAAATCTGTTTTTAGCATAGAAATTTCTGAAAACTTCAATGGGCTTTAACAGGGTCATACGGACTCCGATTTTCGAAAACTCGGACTCTATTTCGCGTATTTTTCCGAGACGAACGCAATGGCATAGCCCGTTTCCCTTGGTTCAGATTTTTGAATTTAATTCTGCCTTGATTTATGTTATAACAGTTTATTGAAAATACGGGTTGTTACACATATGTTCAATACCCTTTATGTTACAAATATAACATGTCCAGTCTTATGTCTTAGATTCATGTTCTAGCTACAATCCATGTTCTTTCCTCAAATTAGTCACCTATTGGTCATGCCCAATTTATGCATCATTCATTTTACTGTCCCAAACATTTTAGCGTATGTTAATCTCTTATGAGATTGGCTCAGGCTCGTGGTAGCCTGGCTATAGAACAGAATGAGGAAAGAGATACAAAATAAGATAGATCTAAACAGAACAAAACAGATATAATCTCAGATTCAGATTTACAATTCATGTCACAATCAGAATTAACGTTTATAGTAGAAAATAACTGTACTTGCCTTGGTTGTATTAAAGAACGAACTTTAATTTGTTGTAGAATCGTTGTAGAAGCTTTAACCTCTAGTTTGAATTGGGTTGCTTAGGTTGACGTCGATTAGCTTCTAGTTTTGATTCCAACAGAGTAGCGATGCCATTTTTATTTTTATTTAGAACAGAGGCAGCGAGGAAGCAGAATAGAATTGTGTGTAGAGAAGTCTAGGTCTTAGGTTGTTTTTATAGGTGTAGCAATTCATTTCAGCCATCAGATTAACCCTAAAACCAATCCTGACCATCAAAAATCGTCCCTGGGATTCAAAAACGTGTTATGGACCGAAACAGGCCGATCAGGTCGACCTGTAGGGGGGAGGTCGACACTATAGTCATCCTCCATGGGGGAGGTCGACTCCCAGGTCGACACCCTGGTCGACCTGGCCCCCAGGTCGACCCCCAGGTCGACCTGCCCAGTTCTGTGCTGACCGAAACATTCTGAATCTTCTACAGGCCATAACATCTTCATCCGGACTCCGATTTTCGAAAACTCGGACTCTATTTCATGTAAAATTTCGAGAGGAACGCAATGGTGATGTCCATTTTACCTAATTCCTGATTCTTAAATTACTTATCCTCATTTTACTATCTTTTCCGTTACACACACTGTTATCGAACTAATTTTTCTTCTCTTTCGTGTATTAATTAATTCTTCTTACGCATCACCATTATTTACCTATCATAAGCATATTTTCATATATTTTATTTCATTTTTAATTACACTTAAAAATGCGGGGTGTTACAGTCACACTCTATGTCCCATGAAAATGCCAAATTCTTCTTTGTCAGCCTAGTGAGAGGGGCTGATCTCTTTGCGAAGTCCTTAATGAACTTCCTGTAATAACCTGCCATCCTAAGAAAGCTTCTCACCTTGGTGGCATTTTTAGGAATCTACCAGTTTTGTACTGCAATCACCTTCGCGGGATCTGCAGCTATCCCTTCTTTGGAGACTACAAGCCCCAAGAATCTCACCTCCTTTCTCCAAAAATGGCATTTGGAGAACTTTGCTTTTAGCTGTTGGTCACAGAGAGTTTTCAGAACTTCTCCCAGATGTTAGGCATGCTCTTCTTAACTCTTGGAGAAGATCAAAATATCATTAGCAAAGTCTACGGTGAATTTGTTTAAGAACTCCCAAAACACCCTACTCATCAAATCAACAAAACAGGAGGGTGCATTTGTCAACCCAAAAGACATAACTAGCCATTCAAAGAAACCATCTAGAGTTCTGAATGTAGTCTTATCTATGTTGTCCCCAGCCACCCTCAGCTGATGGAACCTTGTAGCCAAGTCCAACTAACAAAATACCGAGGCATTAACAAGCTGATCAAATAAGTCATCAATCCTCGGAAGCAGGTGCCTATTCTTCCTGGTGAGCTTATTTAACTCTCTGTAGTCAACACACAAACGAAGTGAACCATCCGCTTTAGTTGCGAATACTACTGGAGCACCCCACTCAGATATGCTCGTTTGTTAAACCCTTTTTCAAGTAGCTCCCCTACTTGCTTACTCAGATCCCTCCTTTCTCTTGCAGCCATTTGGCACACTGGTAATGCAACTGGCTTTGCATTGTCCACCAGATATATGCAGAAGTCGATCTCACGCCTTGGAGGTAAACCCCATACCTCATCAAAAACATCAGGATAATGTTGAACCACCGGAACAGATTGCAAATCATTTATGGATGCATCAAGAGACTATAGGAAGCTAAGCATAACAGACCCTTGGGGGTCACAAGAAACTTCGAGGGTCTTTCCATGACAAGTCAGGAGACTAACATCCCTCCTCTCACAATTCAGAATGGCCCCATACGTGGTAAGCCAATCCATTCCTACAATCAACCTATAGCCCACAAACTCGAGCACATACGCATCGCATTCAAATTCGACGCCCAACACAGATATTATCAAACCCCGACAAATCATCGATAAATGAGCCGAACCACCAATGAGGTTTGAAAAACTATAGGCTCTACTACCATACTAGTAACTAAATGCAAAGATTCAACCACAGAACTTGATATAAACAAGTGTGAAGCACCAAAATCAAAAAGTGTTCTGACTAGATAGTTTGAAAGAGAAACTAAAATTTATACGAAATTTTTTCAACCTCTTTCAGGAGCAATGATCGCGAGAGAATGCACCTGCCCTCTAGAAGCCTCTGCTCTTTGCCCTTGTCCCTGAGATCCCTGTTTCTTCGGGCACTCCTTAGAGAAGTGTCCGACCTCTCCGCAACTAAAGCAACTGGCCTTCCTTCTCTTGCAATCTTTAATCAGGTGCCCCACCTGTGACGGCCCGCCCCACACCAACCGACATTTACTCCAAAAGTGCGATGTACACATGTGAAATTAGCACGGGACGGTCGTCAGAAGGAAAAGAAGAAGACGAAGAATCAACAAGGAACCTGTAGAATGTCTCACAGCGCATAGAACAAAATATAATAACAACATACTTGACATAAAGCAGGTGAGACAGTGCATAAGCTGAAAACAAAACTATCATATCAGCGGAAAATCCAAATACAGCTTATGTTCCACAACATCATTATTACAACTTTTAAAACTGTCTCTAAAACCAAGATAAGGAAGGTACACTACTAATGCCCAAGTAGTGACCACCAACGACAAAAGGAGAATATATATATATATATCATACGTGGAAGCCTCCTGCTCGCCTCCAGATCAGCAACTCGTGCATCACCAGCTAACCTGTCTCTAGTCTGCTCGTTTAGGAGCACCCAGAGTAATAAGAAGATACATAAAACTCTGGGTCAGACAAAAGTATGGTATGAGCGATAAGCAGCTAAACAGAACAATAAAAGGTATACTAAACTATACCTGAACCTGGACCTGCAACCAAAAAGTTAGCATTACATATTGTACAACACTCTAAGGTGCCACTAACATATGGTGTACAAGCATACGGGGGTGGGGGTGTGTATGTCATAGTGATGGAAAACAATCAAGCATAGCAACTATCCTCACATCTCTCACTCAGTGCGTAAAGCATACGATATCCACCACTTCGATCACCCAATACTTTGCTATGATCACTCTGCCCCATGAGGTCACAACGGCTTCACTGCACTGATCCATAGCCACTAAACCTTTGCTATGTCCACTTTGCCCTATGGAGTCGTACATACCCCACTGCACTGACTCATAGCCTTATTAATCCTTTACTATATCCACTCTGCCCCATGGAGTCACAATGGCTCCACTGCGCTGGATCACAGTTTACTACGATCACTTTGCCCCTCGAGTCACGGTGACTCTACTGCACTGATACGTAGCCCATCATTCCTTTTCAGTGGTGAATCGAAGTTATGAACGTCGACAACTCCTTAGCACACGTCCTGCAGCAAAGCCCAATCATGAAGTGAACTCATTGGTTCCCAACTGGATGCTGAGCTCTAACTTCCATTTGGACTACCTTTTCATCTTATGTTATTGTTCTTCATCGGATCGATTCGGATCCCCTCACAGCCATCGGTTCGGTTCGGCCTTCAATATCCCCCACTAAATCGATTCGTGTCAATCTTCTTCGGATCGGATCCGAGGGTGCCATCGTGTTCGGGTCGTACTCCATGTTCTAGCTCGTGGTGTTTCGGATTGGCCTCCTCCAAAGCACACCGGGTCGGGTCGCAGTCTCCAAGTCCAATCGTAGTAGATCGGTTCGTGTCGGGGTACTATGGCGAATCGGGCCGGAGTACTTCTGGTGGATCGGGTCGGTCGCGATCTCCTCCAGGTTTCAAGTCAACTCGCAGCATACAGGCTCGTTTCGAGTACAAGGGGGCCGATCGTAGATGGGCCACACGAATGGTTCGGTTCGGACCTCCCCATCCGATCTGGTCCGGTCCCTGTCCATTTCCTGCATTTTGTCCAGCGAGTTGTTTACGCCATTCGACGGTGTTTTCGACCACTCTAACTATTCTAATCAATCACAAAGCATACCACAAAGTCATAGCAACAAAATAGAAGTGACCTCAAACACCAAAACACCAATATAGTAGGTTAAAATGGATCAAACATAGCCAAAACCCCATACTTTCCCTTAAGCATGTTCAAGCATAATAAATGATGGGATTTGCAAAACTTTACCAAATTAACCCAAGTTTCTAACAGAGGTCTAAAACATCATTTAATAATTTATAAATATTTTTCCAGATTTTTAACATGCAAAAATTCGCTAATTATCACTAATCACCTCTAATTGGCCATAATTAGTGAAAAACAACACTAATCACTTTCCCTAGCCACAAATATACCTTAGATCTGAAATAAATTCCTCATATGGCGCGAATACCAATGCTAAACAGCAGTTCTAATCTTGATTTGGTTAAGACCTCCCTTGATTTGATGTTGCTAAGCTTAATCCTTGATTAGAAAGTGATTTGGACGTGATTTAGAGGTTAGAGGCCATTTTTAGTATTTCAAAGAGGTAGGTGGAGGCTAGAAAACTGAAATGGAATGAAACCCTAACTCTTTTCATCCTCCCCATAACTCTAATCCCGAAATGGGCTATAGGCCCATTCACTAATGACCCTATTTGGCCCGGTTAAGCAGTTTTTCACCTTCTAAACCTTATTTCAGTCATATCTCCCAAACGGTAAGTCCGTTTCTCACATGTGACAACTCTATGGAAAGCTAAACCATTATCCGAAGCCAATGGAAGTGGTTTCAGGTCAAAACTCCTTTCTAATCAAAAGTTATGGCCTTAACAAGATCAGCTAGGGGCAAAACGATCATTTAAAAATCGGCAAATATCATGAACATGGGAAATGACCCCAATGGTCATTTCCCAAAGCCACATGACCATACGACTTCATATAAGAAAGAAATAATTATTCTACGTTTCTCCGATGCGTAGAATGCAGGTTGTTACATTCTCCCCTCCTTAAGAAATTTCGCCCCCGAAAATCCCTAACCAAAACACACAAAGGGTCCCGCATGCCTATCAGCCATAAAACAACAATCAAACATGCAAAACAAGTCTATCCCAGCATGCGGAATAACTAAATTGCAAAGTAAATCTTACCAGGCAAAGAGTTCTGCATACGTCTTCCTAATGCGGAATAACTAAACAAGTCTATCCTAGCATATGAAATCCATCGATACTTGCTCCCATTTCCATTTGGGAATCTCTAATGGTTGCGACAAACCACTAGGCTTCTTTTGCTCGCTTTAACTAGCTGGCAATTCATGCACTTGGATATAAACTTCCCAACGTCTCTTTTCATCCCCTCCCAGTAGTAAGTCTGCTTCATGTCTCAATACATCTTATCACCACCGGGGTGTATAGTCAGTTTTGAGTGATGACATTCCCTAAGCACTTCATCTCTCAAACCATTCACGTTGGGTACAACTAGTCTTCCATTCTTTTGAAGCCATCTTTTTCGATCAAGCCCGTACAAATTCATCTCCTCACCGTCGATATTCATCTCTAACTTGGAGATGATTTCCAATAGATTAGGATCGTCCCTATGACTGGAAACAATCCTCCAATCAAAGTGTGTCTGATCGTCAAACTAGCTAACATCTCTGGATCCAATTCGCACTTTGGTCCGAAATCATACCCTGCGATATACTCCAGTTGCTTCCATTCAAGAAACATAGCCCCTAAACTGGCATGTATCCTACTCAAGGCATCGGATACCGCATTGCCTTTCCCAGGTGTATATGCGATATCAAAATCATACGAAGCCAAGAAATCTAACCATCTCTGTTGACGGAGATTCAGATCCTTCTGAGAGAAGAGAAACTTTAATGATTTATGATCGGTAAACAATTCAAATCTCTCTCCCAAGAGATAATGTCTCCACATCTTCAACGCGAACACGATCGCTGCTAGTTCCAAATCATGGGTAGGATACCTTTTCTCATGCGGCTTTAGTTGCCGACTAGCATAAGCTACAACCCTACCTCCTTGCATCAATACAGCACCTAGTCCAGTACCACAAGCATCCGTGTATACCGTCATCTCTTCATTCCCTTTAGTAATGACTAACACTAGCGCACGCGTCAACTTTTCTTTTAGACTCTTGAATGCATTCTCACACCCTCCGTCCTAGATGGAGGCTTGATTCTTCTTAGTCAACTGAGTCAACGGTGCTGCTATCTTGGAGAAATCCTAGATAAACTTACGATAATATCCAGCTAACCCCAAGAAGCTTCTTATGTCTATTGCATTCTTGGGCGTAGACCAATCCTGTACCATAGCCACCTTCACAGGGTCCATGGCAATACCATTCTTTGAAACAACATGGCCCAAGAATCTCACTTCCCTCCTCCAGAAGTGACACGTAGAAAATTTCGCTTTCAACTGGTGTTTTCTCAACACCTTCATCACTATCCTCAAATGTCCCTTGTGTACTTCCTCTGTCCTCGAGTAAACAAGTATGTCGTCTACGAACACAAGAACAAACTTATTCAACTGATCTTTGAACACCCGATTTATAAGATCCACAAAGTATGATGGTGTATTGGTCAACCCAAATGGCATGACCAACCACTCATAGAATCTAGATGGTGTCTTAAATGCCGTTTTCGGAACACTCTCAGCCGCTACTCCGAGCTGATGAAATCCTACCGCAAGGTCCAATTGGGAGAACACTCTTGCTCCTTCCACTTGATCAAACAAATCATCTATCCGCGGTAGAGGATACTTATTCTTCCTCATCACCTTATTCAACTCGCGATAGTCCACACACAAATGAAGGGAACCATCTGCCTTAGTGGCAAACACAACTGGTGCTCCCCACTCGGAGACACTTCTTCTAATAAACCCCTTCTTCAAAAGATCACTTAATTGCACCCCGAGCTCCCGCTGCTCCCTTGGTGCCATACGACGAAGTGGCATCACTATAGGTGTGGAATCTTTCACTAAATCAATACGGAACTCAATCTCTCGGTGTGGTGGAAGTCCGGTCACTTCCTCGAAGATGTCCGGATACTGGCCAACCACAGGCACATCTGACAACTCATCATGCGGGATGTCGAGGGAATTTATAAAAATATCCATTACCCCATCACTAGGTAGGCTACCAAACACTACCCTCCGCTCATCATCCGCCTTAACTGTCACCAAAAAGCCCTCACAGTCTACCACCACCCCGTGTCTTTGGAGCTAATCGACCCCCAATATAATGTCATACCCAGTAAAGCCCAAAACAAAGCAATCACAAACAAACATACATCCATGACTCGATAAGACCAAATTTCGGCAAATCATACTAAGGTTAGTCGAACTACCAATCGGGTTCGCAGAACCAACGGTCTATCGACTATCTCGGGTTCCAGTCCCAACCTATCTACCAGGTCACTAGATATGAAGGAATGGGAAGCCCCAGTATCAAACAAAACTTCAGCAGGTACATAAGAATAGAAAGCATACCTTGAATGACGACATTCTTTCCTTTCTCCGCTGCAGTTGGGGCATTCGACGAAGAAGGAATATCACTGATAGCATATGCTTTCACAATCTGCTTCTCCTTAAGAGGTTGTGGACACTTATCCTTATGATGTCCCACTTGGCCACAGTTGTAGCACTTCCTATCCGTTGGCTTGGCCTGACATTCTTTGGCATAATGGCCCTTCTTACCACAGCTGAAGCACTCAACATCTTTCTTGCTCTTTTCCTGGCCATCCTTAGTTTGGTTCTGCTTCCTCTTGTTCTGAGTGTTATTCTTGCCTCCACCGCCTGCTTGCGGCTTCAGCCCTTCTGAAGATGCAACCTCAGTCTTTGACTTAAGGTAAAGACTCTCTGATCTCAAAGCTTTCCCCACAATCGATTCAAAAGTCTCATCGATGTGGTTGATAAGCCTTTCCCCCAAGTATCCATCCAAACCAGTAATGAACTTCTCATTCTTCTTCTAGGGAGTATCGATAAAGGATAATCCATACTTCGACAAAGTGTCGAACTCAGCAATATAGTCTGAGACTGCCCTACCATTCTGCTTAAGCTCCAAGAACTTCCTAAACAATTCCGACTTCTGAGAAGCTGGGATAAACTTGTCACTAAAGAAAACCTTAAACTGATCCCAAGTAACCAGATCCTCTGGAGTGGCTGTCTTAATAGCATTCCACCAATTCATCGCTCGCCCTTGCAGCTGATGAGACGCTAGCCTTCTCTTCATCGCATCCTCGATACCCAAGTCGTCGAAGATACGATCACGGCTATCTAACAAATCCTGAACATCCGTGGCCAACTCCGTTCCATGGAACGGCTTCCCACCAAGGTTAGTGCAATCCTTGCACAGCTTGGCGAAATCGGCCCTAGGCGCCTGCACTACTGGACCACCACCATTACCGGCATTGGGAACTGCTCCCTGAACATCCCTAAGCATCTCTCTCATGAAGTCAGTGAACATCGTCCTCATGTCAGGAGCATTCCCATTATTTGCCCCTCTACCAGCACCCCTTGTGTCTCGACTCATCGTTCAATCTGTAAAGAGAAAACGATTAACTATCTCCATAATGGTGCTAGTGCAGTACGACTTCATCCTAATACTACTAATAGTATATATATATATAGCTTTTTAAAACCAAAGTAATCACAAATACGCACTCTCATATACGTACGATCTCTCCCTAGTGTCTTTTCCTAGGTTAACTACGCAACCTGGAGCTCTGATACCAAATGTGACGGCCCGCACCAATCGACATTTACTCCAAAAGTGCGATGTAAACATGTCCAGTTAGCATGGGATGGTCATCAGAAGGAAAGGAAGAAGACGAAGAATCAACAAGGAACCTGTAGAATGTCTCACAGCGCATAGAACAAAATATAATAACAACATACTTGACATAAAATAGGTGAGACAGTGCATAAGCTGAAAACAAACTATCATAGCAGCAGAAAATCCAAACACAGCTTATGTTCCACAACATCATTATTACAACTTTTAAAACTGTCTCTAAAAGCAAGATAAGAAAGGTACACTACTAATGCCCAAGTAGTTACCACCAATGACACAGGGAGAATATACATATATATATATATATATATATATCATACGTGGAAGCCTCCTGCTTGTCTCCGGATCAGCTACTCGTGCATCACCAGCTAACCTGTCTCTAGTCTGCTCGTTTAGGAGCACCCAGAGTAATAAGAAGAGACATAAAACTCTGGGTTAGACAAAAGTCTGGTATGAGCGATAAGCAGCTAAACAGAACAATAACAGGTATACTAAACCATACCTGAACCTGGACCTGCAACCAAAGAGTTGGCACTACAAGTCACAATGGGTTCACTGCACTGATCCATAGCCACTAATCCTTCGCTATGTCCACTTTGCCCCATGGAGTCGTACACACCCCACTGCACTGGCTCATAGCCTTACTAATCCTTTACTATGTCCACTTTGCCCCCATGGAGTCACAATGGCTCCACTGTACTGGCTCACAGTCTTACTACGATCACTTTTCCCCTCGAGTAATGGTGACTCTACTGCACTGATACGTAGCCCATCATTCCTTTTCAGTGGTGAATCGAAGTTATGAACGTCGACAACTCCTTAGCACATATCCCGCAGCAAAGCCCAATCGTGAAGTGAACTCATTGGTTCCCAACTGGATCCTGAGCTCGAACTTCCATTTGGACTACCTTTGCATCTTTGGTTATTGGTCTTCATCGGATCGGTTCGGATCCCCTCACAGTCATCGGTTCGGTTCGGCCTTCAATATCCCCCACTGAATCGATTCGTGTCAAGCTTCTTTGGATCGGATCGGAGGGTGCCATCAGGTTCGGGTCGTACTCAATGTTCCATCTCGTGGTGGTTCGGATTGGCCTCCTCCAAAGCACACCGGGCCGGGTCGTAGTCTCCAAGTCCAGTCGTAGTACATCGGTTCGGGGTACTATGGCGGATCGGGTCGGAGTACTTCTGGTGGATCAGGTCGGTCGTGATCTCCTCCAGGTTTCAAGTCAACTCATAGCATACAGGCTCAGTTCGGGTACAAGGGGGCGGATCGTGGATGGGCCACATGATCGGTTCGGTTCAGACCTCCCCATCCGATCCGGTCCGGTCCCTGTCCATTTCCTGCATTTTGTCCAGCGAGTTGTTTACGCCATTCGACGGCGTTCTCGACCACTCTAACTATTCTAATCAATCACAAAGCATACCACAAAGTCATAGCAACAAATAAAAGAGACCTCAAACACTAAAACATCAATATGGTAGGTTAAAATGGATCAAACATAGCCAAAACCCCATACTTTCCCTTAAGCATGTTCAAGCATAATTAATGATAGGATTAGCAAAACTTAACCAAATTAACCCAAGTTTCTAACAAAGGTCTAAAACATCATTTAAGAATTTATAAATATTTTTCCAGATTTTTAACATGCATAAATTCACTAATTATCACTAATCACCCCTAATTGGTCGTAATTGGTGAAAAACAATACTAATCACTCACCTTAGCCACAAATAAACCTTAGATCTGAAATAAATCTCTGATATGGCACGAATACCAATGCTAAACATCAGCTCTAATCTTGATTTGGTGACAATTTTCCTTGATTTGATGTTGCTAAGCTTAATCCTTGATTAGAAAGTTATTTGGAGGTGATTTAGCGGTTGGAGGCCATTTTTAGGGTTTCTAAGAGGTAAGCGGAGGCTAGAAAGCTGAAATGTAATGAAACCCTAACTCTTTTCAGCCTCCCGTACCCTAATCTCGAAATGGGTTATGGGCCCATTCACTAATCACCCTATTTGTCCCGGTTAAGCAGTTTTTCACCTTCCAAACCTTATTTCAGCCATATCTCCCAAACGGTAAGTCCGTTTCTCACTTGTGACCACTCTACGGAAAGGTATACCATCATCTGAAGCCAATGGAAGTGGTTTCAGGTCAAAACTCCTTTCCAATCAAAAGTTATGGCCGAAACAAGATCAGCTAGAGGCAAAACGGTCATTTAAAAATCGGGAAAAATCATGAACATGGGAAATGACCCCAATGGTCGTTTCCCAAAGCCGCATGACCATACTACTTCATATAAGAAAAAAATAAGTATTCTATGATCCTCCGATGCATAGAATGCGGGTTGTTACACCTCCTTTCCACAATTGTGACATTTTCTCTTATCCTTGCCTTTACCATTTATTCCCCCTTTCTTCTGTTGTTGCTGTTGTTGCTCCTTCTTGGGCAATACCTTCTTATTCTGCGATGTCCCCTCAGTCTTTGTTTCCTTCTTTTCTCCCTTGTCCTCCTCATACATTAGAGCCATATCAACAAGCTTTTCAAAGGTGGCCCCCATTGGAATATGGGACATAGCTAAACCATATAGAGGCTCATTCATCCCCTTAGCAAATCGCAAAGCCCTTTTGTGAGGTGTGTCTACCAAGTCTAGCCCGAACCTTGCAAGCTGGTTGAACTTGTTCACATATTCCTTCACCGTCAAATCTCCTTATTTGAGTGTTAAGAACCTCTCCGTCTTTATGCTTTGCTCTACTTGGGAAAGAAATTTCATATCGAACCTCTGTCTAAAATATTCCCAAGTTTCTATCGGACTTCCAGCTTGGATGACTTCCCACCAAAATGTGGCTTCGTCCTTTAACAGCCAAGCAGCTAATTGAATTTTTCTTAGGTCCTCCGCTTCAAAGATTACGAATTAGTCCACGGTCTCATTTAGCCAATTCCGAGCTTCTATGAATGTCTCGTTCCCATGGAATGGCCTTCCTCCCATAGCCTGGAAGTCTTTGCAGATCTTGGCAAAGTTATCAGCTCTTGGAGGGGGAGATAGAGGAGGAATGACTGATGCATCTGGGGAAGGAACGTTTTCTTGGCCTTCGGCAGGCGCTGTGGCCTCCAAATACCTATGTAAAAATCAAGGTATTGTGACGCCCTCCGGGATATTAAGAATGTTTTGTTCCCCGGACATGCTGAAAAAAAGGGAAAAGGAAGAAATTTAGATAAAGGACCGAAGGATACTGCATATGGCACTTTTGGGGAATGTTTTCAAAATAGACTTTCCTTTTGAAAAATGCTTTTCTTTAAAACCTTTTTGAAAATAAGGCACAGAATAATTACAAGACAGAGATAAATAAGGCAGCAGCGGAAAATTTAAACTTTTATCTATTTCGGTAACCTTCAGCTTTGATACCAAGTGAAACACTCCACATCCGTTAATGTCACTCACTAAGGGAATGCATTAAGTTTCATGAAGAGCTATAGTTAAATAGACACAGAACAATTACAAGACAGAGATAAATAATGCAGTAGCGGAAAATTTAAACTTTTATTTCAAACATAAGTCATAATACCGTGGTCCACAGTTTCATAAGTCAAAAAACCATTACAATAAAAATACTTTGGTCTTGCACCATTAGATTGCATAAGTAAATGAAAAGCATCATTCCCCCAATAAAAGAGTTAAGCCATAGTAGAGTCAAGAACTTGAGCCATACTTCAGAAGTAGCTCCTAGCAAGATGATATCTGATTCCAGATTAAGTATGAGTGTTTCCTCCCTGAGAACCTAGGGGTGAAACGGAGGAAAGAAGGAGAAACAACAGGGTCAAACATAAAGTCTGGCGAGTCTAGTTACTTTTAGCCAGTAGATAATTAAAAGCAACATGATAGGCATATAAAGTGGATAAGAGAGAGATCATTATATAAATGGCAGGTGTGACAAGGTAAGTAAATTAAGGTATATGTGCCTCATAATTATTACTCTGTATTATTACCAGTATAATTGAAATGAAATGATCACTTCCATTATAAGCTGGTAGGCTTAGTTTATACGTCCAAGTATACCCTAAACACTTCCCTAATCGATCGGCTCCCTACCTTGTAGATATCCTGTGCTGGCCCTATAGTAGGAGGTATCACTTCCTAAAGTCGTAACCTATGGTGTGCAAAATCATATCAACTGGTGTCATGGTTGTCTTAGCTCCCTCTGCCCGGCACATGCACGCACATGTCCCCGGTCAGTTTGCGCCGCCCACACCATCCCCCTCATTTGGATCTCTTACAATCAATCAGTAAGCGTGCCCATTCTCCGCCTAGTACCGAGGTCTTTACTTGATAACAACTTTGGGTTATTGACTGAAATGGGTCCCTCCCAATATGATACAAGCTCTCCCCCTTGTCTTGTATCCCTACTAGGTTTTCTATTGACTATGTATACCCTTAGGTGTCTTTAATTACATAGCCATATACTAGTTATGCTTACCGTAAAGGGTGTCTTTAATTACATAACTTTATTACATCATCTACCGGTTATGTATACCACTAGGTGTCTTTAATTACATAACCCTGTTACACTATCTACTGGTTATGTGTACCACTAGGTGTCTTTAATTACATAACCTTATTGGTTTTAAGTACATTGGCCAATATATACATATTACCCATCCCCTCTAATTTTTTTAACCTACCACTACCTATCCAATTTTACTTAATGTTAACTTAAGTCCATAGTCATATTAAATTAGGTTAAGTACTCTATTTCTTTACCTTGTCCGATTATGGTTATAATGGGATAGACCGCCCACATTAGGCCTACAACGTGTTGCTGTTGGATATGCCGGTCGGATCTGGGTAGTCTTGTTCCACAGTTGGGCCTAACCTCGTGTCTTAGCCCGATTCATATTTGCATACTTAGACCTCCCACATTAGGTTCAACATTAGTCGCTGCTGGATATGTCGGTCGAGTCCGGGTAGACTTCCACCACTAATGTAACCTAACCTCGTGTCACAAGTACAATTTACAATTCCTAATTGTAAATTACTAAACATTCCAAATTAATCCAAATCTACCTATGTCATTATAGGTAACTATTTCTATGTTTACCCCATTTGAATTACATGTCCCTTTTTATATTTAACATTACATAAATCATGCCAATTATAATCCATTTTTCCCCGTTCTCTCTCTAATGTATTCGTACGTAATTTTGGCGGCATCTAGGCTATAAAGTAGCATAGCTATAATAATAAAAAGGGAATATGACAAGGGTGGTAGTTTCAACATGTCTTGGCATAAACACGAACATAAATTGGCATAGTAAAAAAGTGAATGGACTTGTGATTAACATCATAATAAATTGGACGTCAAACAAGTAACTTGTGACAATCACTATGATGTTTAAGCAAGTATAATGAGATCTAGATTTAACATTAGATGTCTAATTACCTAGATCTAGCATAGTTAGGGTGTCACAGCCACATGTTTAGATCAAAAGGTAGATTCACATGTCAAGCTTACAACATATATCAATGTATCACAATATAACAGGTGAAAGGTGATTAACATAAAGGTCTAGATCCATGTAATGTCAAAATTATCCATATTAATTGATGTATATCCATCAAAACATGGTTACAATTAAAGATCCATATAAACATCATAATCGAATCACCAAAATTATATTGGATTAGTTAATTAGATCTGTCATGACATAGGAAAAAATTTCATATTAACACAGAATCATACTTTACAAAATATCCAATTCATTGTCTATCAAAGCATACTTTTATTTATCTACACCTAAAAGTAATCTAAAAACTCACAGCGTTAGGTTTAGGGGATTTAGGAAGAACGAATCTAAAATTTCTGAATTGGATTTGTAGAGTATGTTGTTGTAGAAGTGGTTCAGTTCACACTCAAGCAGCATATGGCCTCCATGACTCCTAATGAAGAGAATATGAGAAATATGACACATATATATCTTCCAGACCCCCTGAAACCAAGTGCCACCTCATCCCTAGGGGTGTCGACACCCCTGTGGGTGGGTTGACTCCTAGGTCGACACCCCTTTAGGGGGGTCGAACCCCTAGAGCGGGAATTTTGCTGCTCAAAGGAAAATTTCGAATTTGAATTCTCTTGATAGGATTCTGACTCATCTCTGAATCACCTCTGACTCATACATATATATAAAATATTTCTGTGCGTATACAAACTTAAAACTCTCATAACTTGTTCATACGTTGTCCGTTTTATGCAAACCAAATGTCTATTTTTACCAGAATTTCGAGACGAACGCAATGGCGTAGTCCATTTCCTCTAATTCTGAACAATAATTAATTATTATTTAATTTACTCTCCTTAATGTCGTTTAAAAATTTGGGGTGTTACACGGAACAACAACAGTTTCTTCTTTGGGAAACAAGCTTTCATGTCTTACTTCTTTTTCCACTATCTTCTCATATGGATCATAAAGATGATCCACTAATGGTCTCCCTATGTTGGTATCCAAATCCATAATAAACTTCTTATACTTCTGGTAAGGAGAGACAATATACGAACGTACATACTTAGATAAGGCCTCAAAATCAGAGACATACTCAAGTAGTGGTCAACCATTCTGTTTTAGCCCTACCAACTTCTGAGCAATAGAGATAAACTTCATCTCGAACTTGACTTGGTACTATTCCCATGTTATCTCTTCCTCCTTAGTTTCAATCATGATAGAATTCCAGCAATTCATGGCTCTGCCTTGCAATTTTCTTGATGTAAACTTCCTTTTTGTTGCATCATCTATAACCAAGTCTCCAAAAATCCATACACAAGAATCTTACAACATCTGAACCTCTTCAGTCGACTATGTCCCCTTTAATGGCTTTCCTCCTAGAGACGTGAAGTATTTGCATAGCTTCGTGAAGTCTACTGCCCTCGATACATACACTTAAACCCCGACATCTACCGCCGCCGCCTCATGAGAGGGTTCCCTCCTCATGATCGCTGCCATCTTGGCCTCGAACATAGGTGGGTAGTCTGGTATACCACCATTTCCCCCTCTAGGAGCAGCCTCCTCCCAAGCATAATGTCTCGAGGGTCGATGACACATTCAAAATTTATAATATAGAATGATTAGACACTTTCGAGAAAGCTGTTATAGAGTTCAAACACTATTACACAGTAATATATATAGTAAGCACCATTGTAAATCTATAAGTACGTCTCTCATGCGTTATTACATCTTTGAAATTTGGCTAAAATCTTAAACTAGAGCTCTGATACCAAATGTGATGATCGCCCATAACTCTCGCACGTTATAAGGGAAACAATGCATTGAAAGACATGCTAGGCAGCTATGGACAATCATCGAGATATGAAACATAGGCGAAACTATAACTCACGACGCAAGGACAAAATATAATATAACATGTACAACAGGCTATAATAGTGAAGCATTTCTGAGTAGAAACTTAAACTTTCATAAGTACTTGAAAGAATATCCATACACTCTTGGATTACAACATAAGTGTCTGTACAAATTTTCCTCACTATAACACTTAGAGAAAACACCAATCATAAAAGTGGAAACAACAAGTACTAGATAGCAAAAAAATTGATACGCAGGCCTCTTGCTCGTCATCTCTCTACATCATCGCCTCACTAAGTTCTACTACTTGTAACCGGCTACTCAGTCTGACCATCCAAAATTGGATGAACAACCCAAGGTAATAAGAGGAAACCTAAAACCTTGAGTCGGAAAACATTCATAATGAGCGATAAAGCAGCTATCTAACATTGTTAATAATGTATATAACAATAGGTAGATTAATCAATCGACCTACCAAAAATCTAGAGAAGAACAGAAGCCCGTCTTCCCCACATCAGACAATAATATCCTTTACCACAAGAATTTGAAAACAATGATGCACCCATGGCAGTCAAACGCAACCAAACAATAGAAATCATAGCAACTAGTTTTATCTCATGTAAACTATCCTAATCGAGATCAAGATCCCTCATGCACAAACCCCGATGGCTAAACCAACATCAGACAAGCACCTAAGAAACATCTCCCTCGATGTTAGACAACTTACATGAGACGGTACAAGCAAAACAACCAACATCGATGACCCAGGTTATCACTACCTATCCTGCATCGAAACCATCGTTAATCATATGCCGAAAAACCTTTCCATACGTCAAGGGCTAATGGGAACCCATGTTCTAGCAAAATATCCATATATCTCTCATCGATACGTATCTAGGCCTTTCAACGATACCCACTGTACCTGACCATTCGAACGGTCTTTTAGACGTCCTTATTGTATCCTTGCTTTGAGTCCGCTGGATCTAATGACAACAATAATCTCTCAGCCATCAATATATTAATTCGTCCTCCTTGACAGCTATTCATAGCCGAAGCAACCTTCTCAAGCAACCATTATTATGAACTCAACACACTTGAGTCGTCTTCACATTCGTTACATTACGACGATAAATGATCATTTCACGATGCTTCAGACATTCCCTCTTGAACTCGCGCCGAAAGCTATAACCATCATTGACTTAAAAATGAACTTCATTTGGTTGACAATCTTTCGGTCTCTTGAGCTCCTTAGGTCTTAAAATGACATAAGACCTAACACACTAAGTCTTAAAACGGCCTAAGACCTAACGCACTAGGTCTTAAAATTGGTCGAAAAATCAATTTGATTTATTTCGTACCCCTCGCTCGATGAGAAAATGAGTCTGATTTTACGGGATCACCATGCCTTATAGGACTTAAGGAATGATGGAAAGAAATAAAAAAAAAGAGAAGGAAAGAAGATCGAAAAAAATCACTTCTAAGGAATTACGAAATCGCATAAATGAATTTTCAAATGCTCCATGAAAATTCTTTGGGGTACAAGAACAAAAAATTCTCAATGGTGTAACAAAATATCTCTCGTTTCCAACTTGAATACATTTTTCTTTTTTATTTCAAAATGAATGTTATATATACATATATATATATATATATACGTACGTACGTATGTATGTATGTATGTATGTATGTATGTATGTATGTATGTATGTATGTATAAGACCTAATACACTAGGTCTTAAAAAAGACCAATGACCTAAAACAATAGGTCTTAAAAACGACTTAAGACCTAACATACTAGGTCTTAAAAACGACCTAAGACCAAACTCACTAGGTCTTTAAAACTACCTAGGACCTAGCACAATAGGTCTTAAAAATGGCCTAAGAAAAACAACCGGACTCTAGATTTAACCAAAAAAGCTCCAGCCATGACCAAATCATAACCAAACACAACATTGATGCAAATAACTCATCCAAATCACCAAATTCCACAAATAAAACTTTATGAAACTGTCCACATCATCAAAATGAAAATTATTCATCAATAATCAAATAAGATTCACCAAATCATGATAAATAAATGAATAAACTAAAATAATGGATCTAACTTGCAAAAACATATGAATTAACATAAGAATACCGGTTTTAAGTTCCTAGATTAGATCCTATGGTGATTCAAATGAAAATATACTTACCATGATATATGTATAGGTGAAAACAACTTAAAATGATAAATATATTAACAAATAACCTATATACTTGATCAAATCCATGTGGGAGACGCTATCACTCGCCAATTCTTCGAATTAACTCGAAATCGCTAAATTCTAAATCCGGACAACAAAGAATATGCTTCAAACCTCTTGATTTGATGCGATCTCTCTTCACATGACATAGATCTAGTTTCAAACGATTTAGATCACAATTCACTTATGTGGAATTAGAATTTTAATGGTGGAAAGGTGTATTCGATTGAGCAAGGAGGTCCACAAGCTCAACAAATGAGAGAATGGAGAAAGCAAACAATTCTCTATGCCTCTGACCCCTTATATATAGCCTCCCACTAGCCCACTAATGGGTCACACCAAATCAGCCCATCAATGGCTCTAAAAACCTACTGAGAAATTGGGAAACACAGAAACAATGATTCCTCCCAAGCCGCTGAACCAAATCTTTAATGTGACCACTCTTTGGAATTGGCAACACCATTTCCTTTTCAATGAAATCGATCTGAACACTTGATTCGATCCCAATCAAAAGTTATGCCCTGTACAAAACTTACCAGGGAAAAATAATCCCAAACAAAATTGGTAAAAATTATGGACATGTCTCACATCTCCATAACCAAAATATCAAAATATGAGAATGATCCAACCTTTAGGTAAAATAAATAAATAAAAATATTTTATGATCCTCCGATACGTATGATTCGGCCTCTTTCACTAATGTACTTGTGGGGAGTTGTAGCATGGAAGAGGTTGACAAATTAAGGCAAGAGGGGGTGAGTTGTCTAAATAAGAGAAGGTTTAGGAATTAGGGCGTAAGGTTTTTTTTTAATTTAAATTAATTACGACCTAAGCATGCATAAGAGAGCACTTACATTACCGTGAATTATTAAGCTACAATAAAACTTTTGTGTATGTTAACATGTTAGATTATGTTGCCTTAGCCATTTAAAATACTAATGGGGTTACTAAATAGCTATTAACAAGTAATATCCTTATAACGATTTAAATTTCCAATTAAAACTAGTGTAAATAATACTAGTATCTTCTGTCGACATAATTAACTATAAAAATCTGCAAATAGGTTTATTTCCATATTAACTCAATTTAAACCATATTGACTTTCTTTATAAATATTTTCAAACCGGAATAAATCAAAACCGACTCTATTAATTATATTAATATTTTAACTTAACAAAACCTGTTGACTAATTTATCGGTTCATTCACTGTTTTATAAATCAAATTCTAATATATTTTCTTAATATATTTAATCTTTATATTACACGTTTAAAACGCTAGTTGTTCAAATATTAAAATCCAATGTTTAATAGATTTGAAATCCAACTAGACTTATCTATTTAAAAATTCTTCTAAAAGTATTTAAATCCATATTTTAAAGTGACCAAAATACGGGTCGTTACACAGTAACTGTTGATCATCACGCTGACTAGATCCAATGCTCTCCAAAAGAGAAGGTCGTACCTCTAACGATGCAAATAATCCTAGTGCATAATCCATAGATGGTCTAAAATCGAACGATGAGATAAACTCCAAACTCTGCCGCTACACAAACAATGGACTCAAAGTTATATTCTCTACCTACTTTGCGACGATCCCAAAATCCGAGGGGCGGTATTAAGGATAATCATTAGGAAATAACACATTAATCATCACAGCAGAGTACAGATAATAGCAGAAACAATAAATAAAACAATTTTACATGGATATGACAGCGGAATCACAACATGTAGGAATATCAGAATAGCATAACGTGGGATATACTTAGTAAATAAAAGGAAAGTGATCAGTCATCATCGCCAGAGGCGGAATACATATACATATAGTGAGAAATACGGAAAGTAAATCAGTATGCATCGCCAGTGGCGGAATCATAATATAAGTACAGTAATGGCAGAAAAAGTCAAAGTCTTCTCTATGAAGTCAGCCTCGCCATGAGCCAAAAATGCACTCTATGCAGCAGTGCAGAACCAAAAACCACCTGTCACCTGTGTACTAGGCTTCCCGTGTGAAAATAAGGGCACCCGCGTTTGCAAAGTGAAACAAACAACGAGTCAGTCATGGGGACTGGTATGAGGAATCTATTTAACAGTTAAACAACAGTAAATAGCAAATCATAGGACCACGCCACTTTCGCGGAACGGGTTTACTCCAGTGATTGCTAGTGTATTTAAAACCAAGTAAATTCTTTTTAAAACAACGCAATGCTTTTAGAAAGAATGAAGCCAGTATAAGACTCAGGTCCCATCATACAATGCAACGCAAGCCGGAGGATAGAGTTTTACCTTATAAGGGCCAAATATGCTTGATACGTATAAAGCAAAATCATTTGATAATATTACTAGTGCATATATGTTTCAAAACGAATAGCATCATAAATATCAATCATAGGCGGCATAGCTACCATCTACTATGTCGCCATACTAGTTCTACAATCAAGACCGTTATTTCGTATTGGAAGTTGGATTACCGTCATGAGTCGAGGCAAGGGGCAAGCTCCTCTCCGCTTCGAGACACTCTAGCAAATGCCTCGGGACTACGCACTCTGGGTAACCCCTGGATCTTCAGGGCCGGTCCTCACTTACGTTAGAGGATTAGTTATTCCTAAACACACGTTTCCCGGTCCTTACAGACCTATAATCGAGGCGCCTCGCATTCCAACAACCACAAAGGTGAAAAATAGATATATATGTCAGGGCTGGTAAGTCACTGACACCACCATAGCTAGAAAGAAACGTCGTGCTCTCCCTGCAGTCTATATCCCGTTTTTAACTCATACCGAGGTGTGAGGCTCGCGAATCTACGAAATACACAAAGCCAGGCCACGTAGACCTTGCTTTGATCATCATCCACAAGACTTTGCTTTGCAACAGAAGCCTTGATCACAGCATCTTGGCATGCCACATAGGCAGTCCACTCCATACGATTGATTTCCATCGATATATAACCTCTGAGCTCGTACGTCTCAGAGAAGGGCGTTAAACAAAAGAATAAATTCTCCGCCGCCAAACAGATATATATTTAACAGAGATCAATCAGTATAGAACAAAATCCAATGTCAGACACACAGTCCATTTACAAGTCCGTCCTGGCTCTGGACGAAACCGGAGGCGTCAAATTCCTCGCAAATCCGTACAATCAACACATACGTTCAGACGGCTACTACTTCCGTCCCCTTCCGGTAGCTACTCCGGTCAGGAACCTCAGTAGCGCCCATCCAACCGATACGAAGATCGTCGGTCTTGAATCGTCTTTGTATTTTCCAATTCGAATCGCTCGATAAATTATTTGAAATGAGGGTTAGCTCGGCCTTTTCAAATAATTCACGTCATTAGAATTTAAATCGATTCATTTTATGGTTATATTATTCGACATCCATCTTTCGGTTCTTTAGTGTTATTTTCATGTCATACACATACAACCATCAAATATCAAACAATTCAAGCCCAATTGGTTTATCTTCAATCAATATTGCTTATAATATTTTATAACGATTTTTCGCCATTTTTATTTATTTAAAAATGGCCATATTTAATTAAACGACGTTTCAGGTCGTGTCGTGGCGCTGGCACTGTTTTTCCCTAAATTTGTTTTACACATATCGGAAAATCTAACCGTTGGATTTCTACAAAGTCTATATCAGTGGGAAGATAATCCCAAAGCGAGCCCAACGGTTCCAGTTTCGTGAGAATCCGACGGTCGGATCTTCCACACTAGTCGTTTGAAGTTACGGTTTCAAAATTCGAACTGCCGCGTCATTATTCGATTAAATTTATTTATATTTATATTTATATATAAATATAAACGATTCTGGCGCTGTTTTTCTTCAGATTTGAATTAAACTTTCCGGACAATCCAACCATTGGATTTTTACAAGGTTGGTGCCGTTAGAAAGATATTTCCAAGGCGAACTCCGCGATTGCGGTTTCGGGAAAATTCGATGGTCGGATTTCTTGTACTAATCATTTCAAATTATGATTCCGAAACACGAACTGCACGGCCTCTATTCCTTTTTATTATATTTATATTTATATATATAAATATAGTTCATTCTATTATTTTCAATTTCGTTTTCACTTCAAATATTTCACTAACGCCTTAATATTTCGAAAAATTTCGCCATAACCTCCTTTGTACGGGGAGGGGTTTGGAAATTTATTAGGCCGTATTAGGTACACAATAAATCCTAAAAAGCATTCACATATTTATAGTGATATATTTTGGTGTTTACGGGGGAGCATGTACTGATAATCGCTCCAAAGAATAAATTCCCGTCACCCCGTTTCCGTGTGGAAATAAATAGTCCATGTGCCGTATCTAATAACTAGAGCGACGTGATTATTGTCAACTCCAGACCCGTGTGGGTTTTTTATTAATCTGGCAATTTATCGTTATAATTTATATAGTCCATATCAGTCATCAGTTCAACCTGTAGTACATAGTCATCGCCATACAAGCCTCTTGCTTGTATGGTAAATCTCCCACCTCGTCACACAAGCTCCAATTGCTTATGTGGAATATGATGAAGTATGCCTATCATCAAGAAGTATGCCATGTAATGTAGTTCAAAATTAATTGTTGCTATCCTATGGCGTTATTTATTATTTCACACAGAATAACCAGCACTCCGCATCCAATGGCATTCACAGGAGTTGATATATAAATAAAATTGCGCAGCCAACTCATCAAGGTTTACCTATTTGTCGGGCATGCAAATAATTTCTTTACTCTACAGCTAATCCATTTTTCCTGTTCAACACATGTATATATATGCAGAACAAAGCTAATAATAATATTTCTAGCAAACTATTATTTATTTCAACACGTGTGTATTTTTAACTAAGCGTATACATGATAAAAGGAATATTTTTATCATCAAAAATATTTATTCGACACATGTGTATTTTTAACTAAGCGTATACATGATAAAAGGAATATTTTTATCATCCAAAAATATTTATTCGACACATGTGTATTTTTAACTAAGCGTATACATGATAAAAGGAATATTTTTATCATCCAAAAATATTTATTCGACACATGTGTATTTTTAACTAAGCGTATACATGATAAAAGGAATATTTTTATCATCAAAAATATTTATTCGACACATGTGTATTTTTAACTCTTCTTATTCACTATAAAAATATAGTTTTCATTGTCGATTCATTTTATTTTTAAAAGACGATAACATTCAACACATGAATTTCAACTCGACGAACAAATTGCAATTCAACACATGAATATTCAATATCGTTTGTATATATATATATAAATGTGATTTTTATTGCTAAACCATTTTTTTAAGTTCAAATTATATTCAACACATGAATTTCAACTCAACGAATGGATTGCAACTCAACACATGAATATTCCATATCGTTTGTATATATATAAAAATGTGATTTTTATTGCTAAAGCCATTTGTTTAAATTCAAATTATATTCAACACATGAATTTCAACTCAACGAATGAATTGCAACTCAACACATGAATATTCCATATCGTTTGTATATATATAAAAATGTGATTTTTATTGCTAAATCCATTTGTTTAAATTCAAATTATATTCAACACATGAATTTCAACTCAACGAATGAATTGCAACTCAACACATGAATATTCCATATCGTTTGTATATATATAAAAATGTGATTTTTATTGCTAAAGCCATTTTTTTAAATTCAAATAATATTCAACACATGAATTTAAACTCAACGAATGAATTGCAACTCAACACATGAATATTCGATATAGTTTGAATATATGTAAAAATGTGATTTTTATCGCTAAAGCCATTTGTTTAAATACGAATAATATTCAACACATGAATTTCAAATCAACGAATGAATTGCAACTCAACACATGAATATTCGATTTAGTTTGAATATATGTAAAAATGTGATTTTTATTGCTAAAGCCATTTGTTTAAATTCGAATAATATTCAACACATGAATTTCAACTCAACGAATGAATAGCAACTCAACACATGAATATTCGCTATAGCATATGTAAATAATTTCAATGAATGAAAATTACTCTAACACATAAATATTTCAGAAAATTTCGGCAGCATAACGGCAGGGTAGTTAAAACCGGGACCGTCCCTAGTACGGCTCCTCGCTCTACCTTAAAACCTCGCGGTTTTTGACAATGGGGATCATGCATCTAGTTTGCACGCAAGCGGCATGTTTTATTTTCAATTCCACAATCCTATTCTATTTTGTTTCAACCACAAGAGGGTATTTTCCAACCACAAAGTTATTTTTCAACCATAATATCAACCACAAACAATTATTTCCAACCAATCGTCAAACCATATAATATCACGTCAATCACAAGCAATAAATATCGTCCATGGTCTGTGGACGAGGGGAGTATATATATATATATATATATATATATATATATATAATTCACTTGCATTTCATCACAATTCAAAGCATATATGTTTCATTCAACGCTTGTATAATTTATACATCGCTAATATAACTTATACAACACATGTACATGAGGTATACAATGCGTATATAATTTACACTTAGCTTATATAATTTATAAAACACGATTTCATTCACACAAATAGTTTAGATTCCTCACATTGGTTATTGCGGTGCTAAAAATCGTAGGAAGGTCAGAAAAATCCGCGGTTCTTCTAGAATGTAGAGAGCCTCCTTGCGGTCACGGTGTCTCCTGTTTCATCGAATTTCGTTAACATAGAAAAAAGATACGATTTTTACAAGTTTGCAATGCTTTAAAGTGTAAAAAATCAGTGGAAAATAGTTTCAGCCGTATACCCTTTTTGATTTCGAAAACTAGGGTTGAACTTTTCGGCAAAACCACGAAGCTTTAGGACGAACGGCCAGCGCTGCGTCGAAGAGGAAGGAAAGAGCTTCCCAAAGCTACCCGAGATGATCAACTCGGTGGCCTCCAGAACCCACGGCGGCGGCGCAAAGTTCGGGGTTTCCCGACGCTATAACTCCCTCAATACTCAATGATAATTCGTGAAATTACTATGGATTTGAAGATCTCTGAACGCTCTTCAAAATGGATCTGAGTTTGCTTGATTTCGTTGTGTGGTTGCGGAGAAATTTAAGAGAGAAGTTTTGGATCCTTTTCCGCGTCGCGATAGGAAGAAGATGGGGAAGATGAATTGTGATTGGTCGATGCCCTTTTTATTTTAATTTTTAATTTATTTAATTCCAAAAATACCCCTTCCACAAACGACCTCGAAATCAAACCCAACGACTGTCGCCCCTAGCTAAATACCCCCATTCCGAACACAATGGGATATGTTTCGTTGGCCATTTCGACTGTTACAGTCGGTTATTTTTCAAATTAAAATATAAAACATTCGATATTTAATTTAAACGCACATTTCAATTTGCCAGGGCCACAAACTGAATCGAAAAAAATTCTAGAAAAATAAATCTAGCTTTGTTTTGACGATACGGTCCTAACAAAACAAGTTTCGTCGAATTCTGAGCTCGTTTGAAAAACGCCCATTTTTAGGTCGACCCATTTTAACAGAATTTGACCAAACACGTTATCCTTTGCCCCACTCACATACTAGCTTCAAAAATTATGAAATTTGGAACTTAGCAATAATTTGACATCCCGGACCCAACAAAAGTGGTTTAGTCGAATTCCGAGGTCGTATGCAAAATCTCAATTTTCAAGGGCTATATATACTATATAGCGGCCTTTCTGAAAATTCATTTGGCCATAACTTTTGATTTCCGTTATGAAATTTTGATTTTTCAGATTCGTTAGAAAGGTATTGATAAACAGATTTAAATATTTTCAGTTTCGTCAAAATCCGTTATATTTTCCACCCGGTACAGTCAGAAAAAGTTTATATTCAAAATTTCAAACTGCCATATTATACACAATTCTATATTTTATTGAAATATGCTATTTCATCTATTCAAATTTCTTTGTAATAACCTAATTTAAAAAAAATAATAAACTGGTTCACATTTTCCGGGTTATTACAATCTCCCCCACTTAAAACTTTTCGTCCTCGAAAAGGAAATAACAGTTAAGCAGGAAATAAAATGTAAATGCAAAGTATTGTAAAGGTACCTTGCACCGGAGTTAGTCAGAGATGTCCACTCTGCATTTGGGATAGGCTTGTTTAATGCTTTCCTCAGTCTCCCAAGTACAGTCTCTAGGATCACTACTCCACTGCACTTTGACTAGATGAATCTTTTTCCTCCTTAGCTCTCTGGTTTCTTTGCCAACTATCTTTAATGGCTCTCTACTGAGTGCTAATTCTGGAGTTATATCAATATCCTGTTGCGCTGCTTCTTCTACAATAAGGTCAGGATCATGAACATGTTTTCTGAGTTGGGATACGTGGAATACATTATGTATACCAGGCAACCAATTAGGTAATGAAACCTTATATGCAAGAGTTCCAATCCTTTCAAGTATAGGAAAGGGACCAATAAATCTCGGTGCCAACTTCCCAGTCTTGCCAAATCTGATTACTCCTCGCATTGGAGAAACTCTTAAATAAACATAATCGCCAACGGCAAACGATATATCCCTTCTTCTCGCATCAGCATAACTTTTCTGTCGGCTCTGTGCGGTTTTCAATCTCTTCTTAATGAAATCGACTTTATCCGATGCTTCTTGAATCATATCGGGCCCTAACACAAGTCTGTTGCCAGGTTCTACCCAACATGCAGGAGATCTGCACGGTCTACCGTATATTGCTTCAAATGGAGACATTCCCAAACTTGCTTGATAGCTATTGTTGTAAGAGAATTCGGCTAAATGTAAGTGATCTTCCCATGAACCTCCGAAATCAATAACGCAAGCCCGCAGTAAATCTTCTAGAATTCTATTCACCCGCTCAGTTTGGCCATCCGTCTGAGGGTGATAAGCGGTGCTTAGATTCAATTTGGTTCCCAATTCTTCCTGGAATGCTTCCCAGAATTTGCTAGTGAACAGGGGATCTCTATCACTAACTATATTGAGCGGCACTCCATGTAGTTTAACTATTTCTCTGAAGTAAATATGTGCTAGACTTTGAGCCGTTCTGTTGGATCGGACAGGTACGAAATGGGCAGTCTTCGTGAAGCGATCTACGATTACCCATATACTGTCGTTTCCTTTCTTAGTTCGAGGCAAGCCATCAATGAAATCCATCGACATTTGTTCCCACTTCCATCCTGGAATTTCTAAGGGTTGTAATAATCCCGCCAATTTCTATTGATCACTCTTAACTAGCTGACAAGTGGGGCATCTGCTAACATATAATGAGATATCTCTTTTCATAGCTCTCCACCAGAATGTGCGTTTGATATCATTATACATTTTGCTCACACCGGGATGGATACTTAATTTGGATTTGTGGCACTCATCAAGTATTTCTCTTCTGAGCTCGGGAAGGTTTGGGATGCAAATTCTACCCTTTAATCTTAGAACTCCTTTGTCATCGAGTCGAAAACTTGTGGATTCACCTCCTTTGATTCTTTGACCGATTCTTTGAATAAATTCATCGTCTTTCTGAAGAGTCGAGATCCTGTCTATTAATGAAGACGTGATGACAAAACTGGCGATGATTTCATTCTTTCTGCTGAGCGCATCTGCTACAACATTGGCTTTCCCTGGAGTGTATAGAATTTCAAAATCGTATGCTGCAAGGAATTCTAACCAGCGCTGTTGCCTCAAGTTTAAATCTTTCTGGGTGAACAGGTATTTCAAGGATTGATGATCGGTA
Source organism: Allium sativum (assembly GCA_030737875.1). NCBI lineage: Eukaryota > Viridiplantae > Streptophyta > Magnoliopsida > Asparagales > Amaryllidaceae > Allium > Allium sativum. The sequence continues at coordinate 518,931,672 of CM060909.1, forward strand.
AATACTTCTAACTTCTCGCCTAGCAAATAATGCCTCTAGATTCTTAAAGCAACACGATAGCTAATAACTCAAGATCATGAGTTGCATAGTTTCTTTCATGCGGCTTTAGTTGACGGCTGGCATAAGCGATCACTTGGCCTTTTTGCATTAACACCGCTCCTAGCCCTCTAATAGAAGCATCTGTCCATACAGTCAAGTCTTGGTTGCCTTCTATAATGGTCAATACTGGGGCGGTTGTCAACTTCAGTTTCAGCTCCTGGAATGCTTCTTCACATTCGGGAGTCCATTTGAATTTCTCATGCTTCTTTGTAAGCTTTGTCAATACACCAGATATCTTTGAAAAATCCTGAACGAATTTCCGATAGTAACTAGCTAATCCAAGGAAACTTCGAACTTCTGTGGGAGTAGTAGGTTGTTTCCAGTTCTGAATCGCTGTAATTTTGCTTGGATTTACAGCAATTCCTTCTTTTGATACGACATGGCCTAGGAATTTAACTTCATTCTGCCAGAAGACACACTTAGAAAATTTAGCTTTCAAGACATTTCTCCTTAGAATTTTCAACACTTGTTCTAAATGTTTTGCATGTTCATCTTCCGACTTAGAGTAGATTAAAATGTCATCGATGAAGACAAGAACAAACTTATTCAATACACCACGGAACACTCTGTTCATAAGATCAACGAAGTATGCCGGAGCGTTACACAAGCCGAACGGCATTACCAACCATTCGTAGAATAAATCGGGACCACTGAAGGCTGTCAAAGGAACACAGTCTTCGGCTATACGCAATTGGTGGAAACCTGTAGCTAGGTCCATTCTGGAGAATATTGTTGCTCCATTTAATTGATCTAACAGATCATCTATTCGGGGCAAAGGATATTTGTTCTTCAGTGTCTGTTTATTGAGATCTCGGTAATCAACACAAAGACTTAGAGTACCGTCTGATTTCGGGACAAATACTACTGCTGCTCCCCAATCTGAAAAGCTCGGTCTGATTAGACCTTTCCAAAGCAATTCTCGAGTTTGACTGCTTAACTCTTCTGTTTCTTTCGGGGCCATTCTTCTTATTGGATGTACTACTGGTCGGGCGTTAGGAATTAAATCTATTCTAAATTCAATTTCTCTTTGCGGCGGTAAGTTTTCTACTTCTTCAAACACATCCGCATAGTTTTTAACGACCGGTATCTTTTCTATCGAAGGGGGAGTAACTTCTAAAGAAGACCAAAATTCTGTTCTATTAATTTCTGCACCGAGACATGGTATAGTGATATGCCCCGATTTTCTTTCAACCTTCACGATTCTTTCGGCACATCTAACTTCGGCCTTATATTGTGTCAACCAGTCCAGCCCCAGTATAATATCAAATCCGGAAAGGTCCATGACAATCACTTTAAAAGAGAACTTGTAGCAAGAATAAGAGATAGGCACTCTACAGTATAAACTGAGACTAACGGAACTTCCTATTGGGTTTCGAACTTTAATTGGTTCCTTAAGTTTTCTTCGTTTCAATTTTAATTTGTGAACAAGGTTACCAGAAATGAAGCTACGTGATGCACCAGTATCAAAAAGTACAGAAACAGGTATATTTTTAATGGTAAGGGTACCTCCCAAGACGACGGGTTTACCTGATCCATCGGTGGTAGCTGGCGGGGTCTTCCCGTCATAGACATGAGCCACTTGAGCATTTTGCTTCAGAGGACAATTCCTGCTATAGTGTCCCTTCTTATGGCAGTTGTAGCATTCGGCTGAGTTATTTGCCTTTGGCTTCTTTGGGGCTTTGCATACATTAGAAAAGTGACCTGGCTTCCCGCAATTGTAGCAATTTCCTTTTGGGATCTTTGCAGGTTTCTGAGTAGCGGCCGCGGTAATGCTAGATTCGGGTTGATCTGAAGAAGCCTTGCGCTTATTTCCAGCTTGGCTTTTAGCGCGGTCTTGGCTAGCATGCCTCTCATCCATGTCTTCGTAATTGCAAGCCATCTCTACTAGCTCTGTAAAGGAGAGTTTGATGTTGCTCATAGCTCTATCATGGTATTTGCGCTTCAGCCCAATATGAATCTCTTATTCTTGGCTTTGTTGGTCAGAATAAGCTCTGGAGCATAGCGCGATAACTGAGTGAACTTATTTAGATAATCCTGAATAGAGAGGTCTCCTTGTTGAAGATTAGCAAACTGCTCTCGCATCCTCTCTAGAGCTTGTTCCGGTACAAACTTCTCATTGAGCAAAGCCTTGAACTGCTCCCAAGTTCTGACAGTACCAGCGGCATCCTCTGAGGTAATGGCATCCCACCACAGCTCTGCTTCTTCCTGAAGGAGCCAAATGCCAAGTCGGGCTTTGTTGTTAGTTCCCATACCCATGCCTTCGAAGATTTTCTCAGAGGTTTTCAGCCAAGCTATTGCCTCGGTCACTGTGCCAGTAAAAGGTTTTCCCCCAAGATTTCTGTACCTCTTTGCTACTTTGTCGAGCTCAAAGTCTTCTGGTGCTGGTGGTGGAACAGTAGGACCTTCCACTACTACGGGGATATTCCCCCATCCTCCTGCTGCAACTCCTCGGCCTCCACGGCCTCCTCTAGCTGCTACTGCTCGTGTATCCATCTAAGAGAACTGTATAAGCAAGAAAAGAGTCAAGCTCACAGATTTGATAATTTTCATAAATGATAAAGCAAGGGAATACAAGGAAAGATAATGATGATGTACTGATCAAATTGTTTTGCTAATCTGCTTAGATCATTCTAGGACATTGCTAATCCTATCTCTAATGAGCTTCTCGCATTAGAACACTACTGATTCTATCCTGACGAGGTGTTTAATGTGTTAGATCCCGGAACTAAGGTTAACCAAAGCTCTGATACCAACTGTGACGATCCCAAAATCCGAGGGGCGGTATTAAGGATAATCATTAGGAAATAACACATTAATCATCATAGCAGAGTACAGATAATAGCAGAAATAATAAATAAAACAATTTTACATGGATATGATAGCGGAATCACAACATGTAGGAATATCAGAATAGCATAACGTGGGATATACTTAGTAAATAAAAGGAAAGTGATCAGTCATCATCGCCAGAGGCGGAATACATATACATATAGTGAGAAATACGAAAAGTAAACCAGTCTGCATCGCCAGTGGCGGAATCATAATATAAGTACAGCAATGGTGGAAAAAGTCAAAGTCGTCTCTATGAAGTCAGCCTCGCCATGAGCCAAAAATGCACTCTATGCAGCAGTGCAGAACCAAAAACCACCTGTCACCTGTGTACTAGGCTGGCCATGTGAAAATAAGGGCACCCGCGTTTGCAAAGTGAAACAAACAACGAGTCAGTCATGGGGACTGGTATGAGGAATCTATTTAACAGTTAAACAACAGTAAATAGCAAATCATAGGACCACGCCACTTTCGCGGAACGGGTTTACTCCAGTGATTGCTAGTGCATTTAAAACCAAGTAAATTCTTTTTAAAACAACGCAATGCTTTCAGAAAGAATGAAGCCAGTATAAGACTCAGGTCCCATCATACAATGCAATGCAAGCCGGAGGATAGAGTTTTACCTTATAAGGGCCAAATATGCTTGATACGTATAAAGCAAAATCATTTGATATTATTACTAGTGCATATATGTTTCAAAACGAATAGCATCACAAATATCAATCATAGGCGGCAAAGCTACCATCTACTATGTCGCCATACTAGTTCTACAATCAAGACCGTTATTTCGTATTGGAAGTTGGATTTCCGTCATGAGTCGAGGCAAGGAGCAAGCTCCTCTCCGCTTCGAGAAACTCTAGTAAATGCCTCGGGACTACGCACTCCGGGTAACCCCTGGATCTTTAGGGTCGGTCCTCACTTACGTTAGAGGATTAGTTATTCCTGAACACACGTTTCCCGGTCCTTACAGACCTATAATCGAGGCGCCTCGCATTCCAACAATCACAAAGGTGAAAAATAGATATATATGTCAGGGCTGGTAAGTCACTGACACCACCATAGCTAGAAAGAAACGTCGTGCTCTCCCTGCAGTCCGTATCCCGTTTTTAACTCATACCGAGGTGTGAGGCTCGCGAATCTACGAAATACACAAAGCCAGGCCACGTAGACCTTGCTTTGATCATCATCCACAAGACTTTGCTTTGCAACAGAAGCCTTGATCAATGCATCTTGGCATGCCACATAGGCAGTCCACTCCATACGATTGATTTCCATCGATATATAACCTCTGAGCTCGTACGTCTCAGAGAAGGGCGTTAGGCAAAAGAATAAATTCTCCGCCGCCAAACAGATATATATTTAACAGAGATCAATCAGTATAGAACAAAATCCAATGTCAGACACACAGTCCATTTACAAGTCCGTCCTGGCTCTGGACGAAACCGGAGGTGTCAAATTCCTCGCAAATCCGTACAATCAACACATACGTTCAGACGGCTACTACTTCCGTCCCCTTCCGGTAGCTACTCCGGTCAGGAACCTCAGTAGCGCCCATCCAACCGATACGAAGATCGTCGGTCTTGAATCGTCTTTGTATTTTCCAATTCGAATCGCTCGATAAATTATTTGAAATGAGGGTTAGCTCGGCCTTTTCAAATAATTCACGTCATTAGAATTTAAATCGATTCATTTTATGGTTATATTATTCGACATCCATCTTTCGGTTCTTTAGTGTTATTTTCATGTCATACACATACAACCATCAAATATCAAACAATTCAAGCCCAATTGGTTTATCTTCAATCAATATTGCTTATAATATTTTATAACGATTTTTCGCCATTTTTATTTATTTAAAAATGGCCATATTTAATTAAACGACGTTTCAGGTCGTGTCGTGGCGTTGGCACTGTTTTTCCCTAAATTTGTTTTACACATATCGTAAAATCTAACCGTTGGATTTCTACAAAGTCTATATCAGTGGGAAGATAATCCCAAAGCGAACCCAACGGTTCCAGTTTCGTGAGAATCCGACGGTCGGATCTTCCACACTAGTCGTTTGAAGTTACAGTTTCAAAATTCGAACTGCCGCGTCATTATTCGATTAAATTTATTTATATTTATATTTATATATAAATATAAACGATTCTGGCGCTGTTTTTCTTCAGATTTGAATTAAACTTTCCGGACAATCCAACCGTTGGATTTTTACAAGGTTGGTGCCGTTAGAAAGATATTTCCAAGGCGAACTCCGCGATTGCGGTTTCGGGAAAATTCGATGGTCGGATTTCTTGTACTAATCATTTCAAATTATGATTCCGAAACACGAACTGCACGGCCTCTATTCCTTTTTATTATATTTATATTTATATATATAAATATAGTTCATTCTATTATTTTCAATTTCGTTTTCACTTCAAATATTTCACTAACGCCTTAATATTTCGAAAAATTTCGCCATAACCTCCTTTGTACGGGGAGGGGTTTGGAAATTTATTAGGCCGTATTAGGTACACAATAAATCCTAAAAAGCATTCACATATTTATAGTGATATATTTTGGTGTTTACGGGGGAGCATGTACTGATAATCGCTCCAGAGAATAAATTCCCGTCACCCCGTTTCCGTGTGGAAATAAATAGTCCATGTGCCGTATCTAATAACTAGAGCGACGTGATTATTGTCAACTCCAGACCCGTGTGGGGTTTTTATTAATCTGGCAATTTATCGTTATAATTTATATAGTCCATATCAGTCATCAGTTCAACCTGTAGTACATAGTCATCGCCATACAAGCCTCTTGCTTGTATGGTAAATCTCCCACCTCGTCACACAAGCTCCAATTGCTTATGTGGAATATGATGAAGTATGCCTATCATCAAGAAGTATGCCATGTAATGTAGTTCAAAATTAATTGTTGCTATCCTATGGCGTTATTTATTATTTCACACAGAATAACCAGCACTCCGCATCCAATGGCATTCACAGGAGTTGATATATAAATAAAATTGCGCAGCCAACTCATCAAGGTTTACCTATTTGTCGGGCATGCAAATAATTTCTTTACTCTACAGCTAATCCATTTTTCCTGTTCAACACATGTATATATATGCAGAACAAAGCTAATAATAATATTTCTAGCAAACTATTATTTATTTCAACACGTGTGTATTTTTAACTAAGCGTATACATGATAAAAGGAATATTTTTATCATCAAAAATATTTATTCGACACATGTGTATTTTTAACTAAGCGTATACATGATAAAAGGAATATTTTTATCATCCAAAAATATTTATTCGACACATGTGTATTTTTAACTAAGCGTATACATGATAAAAGGAATATTTTTATCATCAAAAATATTTATTCGACACATGTGTATTTTTAACTCTTCTTATTCACTATAAAAATATAGTTTTCATTGTCGATTCATTTTATTTTTAAAAGACGATAACATTCAACACATGAATTTCAACTCGACGAACAAATTGCAATTGAACACATGAATATTCTATATCGTTTGTATATATATATAAATGTGATTTTTATTGCTAAAGCCATTTGTTTAAATTCAAATTATATTCAACACATGAATTTCAACTCAACAAATGAATTGCAACTCAACACATGAATATTCCATATCGTTTGTATATATATAAAAATGTGATTTTTATTGCTAAAGCCATTTGTTTAAATTCAAATTATATTCAACACATGAATTTCAACTCAACGAATGAATTGCAACTCAACACATGAATATTCCATATCGTTTGTATATATATAAAAATGTGATTTTTATTGCTAAAGCCATTTGTTTAAATTCAAATTATATTCAACACATGAATTTCAACTCAACGAATGAATTGCTGTTGAGTATAACAGTGTGATTTTTGTTTGATGATAACAAACATATATATATTTTTTAAAATGTGTTTGTAAATAGTACTATTCAATATTTTATTTTCAACATTTGAAATAGTACATATACAACACGTCACTGTTTACACTTTCAAATATTTCTGAATATTTTTGTCATGACAAACATTGTACTATTAAAAGATTCAAATCCAAATCTGTTTATTACATACAATCAGTACAATTCTTTCACAGCTCCTCATTACAGTTCATTCATTACTTATACAATCACTTTATACATTGACACTATTATTTTTACTGTCTTCCATCTTATGTCTTCACAAGCTCCGGTCAAGTCCTGTCTTCATACCTGTCACAAGAAGAACACACAGTAGACTGCAACAAAAATAAAATAGAATAAAAGCAAATAAAAATTTATTTTTAAATTTTATTTGCCTCAGAATTACGGTGTGTTTCTCATCATTTTTCTAGACTTGGTTTGATATCCAGGGACAAAAAAATCTTGTCTGATGGCTGCATATACACACGTATATACGTGTGCACTGCCTCGCCGATCAGTGTATGACTGAGGAGTAGCCACCATGACCGTCTCGACTCAGTGCACATTAAAAAAAATTAACCAAGAATAAATGCAAGCTGAAAAATGGACTAACATGGCACTTGGCAAAAATATGGTGCAATAGCTATATGGTGAAGAAAATGTCAAGTGTTAAGTGTTAAAATACAAGCAGGCATAACAAGGCAGCACAAAGGGTTCAGTCATGTTCAACACAGCAAATCATGGTCAAAAATCATAAGTCAAGAAACAGGGCAGGAACAATGGGGCAAGCAGTAAGCACCAAAGCAAAAAAAAAAAAAAAAAAAAAAAAAAAAAAAAAAAAACTCAATTTTAAGGCAGCCAGACCCAAGTACAAGAAAAATGGACAAGTACAAGCCATTACAGACTCAAGAAATGATCAACACAAATATGCTTCAACATATATAGGTCATAGTCCAACAAAGTGATGCAGTTCTACATGTTTTTTAAAGATGGTTGTGAACATATGTTCAAAAACGATTGTCAAAGTCGAGGAAGTGCATGCTTATATGTGTGTACAAAATTTTTAAACAAGACAGGAGCAACAGCATAAACATCATAGTTTAAAAACAAAATAAAACAAACTACTCGAGCATCAACAGACCAACAAAAAGTTCAATATCAAGCAAATTTGTTGTAGTAAACAAGCATTCATGCAAGAATGGTATGGTCAGAACAACATGATGTCATCAACTTAGATGAAGAACGTACAAGTAGTGATAAATGAAACAGTATAACATTTGATCAAAGCAGTATGGAGAACGAGAATGCAAGGCACTGTTAAATTCAAGTGTTCATCTGAACTTATCAGTTCAAATCAGATTCGACAAGGTACAAGTCAACATAAAAGTCAATGAATCAAGGCAAGCATCAATGAAACATTGAAATGGTTCAGCGTCATGGTGATACACATGGTATGAATGATGCAACAAGACTATACATAGTTCACAGGAGCTCAAGGCAGTATATACATGAGTGAACTGTTTGATTCAGATTCAAGGGTGTACATGATCAAGTATAGTGTCTGATCTTATCAAAGCGTGAATAAATCAATTCAACTAGTCATGGGAAAAAGCAAGTAATGCAAAGACAAGGCACAAACTCAAAACAGTGGAGCAGCTAAAGATCAAACATGCCAAACACCAAAGTATAATAATATAGCATCAGTTCAAACGTTTGGAAAATCAGAATACAGTTTCTGGTCTTATCAAAGATAAGCATCAGTTTAAATATGTTGAAAATCAGAGTATACCACCAGTTTTGAATAACTAGAAATCAAGGCAGCAATTCAAGGTCGAGGCAAAAGTATATGTCCAGTTTTTTTCAAAAGAAGCAACTGTTCATATCAGATTTAAAGACAGAAAAAAATGGTTTTGTTTTAGAATGATTCAAAGAATTTTTTAAATTCCAGAAAGCAGGATTTAAATTTATTTCAAGACCAATTCAAAGTTCCAGAAGCATACGAGGCAAGGAAGATTTCATCACGCAAAATATATATTAATCACAAGTTCTAATCAAGGAATTCGAAGTCAAGGAAGACTCAATCAAAAGTTGCAGATAAGCCGCAAGAAATTTCCAGAAATTCAAGAACAAATAAAAGCCGATTTCAAAAGCCCCAAAATTTTAAAATCAAGGGTTTCAAAGATCAAGACTTAATCAAAAATTCCAGAACATACGATGATTTAAAGTTCCAATATTTCCGTATATATCATAACCAAAGTGTAATACGAAATCAGAGCACAAAATTAGGGTTTCAAAACCCTATAAGAACACCCACATCATCATCGGCTATAATCATCCTAGTTCAAGCACAATTAAAGCATAAAAATCGAATAGTTAAAATCATACCAGAAATCGAGAAAACTTGGATCCAAATCAGAGTCCATAAACTCAATCGAAGACGATACAAGTCACCAGAGATTGAAGCCGAAGAATCGAGTAGCAGACAACTGATTTTCATCAACCAGGCATCTCGATTCAGTGTGTTCAAGAGAAACCCTAGTTTTCTTTTAGCCGCCATTTCTATTTCCAGAGAGAATTAAAGGAAGTCGGGCTCAAGTAAAAAGTGGTGGAGCAAAATAAAAAAAGGGACCGGCCAAAGTCTATATCAAAAGACTAAATTTTTTAAAAGAAGGATTTTTAAAAACAAATCTATGGTTTTAAACTAGGGTTTCCATTTTATTTTATTTTTTTGTTTTGTTTTTCAACTTTGTAATCAGTCCAGAGTTTTCTAGTTTGTCTCTAAAACTAGGGAGACGAATTACTGGGTTTGTAATTCGGGGAAATCTGGTTTTGGGGATAAAAACCAGTGCAGGGTTTTGAGCGTAGGGTTTAGAACAGTTGGGAGCGAGTGTCGCGAGTTTACAGGGGAGTGTAAGCGTAGAGATTGTTTTAACTCCTAGTAGAAACCTTGGGGAATGCAGCAGTAGGCAGAGTTTTGCCGAAGCTGTGTATATCTGTGTGTTATTTATTTTCCGCATTTATTCTGATTATTATCTGTGCTGTGATTATTTAATTACTCTGTGAAAATCTGCAATAAACCCTATTCACCCCCCCCCCCCCTCTAGGGTTAATTTAGATCCTACAAGTGGTATCAGAGCAGGTATTTTTAACTCTAGAGTCATGAATTTGTCAAACAACGCTTTTTCTGAGGGTCAGTCCATAGCTAGGCCACCAATGTTTAATGGAACTGATTATGCCTATTGGAAAGCTAGGATGAAAATTTATTTGAGTTCAGTCGATTATGATGTGTGGGATATTATTGAAACGGGTTATAGATCTCCCACTGTTATTGTTAGTGGTGTTGAAATTCCTAAATCAAAAGATAGGTGGGATACTAATGATAAAAAATTATTTTCAACTAATGCCAAAGCGATGAATGCTTTAATCTGTGCTCTTGATAAAACTGAATTTAATCGAATTTCTCATTGTGAGACTGCGCAGGAAATATGGCATACGTTGGAGGTCACGCACGAAGGTACATCTCAAGTGAAGGAATCTCGTCTTGCTCTTCTCAGCAACGAATATGAAAATTTCTCTATGCAAAAAGACGAAGATATAAAAGAGATGTATGGACGCTTCTCATCACTGGTCTACAATGCAAAAGCTCTTGGCAAAACCTATACTGAAGTGGAATTGATCAGAAAAATACTGAGAGTGCTACCGATGAATTTTGAAGCAAAGGTGACGGCGATTCAAGAATCAAAAGATCTAAATAAAGTAAGCATGGAAGAGTTGATCGGAAATCTGATTACTTACGAGATGGAGTTAAAAACAAGAGAAGAATGAAAGGATTCTGAATCAAAGAAAAAGACGATCGCTCTAAATAATTCTGTTGAAAGTAATGATGATGATCCCGCTGAAGAGCTAGCCATGGTTTTGAAAAAGTGGGCCAAAGGAAAATACAAACCGGGAAAGAAGAATTCAAAAACTGTCAAATTCGAAAGTTCCGAAAGTTCAGACGATGAAGTATTTTGTTACAACTGCAAGAAACCCGGACATATCAAACCAAATTGTCCACAGCTCAAAAATGAAAAGAAGAAGAAGTTCAGAAGAAAGAAGAAAGCTTTTGCCGCTACATGGGATGATGAAGAAGGAGAAGAAGTTTCTGAAAGTGAAGAAGAGGAAGCTAATTTGTGTCTTATGGCTCAATCTGATTCAGAAAGTAGTGAAGAGGATTCAAGTGAGGTATCGAATTTTACTTATAAAGAATTAATTTTAATGTGTCACGATCTCACAAAATCCGTTGATTCTCTTGAACTAAAAGTTAAGAAATTAAAATCTGATAGGTCAAAACTAGTTCAAGAAAATAACAGTTTAGAAACAAAACTTGAAAAAGTTAAGAATTCACCATTTTCGGAATGCGAAAAATGTCAATCTTTGAGTAACGATTTTTTGAAATTAAAAACTGATCTTGAACTACTTAAAAGTGAAAACATGAATTTGAAAAATGAAAATCATGATTTTGAAAAGGTGATTGAAAAGTTTAGAGAATCTGAAAAACTTGATTTTGAAAAAAGAAAACAATTTGAAATTGAAATTTCCAAGTTCAATGATAGAATCAAAGCACTTGAAAACGAAAATTTGATTTTAAAACAAACTGATGCTGAAAAGAGGAAAATCTCTATTAACCGTTGTTCAAATTTAATGAAAGAAAATAGCGATCTTAAATTTAAAATTCAACGACTGGAGTCAGCTTTGACTAAATTTTCTAAAGGAGAGAAATCGTTGAATATGTTGTTAAAAAATCAATTTTTTGTTCACAATAAAAAGGGACTTGGATTTGAATCTGATCAAGTTGAAAAACAAAATTTTAATGATTTTAAAAATCCTTTAATTGGCTTTGAAAACGATCAAATTGAATTTTTGAAATTTAATAATTTCAAAGGGTTTATAAATCATAAACAAATTGATAACTCGTTTAAAAACAATTCATTTAAATCTGTTTGGATTCCAAAAATTAACAAAATAAATTTAAGCAAATCTAAACAAATTTGGGTTCCAAAGGGTACGCTAGTGAGTAGTAATGGATTGTTATATAAACGGGTTTGGGTACCAAAACGTGTAAACGAAGATAAGAGTGGTAAAACAACTTTTGTTAGACCACTCGATCAAATAAACATTTAGGTACTGTGGGAGGCTGAGGAACAACTGTGCTTAAGTTAGATAAAATTCAAGTTGATTCATATATCGAATTATTTGGAGTTCCTTAGCCATAGATTCAGAGTTGGAGATTCATTGCATCACATTGATTATGGTAAGACAGGTATGATCTCTAAACTCGTACTTTTATTCTTTTTAGTTTATTTTTTACTTGGCTGTTTTTGAAATCATTCATTATGGATTGTTGAAATTCTTGGATTATAAAAAAAATTGATTTTTTGGTGATTTCAAACAATTATCTTCAGATTTGATACGATTTCAAACAATTATTTTTTAGGTGATTATAAAAAATTCTCTGATGATGTCACTTGTGATTCTTGCTTTGAAAATAATCTTGTGCTGCTCTGATAAGGAAATTGATTTGATTCATTTAAGTGTGTTGGTGATTAAATGATAAGTTAGAAAATCAGTAACTGGATTTAGTTAAAATTCATAGACAATTTGAATTAATATACAAATGGTTTTAAAAATTGTCTAGGAGCAATCAGTGTTAAAAATATTAGAAAATTTCATTTTCTAACTGATTGATTTTTTTAAGCTGATTTTCAACTTGCATTTTTCAAAAACTCCTCTTAAAATTGATATTTTCAATTTTAAAATTATTTTTGATTATTTATTCAAAAATTGAAATTATTGATTAATTTGAACCGTTTTGGGACTCATCAAAATTATTGATAAATTTATGAAACTGTGATGAGTTGCGACTATGGTATAATTCATAACTAGAAGAGATATTATTTTAAATCTCATGATGATTAAACAGATTTTATAATATCTTTGAATTAAAGCTTATTTCACGACCATCTTCTATATCTACCATATTTCTGTCATTCATCATGGTTTTATTTAATTTGGGGAGTTCTAATTATTCTTGAAATTAAAAAAAAAAATTATCCTTGGTATTCACTCTCATTTAAAAATCCTCGCGGTTATGCGTGGGTGAATTACCATAATTTCTATGTGCTTCCATTCTCACTTAAAAGACCTTCGGGCTGTGCATGGATGGAACTCATTAGAGAGGATAGAGTTAAGTTACTACTAACCCCATTTAAAAGACCTTTGGGCTATGCGTGGTTAGAGAGTGCTTAACACTTTTTTAGCATATTTAAAATCTTTAAAATTCATATTCAAATATTCAATTTTTATTGAACTCTCCTCATTCGATAAAATCCATCGTAAATCCATTCATTCTGAAAGTGAAATTTGCTTCTGATTTAAAGATTATTATGATTTTTGTTTGATTAAATGGGTTTTACGATATATATTCTCTCTCTTGATTTGAATCTATATTTTTAGTCCATATTCATCACTGTTTCAATTTCTATTATCCTTTTGATGATAACAAAAGGGGGAGAATTGTCAAGATTTTGACTGATGAGTATTTAATTCAAAAATATTTTAAGATTGGAAATTAAATATCTAGAGGGAGAATGGTCAATTGGATTTCATCATGCATATTTTCCACATATATAGGGGGAGTTCAGTTGTAGGGGGAGCAAACAAATAGGGGGAGTAATATATTTCATGTACAAACACATTTAACATATTCAAAATCTTGTGTATGTTTGTCATCATCAAAAGGGGGAGATTGTGGAGTATAACAGTGTGATTTTTGTTTGATGATAACAAACATATATATGTTTTTTAAAATGTGTTTGTAAATAGTACTATTCAATATTTTATTTTCAACATTTGAAATAGTACATATACAACACATCACTATTTACACTTTCAAATATTTCTGAATATTTCTGTCATGACAAACATTGTACTATTAAAAGATTCAAATCCAAATCTGTTTATTACATACAATCAGTACAATTCTTTCACAGCTCCTCATTACAGTTCATTCATTACTTATACAATCACTTTATACATTGACACTGTTATTTTTACTGTCTTCCATCTTATGTCTTCACAAGCTCCGGTCAAGTCCTGTCTTCATACCTATCACAAGAAGAACACACAGTAGACTGCAACAAAAATAAAATAGAATAAAAGCAAATAAAAATTTAGTTTTAAATTTTATTTGCCTCAGAATTACGGTGTGTTTCTCATCATTTTTCTAGACTTGGTTTGATATGCAGGGACAAAAAAATCTTGTCTGATGGCTGCATGTACACACGTATATACGTGTGCACTGCCTCGCCGATCAGTGTATGACTGAGGAGTAGCCACAATGACCGTCTCGACTCAGTGCACATTAAAAAAAATTAACGAAGAATAAATGCAAGCTGAAAAATGGACTAACATGGCACTTGGCAAAAATATGTTGCAATAGCTATATGGTGAAGAAAATGTCAAGTGTTAAGTGTTAAAATACAAGCAGGCATAACAAGGCAGCACAAAGGGTTCAGTCATGTTCAACACAGCAAATCATGGTCAAAAATCATAAGTCAAGAAACAGGGCAGGAACAATGGGGCAAGCAGTAAGCACCAAAGCAAAAAAAAAAAAAAAAAAAAAAAAAAAAAAACACAATTTTAAGGCAGCCAGACCCAAGTACAAGAAAAATGGACAAGTACAAGCCATTACAGACTCAAGAAATGATCAACACAAATATGCTTCAACATATATAGGTCATAGTCCAACAAAGTGATGCAGTTCTACATGTTTTTTAAAGATGGCTGTGAACATATGTTCAAAAACGATTGTCAAAGTCGAGGAAGTGCATGCTTATATGTGTGTACAAAATTTTTAAACAAGACAGGAGCAACAACATAAACATCATAGTTTAAAAACAAAATAAAACAAACTACTCGAGCATCAACAGACCAACAAAAAGTTCAATATCAAGCAAATTTGTTGTAGTAAACAAGCATTCATGCAAGAATGGTATGGTCAGAACAACATGATGTCATCAACTTAGATGAAGAACGTACAAGTAGTGATAAATGAAACAGTATAACATCTGATCAAAGCAGTATGGAGAACGAGAATGCAAGGCACTGTTAAATTCAAGTGTTCATCTGAACTTATCAGTTCAAATCAGATTCGGCAAGGTACAAGTCAACAATAAAGTCAATGACTCAAGGCAAGCATCAATGAAACATTGAAATGGTTCAGCGTCATGGTGATACACATGGTATGAATGATGCAACAAGACTATACATAGTTCACAGGAGCTCAAGGCAGTATATACATGAGTGAACTGTTTGATTCAGATTCAAGGGTGTACATGATCAAGTATAGTGTCTGATCTTATCAAAGCGTGAATAAATCAATTCAACTAGTCATGGGAAAAAGCAAGTAATGCAAAGACAAGGCACAAACTCAAAACAGTGGAGCAGCTAAAGATCAAACATGCCAAACACCAAAGTATAATAATATAGCATCAGTTCAAACGTTTGGAAAATCAGAATACAGTTTCTGGTCTTATCAAAGATAAGCATCAGTTTAAATATGTTGAAAATCAGAGTATACTACCAGTTTTGAATAACTAGAAATCAAGGCAGCAATTCAAGGTCGAGGCAAAAGTATATGTCCAGTTTTTTTCAAAAGAAGCAACTGTTCATATCAGATTTAAAGACAGAAAAAAATGGTTTTGTTTTAGAATGATTCAAAGAATTTTTTAAATTCCAGAAAGCAGGATTTAAATTTATTTCAAGACCAATTCAAAGTTCCAGAAGCATACGAGGCAAGGAAGAATTCATCACGCAAAATATATATTAATCACAAGTTCAAATCAAGGAATTCGAAGTCAAGGAAGACTCAATCAATAGTTCCAGATCAGCCGCAAGAAATTTCCAGAAATTCAAGAACAAATAAAAGCCGATTTCAAAAGCCCCAAAATTTTAAAATCAAGGGTTTCAAAGATCAAGACTTAATCAAAAATTCCAGAACATACGATGATTTAAAGTTCCAATATTTCCGTATATATCATAACCAAAGTGTAATACGAAATCAGAGCACAAAATTAGGGTTTCAAAACCCTATAAGAACACCCACATCATCATCGGCTATAATCATCCTAGTTCAAGCACAATTAAAGCATAAAAATCGAATAGTTAAAATCATACCAGAAATCGAGAAAACTTGGATCCAAATCAGAGTCCATAAACTCAATCGAAGACGATACAAGTCACCAGAGATTGAAGCCGAAGAATCGAGTAGCAGACAACTGATTTTCATCAACCAGGCATCTCGATTCAGTGTGTTCAAGAGAAACCCTAGTTTTCTTTTAGCCGCCATTTCTATTTCCAGAGAGAATTAAAGGAAGTCGGGCTCAAGTAAAAAGTGGTGGAGCAAAATAAAAAAAGGGACCGGCCAAAGTCTATATCAAAAGACTAAGTTTTTTAAAAGAAGGATTTTTAAAAACAAATCTAGGGTTTTAAACTAGGGTTTCCATTTTATTTTATTTTTTTGTTTTGTTTTTCAACTTTGTAATCAGTCCAGAGTTTTCTAGTTTGTCTCTAAAACTAGGGAGACGAATTACTGGGTTTGTAATTCGGGGAAATCTGGTTTTGGGGATAAAAACCAGTGCAGGGTTTTGAGCGTAGGGTTAAGAACAGTTGGGAGCGAGTGTCGCGAGTTTACAGGGGATTGTAAGCGTAGAGATTGTTTTAACTCCTAGTAGAAACCTTGGGGAATGCAGCAGTAGGCAGAGTTTTGCCGAAGCTAGGCATATCTGTGTGTTATTTATTTTCCGCATTTATTCTGATTATTATCTGTGCTGTGATTATTTAATTACTCTGTGAAAATCTGCAATAAACCCTATTCACCCCCCCTCTAGGGTTAATTTAGATCCTACAATTGCAACTCAACACATGAATATTCCATATCGTTTGTATATATATATAAATGTGATTTTTATTGCTAAAGCCATTTGTTTAAATTCAAATAATATTCAACACATGAATTTCAACTCAACGAATGAATTGCAACTCAACACATGAATATTCGATATAGTTTGAATATATGTAAAAATGTGATTTTTATCGCTAAAGCCATTTGTTTAAATTCGAATAATATTCAACACATGAATTTCAACTCAACGAATGAATTGCAACTCAACACATGAATATTCGATATAGTTTGAATATATGTAAAAATGTGATTTTTATCGCTAAAGCCATTTGTTTAAATTCGAATAATATTCAACACATGAATTTCAACTCAACGAATGAATTGCAACTCAACACATGAATATTCGCTATAGCATATGTAAATAATTTCAATGAATGAAAATTACTCTAACACATAAATATTTCAGAAAATTTCGGCAGCATAACGGCAGGGTAGTTAAAACTGGGACCGTCCCTAGTACGGCTGCTCGCTCTACCTTAAAACCTTTCGGTTTTTGACAATGGGGATCATGCATCTAGTTCGCACGTAGGCGGCATGTTTTATTTTCAATTCCACAATCCTATTCTATTTTGTTTCAACCACAAGAGGGTATTTTCCAACCACAAAGGTATTTTTCAACCATAATATCAACCACAAACAATTATTTCCAACCATTCGTCAAACCATATAATATCACGTCAATCACAAGCAATAAATATCGTCCATGGTCTATGGACGAGGGGAGTATATATATATATATATATATATATATATAATTCACTTGCATTTCATCACAATTCAAAGCATATATGTTTCATTCAACGCTTGTATAATTTATACATCGCTAATATAACTTATACAACACATGTACATGAGGTATACAATGCGTATATAATTTACACTTAGCTTATATAATTTATACAACACGATTTCATTCACACAAATAGTTTAGATTCCTCACATTGGTTATTGTGGTGCTAAAAATCGTAGGAAGGTCAGAAAAATCCGCGGCTTCTTCTAGAATGTAGAGAGCCTCCTTGCGGTCACGGTGTCTCCTGTTTCATCGAATTTCATTAACATAGCAAAAAGATACGATTTTTACAAGTTTGCAACGCTTTAAAGTGTAAAAAAATCAGTGGAAAATAGTTTCAGCCGTATACCCTTTTCGATTTCGAAAACTAGGGTTGAACTTTTCGGCAAAACCACGAAGCTTAAGGACGAACGGCCAGCGCTGCGTCGAAGAGGAAGGAAAGAGCTTCCCAAAGCTACCCGAGATGATCAACTCGGAGGCCTCCAGAACCCACGGCGGCGGCGCAAAGTTCGGGGTTTCCCGATGCTATAACTCCCTCAATACTCAATGATAATTCGTGAAATTACTATGGATTTGAAGATCTCTGAACGCTCTTCAAAATGGATCTGAGTTTGCTTGATTTCGTTGTGTGGTTGCAGAGAAATTTAAGAGAGAAGTTTCGGATCCTTTTCCGCGTCGTGACAGGAAGAAGATGGGGAAGATGACTTGTGATTGGTCGATGCCCTTTTTATTTTAATTTTTAATTTATTT
The DNA here is from genome assembly GCA_030737875.1 of Allium sativum. NCBI lineage: Eukaryota > Viridiplantae > Streptophyta > Magnoliopsida > Asparagales > Amaryllidaceae > Allium > Allium sativum. The sequence goes on from CM060909.1 coordinate 518,950,062, forward strand.
AATTCCAAAAATACCCCCTTCCACAAATGACCTCGAAATCAAACCCAACGACTGTCGCCCCTAACTAAATACCCACATTCCGAACACAATGGGATATGTTTCGTTGGCCATTTCGACTGTTACAGTCGGTTATTTTTCAAATTAAAATATAAAACATTCGATATTTAATTTAAACGCACATTTCAATTTGCCAGGGCCACAAACTAAATCGAAAAAATTCCAGAAAAATAAATCTAGCTTTGTTTTCCCGATACGGTCCTAACAAAACCAGTTTCGTCGAATTCTGAGCTCGTTTGAAAAACGGCCATTTTTAGGTCGACCCATTTTAACAGAATTTGACCAAACACGTTATCCTTTGCCCCGCTCACATACTAGCTTCAAAAATTATGAAATTTGGAACTTAGCAATAATTTGACATCCCGGACCCAACAAAAGTGGTTTCGTCGAATTCCGAGGTCGTATGCAAAATATCAATTTTCAAGGGCTATATATACTATATAGCGACCTTTCTGAAAATTCATTTGGCCATAACTTTTGATTTCCGTTATGAAATTTCGATTTTTCAGATTCGTTAGAAAGGTATTGATAAACAGATTTAAATATTTTCAGTTTCGTCAAAATCCGTTATATTTTCCACCCGGTACAGTCAGACAAAGTTTATATTCAAAATTTCAAAATGCCATATTATACACAATTCTATATTTTATTGAAATATGTTATTTCAACTATTCAAATTTCTTGGTAATAACCTAATTTTAAAAAAAATTAAACTGGTTCACATTTTCCGGGTTATTTCATACTTAATGCATCCGCTACTACAATCCCCTTCCCCGTGGTATATGCCATCTCAACGTCATAAAATGCAAGAAATGCCATCTAGCACTGCTACTGCAAACTAAGGACTTTTTGCGAGAACCGGTACTTGAGAGTGATTTGTTTAAAGCCTAAACCTCTCACCTAATAAATAGTGTCTCCAAGACTTAAGCGCAAACACTATAACTGCTAGCTTCAAATCATGGGCAGGGTAGTTCTTCTCAAGTACCCTCAAATACCTACTCCCGTAACGGACAACGGTACCCTCCTACGTAAGCACCGCACCTATACCTATGTCGCAAACATCCGTGTACACAGTAAACATCTTTGTACCATCAAGAAGAGTCAACACTAGAGCCGATGTGAGAGCCTTCTTCAACTTTAAGAACGCATCCTCGCAATCCTCATCCAAAGCAAAAATTAAGTTCTTCTTTATAAGGCGTGTAAGCAGAATTGAGACCGTGCGAAATCTTAGATGAACTTCCTATTGTGTAACACCCCATAATTTAATACACCATAATTATATAACGAATGTAATAAAATGAATAATAGTTTATAAAATATTCAAAACTAGTAAAACGACCTGTACCGTTGCGTTCATTTCAAAATCCACGTTAATATAGAGCCTTGGTTTTTCGTAAATCGACAAATGTACAAAGAAGTTATGGGCTTAAAAAGATTAAAACTATGAAATTCAAATAAATAAGTAAACCCAGGAACCAACGGTAAGTGGGCGACCCAGCCCGAAGTAGGTCGACACATGGGTCAACTCAGCTCTAAGGCAGGTCTTCCCATCGGTCGACATAGTTGGCAGGTGGGTTGACCCACCAACATGCAGGCAAGATTTCAACATCTATATCCATATTGTTTTCCTTGCTATATTTATACGCTGACTCAGCTTGAGGTGTACGATTATATTTATAAACTTAATATCTAATGGTTTACAATTATGTTAGTTAATCTATAAATATGCTAGCCACCCCTCTCGTTTTCTTGCACATAAACATTCTTTAATCTTCTTCCTCCAAACTATGTTTTTTCTGTAATTAAATAAGAAATTTTTTGTAGTGCTATTCGAAAATAGATTAAAGGGATAACTCTAATTTTACAACAAAAACAACTTTGTCAAATACTTATTTCTAGATCTATCATACATCTCAATGAGTTCTAGTTATTTTTAGACCTATATTTAAACAGTATTTTGACAATAATTGTTATGGAACTGAAAAGTAACAATGTTTATATGTATATAAGTTTTATTGTCAATTATCTATCATGTTTACAGTAATTATATATTCATATATACATCTTGCTTCCTTATCTCCTTTCGGTCTTTTATTTATTTAAAGTCTTTTTTGTGCCTGTTTGTTAAGTTTGAGTTTGGATCTGTTTTCTTCTTTTTATTTACGTCGGGCCTAGACCATCAAGATCCTAGTCCATTTCTGTTAATGAATTTTGTATAACTGAATAAATTGTAATGACAATAAGGAGAATTGGGCAAATTATGACTTGAGAACCTTTGACTGTAAATTTGAGGTAATTACAAATAGGGAAGAATATAGGATAATGTTAATCTGAATAGGTTGGATTTAATTTAATGTTAAGTAAGAACATGTTATATAAGGATTCAATGTAATTAAGTAAAACAAGCTACTATAATCTATATACATCTGAGTAGGTACTTGCCTGTTTTGGGGAAGGGTTGTACACATAATAAAATTTATTGAAAATTTCATTTACAACCATGCTTATTAATGAAATTAAACCTGCTAAGTCGAACCTGTTAATTAACAAGCTAAGAGGCCTGATGACTTGTTGTTTATATCATGTTTTGGTACTCTTAAAATCCTAGTTTGGGAGCACATGCTTGGAGGGTAGCTTGTGTCAATCTTGTTATGTGGAGCGCGTATTAGTCAGTACCCGTGTTGGAATCATACAGGGGCCTCGCACTATGTAGGGCCAAGGCCCGCTTTGCTGATCTGGATTGTAATAGGCACAAAGTTGGAAGGCGGGTATGCATATTCCGGAGAACCCGTGAGCATGCATGGGTCCAAAGGGGGAAACTAAACCGCAGTACCAATGAATAAGTGTGTCTTATAAGTTAATGGGTTAGGGACTGATATCCACTATTGTCGTGGCTGTCGCAAGATATTTACGTAGAAGAGAGCCAATCGTTTGGGTAGTAATTAGGGTAAAACCTAATCCAGTTCTATTTATTTGTCCTGATACTTCTTATCTTATGCTTATGCTAAAAATCACTCGAATTCGTCAGAGTTTATGTTTGACCTATTTTATTTTTCCTTCATTAACCATCTTTTCTTTCCCCTTAGTTTCTTAGGGTGGTAGTGTTCAGTAGTGACCATGGTTTCTTTCAGCTTGGATTTGGAATTCTTCTGACTAGATGTATTGCTTTGACTTTTGTTCTATCTTGTTATGACTTTTGAGGAGGGATATGATTTTATGGTTTTGTACTGTGATGATTTTTGTTATGAGACAGATGGTTATAATTATTGTTTTTGGTATTTGAAATTATAATGATGCAATGGTGATTTAAGAAAAATAAAATGTTTTCGCTGCATATTTATATGATTTCTTGTGAAATTAGTCTATGTATTATTATTGCGCTCCACATAACTTAATGCATCCTCATATGGGTGACATTAAGAGACATGGATGTTACACTTGGTATTAGAGCCTAATGTTTCATAGTAAAAGTTTTTGAAAAAGAGTTTTCAAACTAAAGTATTTTCAAGTAAAACCTTTTTTTTAAAACATATCGCTTCATGTCATTAACAAAATTCCTTCGATATCTTCTTGAATCCTTGTTTCTTCTTTCTTTTTCATCATGTCTAAGGATCTTAATCTTCTCGAGGGCATTCCACTTTTGACATGGCTTCACATATAATAAGAGACTATGACACATGCCGAAGTGCAAGGAGAAGCCCCACCCCGGCTGCAACCGTAGTAGCCTCGCCTCCTCCTATAGCCAACTTTTCTAAGCTTTGTAAGGATTTCTACGCAATGAGAGGTATGTCGTTTTGTGGTACAGAGAGTTTCATCGAAGCACGTAATTGGCTTAGAGAAACAAAAAGTGTGTTTGATCTTTTGGAACTTGATGATAGAAGGAAGATTCAGTTGGTCGCTTGGCAACTGAAGGATGAAGCTTCATACTGGTGGGAGGTGACTCGGACGGGACAGGCGGTAGCCACTTGGGAAAATTTTAGACACTTTGTGATGAAGTTCATGTCATAAGAAGAGGAAGGGATGCAGATGAAGAAGTTTTTGTATTTAAAACAAGGAAGTATGATAGTGAAGGAACAAGTTTAATCAGCTAGCAAGTGTAATTGCCCGATTTTTTGTACTATCTCAGTTGATTAAATACATCGCACGTCTGTTATCCACTAAAAATTGGGCATATATTGTTGGATCTAATTCAAAGGTTGAGTTGATGGAATGGACAATACAATTAATGTGTACGGGTTGGTCAACCTCAGTACGACCTTTCGGTCACGTTAAAAACAATGGATCGGTCGGTCACGTCGTAAACGACGTGTCGGTCAGCATACATACAATGGGTAGGTCTCAGCTATATGGGTTTGTTTATAGTAATGGGTCGGTCTCGACTATATGGATCGGTCGGCTTCAAAACGGGTCGGCTCCAAAACAAATTGGACCATCGGGTAACCAAGTGTAATGTAGGTCAGTTATAATTTATGGATTGACATTAAGAAAAAGTGTATGGGCCAGCTCGTAGACATATAAAAGGGCCGGCATCATTTCGTGACCATAAATTGGTTATAGTTTCAATTACTAACAATCAAATGAAGAAATGAATACATGGCATATATTTATATAGTATATGAGCCATGCATTACATAACGCAGGTGAGTAAAACAATGTGAGCAAAGCTAAGCATTTTTAATATAATTTGGTTCCATATGGAAATCATGAAAACAAGTGGCAGCTCTCATCAAATGTGGGGCAGTTTTATACCTCAATTGGTTGGTCAATTCACATGTTTCCATGCGGTTACATACTTTAAACTGCTTTATAGTTTATATAGTGTACTTGGATCATTCAACAAGAAGACAACCTGGAATATGATACATGCTGACATGATGTAGTGTATCACATAACATACAAACAGCGTAAATCAATGTGTTCATTAACATGGGCTGGCACCTTAACAAAGCATGCACTGGAATTCAACAAATGAATTGGTTCTCCATCTAATTTAAATTTCCTGATACTTCAACATCGCACGTCAATATAAAGCCTTCACGTACAAACATAGAGCATGGACTGGTAACGTATATAAAAAATTGGATCGGCTTTGAAGTAGAAAAATGGGTCGGTCTGCTAGTGTACAGCATGGTTCAACTTCCTCTTTACATGAATCAGGGCATAATGATTGTTACATGAATTCCATTTAAGGCCTGTGTACTATACTACTAGCAAGGAAAGGTGTGGTTGTTTGTTTATATAAATGTGTATATATAAATAACGTGCCACGTATCAACATAATGGAGAAGCTACATTTAAAGTGAATGTTGAATTGCTAGCTGCGCAATAGATGGGTCGGTCACTCAAGTAATCAAATGGCTTATATATGTTGGCAATAGAGTAATAAAGTATGGATCAGTACCTTATATTTCAATGTGGATCGGTCATCTTCATGTCAGTTGAATCGGTTCAATGCTTATAATGCATGGGTCAGCTTCAGAAAGAATATGGTGGCAGGATGGTAATTGTTTGTGTCGGTCCTAGGTTGGAATGTTGGATCGGTAGTATAATGTAAATCAAAGCTTTTGGGTCGGTGTGTTTTCAATAGCTACGTTGGCAATTTGTTAAAATGAGTCGGCAGGAAGTTTATAAATGCGTTCAGTCAGTATCATAATATCCTAGTCGGTCATTACAGTTGTAAAGTTTGGGTCGTTCAAATTTTAACCCAGTGGCATTTTCGTGAATAGGTTTGAGGCCGACCCAAACTTTGTACATCAATACACTGCCACTACCTCCAAACAACACCTATAAATAGTCCACTTCTCCACCATTCAAGGGACTGATCTTTTTACCTCGAAGGGCTGCCCAAACCATTTCTCCACCACTCTCAAAAACTCCTAACTACATTAGTGGCTTCTCTAACTCAATCTACCTTCATGCAACGACAAATGCATCAAATCTCCTACATACTCCACTAGATATCGTTCTAACTCCATTCAAGTAATCTTCAACCACCATTACTCCTCTCTAAAGCTCGGATCTAACATTAAATTCATTATATAACCGAGGAAGTTCATCTAAATGCCGAGGTGATTGAAGATCTACAAGATAACTATCACAATTTGCGAGATCTAACCCATTTCTCCACTAATTCAAGTGAGATCTAAAGCGAAGAGAGAGAAAAAAGAAGATCATTGTGAATGAGAGAATTAGTGATATAAGTGAAATGTATAAAGCAATACACTTTGTAAATTTCTACATGATAATGAAATTGCTACCATCGCGGACGTAGGCCAACATTAGGCCGAACCACTCTAAAAACTTCATGTTTTTTTTACTTGCATTTATATTTGTGGCCCTATTCTCTATTGTATACCTTTCTGCTAAAGAATTGTAAGATACCTTTGGTGTTTGGTCAATTTTTGATTAAAACATTTGGCGCCCACCTTGAGGCCACATTCACACTTCTCTCAAAAGTTAAAAGTCTTCCATTGAAGTTCCTAGCCTACTTCTACTACAGATTCTCCAAGTCTACGATCTTGGCCAATTGACAAGCTCTCTACCAAGTTCAAAACCTTGTCTGAAATAATGGCTAAATCTAAGTAGACTGCACGTAAAACCATTGGAGAAACCGACAACATTGCTAACAACGAAGCAACACCACTTACTATCCTCTTTGAAGTTGGAGAAAACTCAATAGGTGGAGCCAGAATAATTAGAGCTAAACTAAAGGCCATTGTAGCCAATTTAAATCAACGCATGGAAACTTCGAATAAATCTTTGATCAATGCTAATGATGTTTTATTGGAGAAGATCAATGCTCTTCTATATGCTCAAGAAAATCCTGCTCCTACTCCAAAAACCCATGTCAACCTTGAAAAAAATCCAAATTCATCGGCCTTCGATCATCATCATAATGACAACATGGAAGGATTTAATGACAAAAGCAATGTTGGTATCCAAGACTGAAAGTCGAAAGCTAAAATCCATTTCGATCGAAATACCCGATGAGCAAGTACTGCCAATGGGGTACATCCTCACATTGGAGGTAAGAGACCTAGATCCTCCAATCGTGATTGCTCACCAAGACGACCATCCGGAAAAGCGATCGAAGTCCACTCTCAAGAATGACACAACTTGAAGGAATATATCGTGAATATATTTTTTATCTCTTATACATACGCTGGTCTACGGTTTAAACAGCATTGGGGTCGGTCATGCATAGTCCACTCCAATCCAGTACACCCAGACAGTTTGTGAAGAGTAAGGAATGATCACACAGAACAAAGTTCAAGCGCCAACTTAAGGTTAAGCACGACAAAGAATTTCACATACATCAGAACAAGTTGGGTCGTCCACTCAACACAGTCAGGATCGGTCACACAGCATAATATAGTTATACAGAGGGGTCACACGCAAGAAGCCAGCTCAAGAATGATACTGCCCAAGGTGGCAGGGCTCGTACATCCTACAAAGATCGCCCATATTAAGTATCTTATTCTTGTACCAAAGAAATCGGTCGTACAAGACGAAGAGAAGAATTGGTTCCGGTCACGTGTTCCATTCTGTAGTCGTTCGTCCACGCTACCCTGATCGATCGTACGTAGTAGGGAACACAAAGATGCAAGAAGTCGCACATGCATCCCATGTCCGCTCATGGATTTCAACCTCAATCGCTCGCTCATTCCACAATCAATCACTAATGCTGCATTCATATGCTACCTACCGATCCGACAGATATCAATTACAAAGCGATCGCACATATATCTACTCTACAAGCTTTGATTGGTCGCCCATCTACCATTAGATACAGATGCTCCAACCAGATGGTGTGTGCCAATCAATTACGAAAGGTTTTGAAACACCCCACCTCCAATAAGGTCACTCTCAAAGGGAATGCCTTAACTTTGGTGGAGGGTTATAGGTACAAGTCATAGAAAATTTACAAGACAGATAAATTTAAGCAAGGGAATTGAAACATTTATTGCATACGTAGTTCAAAACAAAAGCATTACATCAAATTGTCTCAAAACAACTTCCAAAACATTACACCATAATTTCTGTCTTGATTATTTAATAAACAAGCATGAATCATAAATAAAACTGCATAAATCCCCAAGGATAATGTCCAAGGGCCATAGCCAATGCAAGAGAGTTCAAATCATACATCTACTTTCTTGAAGCTTGCAAAGAGTCTGATTAAGCTGAAGTATTCCCCCCATGTGGACCTGGTGGGGAAACGGAAGAAAAGAAGACGAAAGAAAACGGGTCAGACAATAAGTTTGGTAAGTTCGGTGATTACTAGTATTTAAACAAGGAAAGGGACCATGACAGTAATAACGGAATATAGGACAACACCCTAATATAAGATAAGAGGAACATGTGATCGCACCCATTACTATAGTCTCTGCACCTACCAACTATTGGTTCAACCAGCCCCACGTGTTTATAACAAACGATCCCCTTAATGATCGGCTCCTACTCGCATGCATTCATGTCATGTGTCATTCGGCCCCGCTTGACTGTAGCAACCAGTGCTAGTCCCACCATGGGGTGTATCAGTCCCTCTGGTGGCAACCTGACAGGATTTAAGATGCACGGTGTACACTACTGATGCCCAGTGCCTGATTTTTCCACTCCGAAGTACGTGCATGCCCATACTCCATCGGAACATACACTGGCCCACCAACCGCTGATGTTTTGACCGCTTATAATTCAGCCCAGTAATCGTGCCGCACCCTGCTTAGTTTCAGGGTACCATGATACATCTATGTGGGTTACTGTTGAAATGGGTCCCCGTTACTAGGGTTTTCTAATCAACATGTTTATTTGGTTAAGTGTCCAAGTTTACCTAACCCATCCATTCGTTTAGTTAACATGTTGAATCAGTTAAGTGTTTCCCTAATTGACGTAACCCTACCAATCCTGACTTAGCGTTAATTTATTAAAGCACCAACCACTCACATTAGACCGGTCATGTTGTGGTCACTGGATGTGCCGGTCGGTTCCGGGCAGATTTACACCACAACTCAATCTAACCTCGGGTTCTTTTTGGGCTTGATGCACTAACCACCAACATTAGACTTGTTGTGGTCACTGGATATGCCGGTTGGTTCCGGGCAGATTTACACCACAACCCAGTCTATCCTAGGGTTAGGCATATTCGACTTTTCTAAATTCATAATTTTCTGTATATGTCAAATTTCTTTATGTAGATTAAATTTAATCTAATCACGCCATAATAATCCTCTGATTATGCTCAACATAAATGGTATATCACTATACCATTTAATGAACAAATCTATGCCATGAATTTCATATTTTCCCATCGTTATCCCCGTAGAACATGCGTATGAATTACATAAGATGTTGGGCTAGCAAATTAGCCTAAACCGGTAAACAAAAAGGGGTAATAAACAAGGAACATAAAATAAACATAAAATAGCATATATTTAACTTATCTCATGTAACTTGGCATAGATGTACCATTATCTTAACTAAACAGGCAAAGGTGAACTTGTGACTAAGTTGGATCTAATTTTCATGTAAACTTGATATGGGTCTAACATGGAGGTTTAACATATAAACCACAATTTAGCATACTAACTTATGTATGTCAAAACATAAGAAAGCCACTATGAACATATTTAAATCAAAACTTGGCATGATAACTTATGTGTGTTACAACATAAGAGAACTACTACCAACATATTTAAATCACAACTTAGCATGATAACTTATGTTAAAACATAAGAGGATTACAAATCAAATCTTGCAACATAAATAGATTCAACTTGACATAGTTCTAAATATTCATGAATGTTGATCTAACATGTAAGCATGTGATTTAGATCATAAATTTGCAAATAACCATTAATTACAACATGACATGTTTCACTATTTTGTGGCATAATAAGTTCTTTACCCAATCGTAATAGATTCCAATGACATAGAATATAGTATGTTTATCACCACAAACATATAGGCATGATCAATCGCAACAGTAATTTAAGATACATTAGAATCAAACTTCATTATCTCATACATAAGCATCATTCCATATTCGAGTTACAACATGCCATGATTTCATTTAAAAAGAACGTTTAAATCTGCGTAATAACCGACTTACAAACTAAAAGGAATTCTTGCATTCTGAAATCTGAATTTTGAAATTGGTGATGTGCGCCTTTGATGAAGATCGTTGAATTAAACTCGTTTTAATTTGATTTTAGATGTAAGCTTTTAACTTGTCTTTGATTTGAAAATGGTGACGGCTACTCCAAGTTCTCTACTGACGGCATTTCAGTTCTAGGATTATTTTCTTGTGTGTTTTTAGGTTGAGCATTGAGTTGTTTATATAGAATTTCAGTTTAATTATAGCCGTCGGATAAATCTATGGTTAATCACAGCCACTCAGACCAGATCAGGACCATCCAGAAACCCTAGTGACTTAGCAGCATGTCATCAGTCGTTCAAATTTCAGATCTGGCCGGGGGCCAGGTCGACCTCTGGGGGGGAGGTCGACACTAGGGTCGACCCCCTGGTCGACCTGCCTGGGCGGGAATTTTCCCGCCCAGCCCGCTTCTAACTTCTTCTTGAATTTGAATTCGTTTTTCGAGCTGTTAGAATTTATTTGAATTTTCTGGAAACTTATGACAGCCCTAACTTCTTCATACGAAGTCCAATTTACGCAAACTCGGGCTCTATCTCAACCAGAATTCTTAGACGAACACATGGCGTAACCTGTTTCCCTTAATTCTCAAATTTTAAATTAATTATTCTGAGATTCATTATTGCAACGTTAACAGAAAGTACGGGGTGTTACATTTTCCCCTCCTTTTAGGATTTCGTCCCCGAAATCTTCAAGTCGAGAAGAACTTATATCCTACCATCCAATCACCCATCTACTCAACCATCAAACACAGGCGTCCATTGTCCTTAAAAGATTTCTAATGCTTCATGATCATATGCATTATGTGTATATGTCCTTATCTAATGTAAAATCAGGCGGTCTACTGATTTAGTTGACCTCCTTAATGCTAATTATGTCGGTGCCATGAGTCCATTGTGAATGCAATTTTTTTCCTACTCAAAATTTCTTACATGAGTGCACAATCATTCATACAAATGCAACATCCATATGATAACATATCAAACTTCAATCCATATACAAATACATATATGCATATGCATTATGAAAGTGACTGAGTCGATCTAGTACCTAACGTGTGTGTATATGCATCCACTAGCAACCATAGTAACCACTTGCAACCACTTGCAACCATCAATCATAACATGTTTCAATTACATGTTTACATCCACATGGGTTCGTACCTAAGGATAAAGGATAGGATCGAGGATATATACCTAAAAAGATAGATACGAGCATAAACTTAAAGAAAAAGAGATTAAAGACATACCCTCAAAAAGAAAAGGGCAGGTTGTGTGTATTTTGTCCTCAGTTTCCTAAGTCGCACCTTCCTCGGTGTCGCTCCATTGAATTTTAACGAGCTTAACTGCGTGGTTGTGTCTCCCAAGATGCGGGTTGGAACCCTCCTCATAGTTGCTTCTCGTTCAACTTCAACTTCTTCTAGCATACTTGGTTCTACTAATTCCGCAGTTTCGTGTAAGCATTTCCGCAGGTGAGAGACGTGAAAGACATTATGAACCCCCGGTCAACCTTTCGGGGAGCTGTACCATATAAGCCATCTTCCCAATCTTCTCGATGATAGGGAACGGCCCTACAAATCTTGGTGCTAACTTCCCTGCGGATCCAAAGCGAATGACGTTCCTCAAAGGAGTTACTTTAAGGAACACCTTGTCTCCAACTTCGAACTCAAGGTTAGTTCTTCTTTTGTCTGCATAGGACTTTTGTCTATCTTGGGCAGTCTTCATTCTTCTTCGTATTAAGTCTACTTTCTCTGAAGTTTCCCTGATTATGTCTGGCCCAAGTATGAGCTTGTCTGTGGACTCCCACCAGCAAGTTGGTGACCTGCACGGTCTTCCATATGGAGCTTCGAAAGGTGCCAAGCCTATGGTGGATTGTTAGCTATTGTTGTAAGCAAATTCCACCAAAGGTGGATGATCCTCCCATGTATCTCCGAAGTCAAGAATTCATAGTCTCAAGAGGTTTCTAATACTCTATTGACTCTTTCCATCTGCCCATCGGTTTGAGGGTGATAGGCCGTGCATAAGCATAACTGTATGCCTACAGCCTCTAGTAAACTCTTCCAAAACTCGCTCGTGAAGATAGGGTCTCGTTCACTCACTATGCTGAAGGGTATCCCATGGAGACGAACTATCTCCTTAAGATATATGGATGCTAGAGATGAGGAAGTCCTTCTACTCTTGACGGGTATAAAGCGGGCGCTTTTTGTGAGCCTATCCACAATTACCCAAATGCTGGTATTTCCCCTTCTTGACCTAGGAAACCCATCTTCAAAGCACATCGAGATGCTATCCCATTTTCATTGTGGGACCTCTAGAGGATGGAGCAGACCACCGGGCTTCTTCTGCTCCACCTTGACCTGTTGGCATATTAAACACTTAGAAACAAATTCAGCTACGTCTTGCTTCATGCCATTCCAAAAGAAAACCCTTTTGATGTCTTTATACATTTTGTCTCCGCCTGGGTGTATGGTCTGTTTGGAATGGTGTGCCTCTTCTAAAACCGCCTTTACCAAATCCCTTACTTGTGGGACACATAGTCTTCCTTCTCGTCTCAACCAGCCCTTGGCATCAATGGAGTATCTATTGAGGTGACTGGAAGTCTCACCATTAATTAACTTGTCCAGCACTTCAGCTAGCTGAGGGTCTTCTCTTTGCGCGGCTCCGATTGAGTCTAATAGAGTTGGTCGCAATTCTAGCGTTGCTAGCAAGCCAAGTACAAAGTCAGAGGAGGGTTTGAAGTTAAAGCTTGCTATGAAGTCCAAGTTTTTCCTTTCCACAAAGAGAGGGCTTAAGATCAGTTTCTTTCTACTGAAGGCGTCTACTACTGCATTGCCCTTGCCAGGAGTGTAGGAAATCTCAAAATCGTACGAGGCAAGAAACTCCATCCACCTTTGCTGCCTCAAGTTGAGATCTTTCTGCGAGAATAGGTATTTCAATGATTTATGGTCAGTATACAGTTCAAAGTTCTCACCTAGGAGATAATGGCGCCAAGACATAAGCGCGAAAACGATGGCTGCCAACTCTAGGTCGTGGGTTGGGTAGTTTTTCTCATGTACTTTCAACTGCCTTCCACCATAAGCTACTACCATCCCTTATTGCATCAGAACAGTGCTTAGTCCCGTTCCGCAGGCATCTGTGTAAACCGTAAACATCTTGCTTCCACCAGGCAATATCAGAACTGGGGTTGTTGTTAGAGCCGTTTTCAAATGTTGGAAAGAAATATCGCAATCCAAATCCCAATTGAAAGCTAGGTTCTTCTTTGTCAATCTTGTTAGTAGAGCTGAGGGTTTTGCAAAATCTTTGATGAGCTTTCGATAAAAGCCCGCTAGCCCGAGAAAGCTTCAGACTTTGGTTGCGTTTCGAGGAACCTTCCAATCTTGCACAGCAACCACTTTTGCAGGGTCCACAGCTAACCCCTCTTTGGACACCACATGTCCAAGGAACCTAACTTCTTCTCTCCAGAAATGGCATTTGGAGAATTTCACCTTCAGCAAATGTGCACGGAGAGTATCCATGACTTCCCTTAAGTGTTGAGCATGCTCTTCCTCACTTTTTGAGAAGATCAAAATATCATCCACGAAGACCACCACAAACTTATTAAGGAACTCGCGGAACACCCTACTCATTAAATCAATGAAGTAAGCAGGTGCATTTGTCAAGTTGAAAGGCATGAAAAGCCACTCGAAGAAACCATCGGGCGTTCTGAACGTGGTTTATCAATGCTGTCTTCAGCCACTCTTAGCTGATGAAACCCGGTAGCTAAATCTAATTGGGAGAAAACCGATGCACCTACAAGCTGATCGAACAAATCATCTATTCTTGGGAGTGAGTGTCTATTCTTCTTGGTTATCTTGTTTAGCTCCCTATAATCAACACACAAACGAAGCGAACCATCAGCTTTTGTCGCGAACGCTACCGGAGCACCCCATTCAGAAATACTCCGTCTTATGAACCCCTTTTCAAGCAGCTTTTTGATTTGCTTGCTGAGCTTCTTTCTCTCCCTTGGGTCCATGTTCCTAATGAGTAAAGCAACGGTCTTTGCATTATCAACGAGTAATATGCGGAAGTCTATCTCCCGCTTCGGAGGTAAGCCCTTTACCTCTTCAAACACATCCGAGTATTCACGGACTACCCTTACAGACTGTAAGTTCTCAACAGACGCATCAAGAGATTCTAGATAACTAAGCATGATGGAGTTCATGGGATTACAAGAAATTTCGAGAGTGTTACCAAGGCGAGTCATGAGTCTAACCACTCTCTTATAACAATCGACGACGGCGCCATTACTGGATAGCCAGTCCATGCCTAGAATCAACCCATAGCCCGTGACGCCCAAAACAAAGGCATTACATCTAAACCCAACGCTTAGTATAGATATTTCAAATCCAAACAAACCATTGACAAATAGGCTGGGCCCCCAATTGGATTTGAAACTACCAAGGGATCCTCTACTATACTGGCGTCTTGGTGCAGAGATTCCACTAAAGCAGTTGATATAAAAGAGTGCGATGCACTAGGGTCAAATCGTGTATGAACATGATGATCAAAAAGATAAACTAAACTTTCTTCAGAAATATTTCTACCTCGTTCTTGCGGAGGTGTCGTGAAAGCGTGAACTTGTCCTCCCGAAGAAGGTCCAGCTCCCTACTCTTGCTTCTTTGGGCCGGCCCTAGCCATGTGTCCTGTCTCACCACAATGGAAACAGCCACCCATCTTCCTTTTCTTCTTCTTGCAGTCTTTGATCAGGTGCCCGGGAATGCCACAGAAATTAAACTTTCTCTTTTCACGGATTTGTTATTCTACCCGCCTTTCTTTGAATCAACCTTCTTGTTTTTCGACCCTTCCCCCTTCTTGTCTGGAGGCACTTCCGCTTTTACCTCATTCTTGCCCTTGTCTTCCTTATGTAAGAGTGCCATGTCCACTAACCTCTCGTAAGTATCCCCCATAGGTATATGGGTCATCAGCAAGCTGTGATGTGGCTCATTAAATCCCTTGACAAAATGGATAGCCTTCTTATGACAAGTATTCACTAACTCCAGTACAAATCGGGCCAGCTGATTAAATTGGTTGACGTACTCCTTGACCGTTATACTTCCTTGCTTAAGAGATAAGAACTTTTCCAGCTGTAGACTTCACTCAGCTTGTGAGAGGAATTTCATCTCAAACCTTATTTTGAAATCCATCCATGTTTCAACAGGTCTTTCAGCGTTAGTGACTTCCCACCAATAGGAAGCTTTGTCTTTGAGCAACCACACTGCCAATTGTATCTTTTGTCTATCATCCACCTCGAAGATATCGAACAGATCCTCAATTTCTTTGAGCCAATTCCTTACTTCTACAAATGATTCGGTTCCCTTGAAATCCTTTCCACCCATGGCCCTAAAGTCTCTACTAATCTTTGGGAAGGCATTTGCACGAGGAGGAGTAGGAGGAGGAGGTGGAGGAACCGCTGCAGCTGGAAAAGGAATATCTGCTGGGCCTACGTCGTTGGCCCTAGCCTCTAAGTACCTCCTGAACCAGCCAGGTATCGGCACACCCTCTGGAAGGTTAAGATTCCCAGACATGCTGAAACGAAAAAGAAAAGATTCAAAACAAAGGATAGAATGATATGGCATATGGCTTTTGGGGGATTATGCCTTTAAATTAAAATAAAACTTTTTTTTTCTTGTAAAATGCTTCTTTATATTTCTTTTTGAAAATAGTTTTCCAAAAAATCTTATCTGATCTGGTAAACCTTTGCTTTGATACCAAGTGAAACACCCCACCTCCGTTAAGGTCACTCACAAAGGGAATGCCTTAACTTTGGTGGAGGGTTATAGGTACAAGTTACAGAAAATTTACAAGACAGATAAATTTAAGCAGCGGAATTCAAATATTTATTGCATACGTAGTTCAAAACAAAAGCATTACATCAAATTGTCTCAAAATAACTTCCAAATCATTACATCATAATTTCTGTCTTGATTATTTAATAAAGAAGCTTGAATCATAAATAAAACTGCATAAATCCCCAAAGGTAATGTCCAAGAGCCATAGCCAATGCAATAGAGTTCAAATCATACATCTACTTTCTTGAAGCTTGCAAAGAGTCTGATTAAGCTGGAGTATTCCCTCCCTGTGGACCTGAGGAGGGGGAAACGGAAGAAAAGAAGACAAAAGAAAACTGGTCAGACAATAAGTCTGGTAAGTTCAGTGATTACTAGTACTTAAACAAGGAAAGGGACCATGATAGCAATAACGAAATATAGGACAACACCCTAATATAAGATAAGAGGAACATGTGATCACACCCATTACTATAGTATCTGCCCCTACCAACTATTAGTTCAACCAGCCCCACGTGTTTATAACAAACGATCCCCTTAATGATCGGCTCCTACTCGCATGCATTCATGTCCTGTGTCATTCGGTCCCGCTTGACTATAGCTACCTGTGCTGGTCCCACCATGGGGAGTATCAGTCCCTCTTGTAACACCCCACCTTTGCTAGGGTCACTCACAAAGGGAATGCACTAGCTTTGGTGGAGTATTATCTAGGTAAACATACATAGAAATATTACAAGACAGAACATAAATAAAACAACGGAAGGAAAACCCAAATTTCATTGCTTTAAAATCTAGTAAGGTCTAAAGCCTTTTACATCAAAATGCTATTAAGTCAATTACATCGAAATCTATCTTGCAATAGTAAAGAAGCATAAAACCATAGTTATAAATCATTCCCAAATAAAGCAAAGCAAGCCATAGCCAAGAGAAATCCAAGCCGTACATGAAAGAGCTTTGGAGCTTGGTAAGATCCGAACTAAGTTGTATTCCCACCCTACGAACCTGGGGGGGGGGGAACGGAAGAAAAAGAGGCAAAACAAAACGGGTCAGTCATAAAGACTGAGTAAGTCCTAGTGACTTTCAGCATAAAAACAGGTAAAGATAATATGGCATGAATAAACTGAAAGTAAACATAAGCATGATGACAAGATAAGCTACAGGAAAGATAACTAAGAATAACCTCATATGGTTTTTGTCAAGTATAACATCGCCAGGTTTCCATTCAAGATAAACTAAGCATAATTTCGCAAGATTTCTATCAAGCATCGCATGATTTCTCTGCTTTACCATTAAAATATTTCTATGATATCTATTTGCTCTGCACCAACCGTACTAGTATCCCAACCCGTGTCATGTGTTGACTATAAAATGATCCCTTGCCCAATGTCATGAAATGATCCATTACTTGGTCTAACGAAACGATCTATTAATCGATCGGCTCCCTGCAAGTCCTATCTCGTTCATGTGTCTGTGTCATACGGCCCTATCACGAATGTAGTCACTTGTGCTAGGTCCACCATAGGGTGTATCAAGCCCTAGGGTGCCAACCACTGACACGAATCAAGCACGCACAGTGTAAACCTACTGGTGCCCAATGCCTGCTTTTTCAACTCCGGACTACGTGCACGATCGTAGTCCGCCTGAACCTACAATGGCGCACCTACTCAGCCGTCGTTCTGGTCTCTTACAATCAGCCCAGTAATCGTGCCCCACCCTGCCTAGTTCCAGGGTACCATGATACATCTAGTGGGTTACTGCTGAAAAGGACCGCGTAACTAGGGTTTCCGTCCAGCAGGTTAAGTGTTGTCATTTAAATTCGAGACTTAACCCCATCAGTCTATCATGTCAAGTTGGTTAAGTGTGGTCATTCAAGTTCGTGACTTAACCCGTCTACGTATCATGTCAAATTGGCTAAGTGTTGTCGTTCAAGTTCATGACTTAGCCCTACGAATCATGTGTCAAGTTGGTTAAGTATGTTCAAGTGATTCGTGACTTAACCCTACCAAACCATCGTGTCAAATTGGTTAAGTATATTCAAGCGGTTCGTGACTTAACCCTATCAAGTCATCGTGTCAAATTGGTTAAGTATATTCAAGCGGTTCATGACTTAACCCTATCAAGTCATCATGTCAAATTGGTTAAGTATATTCAAGCGGTTCATGACTTAACCCTATCAAGTCATCGTGTCAAATTGGTTAAGTATATTCAAGTGGTTCATGACTTAACCCTATCAAGTCATCGTGTCAAATTGGTTAATCATATTCAAGCGGTTCATGACAAAACCCTATCAAGTCATTAATTCATTTATGCACCCCAACCTCTCACATCAGACCTGTTGTTGTGGTCACTGGATAAGCCGGGCGGTTCCGGGCAGAATTAATCCATTACTTGGTCTAACTGGATAAGCCAGTTACTGCAAACAATAGGATCCAATGTGGGTAGTTGGTCATATCACACTTGAAAACCCAAGGTTACATGTCAGTTTCTAGTTCATTCTAAATGTCATGTCCATGTTCAAGTTTCATGTCAAGTTCATGTCTAGTTTCATGGCGAGTTTCATGTCAAGTTTCATGTTTTCACTTATGCCTATTATCAAGTTAATGATTCATATTCATAACCAATTCATGTTTCAAGTTCATAAGCATGTTTACGTGCCTTCTAGATGTCCAATACATACCAACTACCCAGAACCCAACTTAGGCGCGTTCATATTAAACATTCTCCAAGTCATAAATTATCATATATGTTTCTACTCCAAATTTTACATAATTAACATATGCCCAAGTCCTAGGTTACATGTCAGTTTTTACATATGCCCTATTCATACCAGATTTACATATGTTCAATTCATGTCGTTTTACATATGTCAAGATTCATGATTTTCATGTTTACAAAGCTATGTTCAATTTACATAGATCCAGTTTTATACCCAAAATTATATGTATAACATGTTTACACCAATTTACCCATAACGAGTTCTAGCCAAATTACATATATCAAGATCCATGTCAAATTACATATATCAAAATCCATGTCAAATTATATATGCCAATCCCCATTATTGCAATTACTCTTATAATGATAATACCCAAATATTCAATTTTTATGTTATGCCATCAATTCCACCAAACACATATATCCAAATAGGTATTATCCCAAGATTCCCTCATATTCAATCGTATGAAAATCGCGGTTTAGGCCTAGATCCGAAATTGATCTAGCTTCACCAAAGAAAATAAATAGGGGAAGGTAGAATTTGTGTAACAATAGGTATAGAGAGGAAACTGGCATAAAAACGTCATCTCAAGCATAAAAGATAGATCTTGAGAATAACATTAACATGAACTGATTTACAACAGGCTAAATAGATCATGAACTTGACAAAAGAATAAAGATAGAAAAGCCCAAAACTCAAGATTCAAGAGGAAACAGAAATAGACTTGAACCGATGAACATGCTTACATCCAATTACACTTTATTCCATGGCCATATTATAATTAAGCATTTCAATCTAAAAAGTAACTAGAACTTACATTGATTGGCTAAGAGAGGACAAATCGATTCGTTGTCGCGTTGAAATGTCTAACTTGATTAATCTTCTGATTTGATTCAATATGGTCTAGGCGTCATTGCTTGAAGCCGTTGAATCTTTACTTGAATCCTAACTAGATTTGAATCTCCTCTTGAAAGACTTGAACAACATATCCTCGACTCAGACTTATGTATTACTTTATTCATTTTCTCAGAGGCAGCATAAAGACAGAATGAAATGGTGTAGAGAGAATGAGGCGAGAGGCTGTTTATATAGGATTTGGCGGACGAACCTAGGCAGAAAACGAGACCAGGTACATCAGAATGCACCCAGGCCCAAAAGCAGATTCGGGGACCAGGTCGACACCCAAGTTGACTGCGCAGTCGACCTGGTCTTGGGGGTGTCGACTGCCCAGTCGACTCCCCAGTCGACCTGGGTGCTGGACGGGAAATTTCCCGCCCAGTCTGTCTGGATTTTGAAATTCGAATTTTGAACTCGAATTCGAGCTGTTTCGAACTCAGAAAATTCCTGAAACTTCGGACGGTCATATCTCCCTCATACGGACTCCGATTCTCGCAAACTCGGACTCGTTTCCAAGTAGAATTTCGAGATGGACGCAATGGCACAACCCGTTTCCCTTGATTCTGATCTTAAAATTTAATTCTGCCTTGATTTATGATTTTAACATGTCGTTAAAATTCGGGTTTTTACACCTCTGGTGGCAACCTGACACGATTTAAGATGCACGGTGTACACTACTAGTGCCTAGTGCCTGATTTTCCCACTCTGGAGTACGTGCATGCCCATACTCCATCGGAACCTACACTGGCCCACCAACCGCCGATGTTTTGACCGCTTATAATTCAGCCCAGTAATTGTGCCCCACCCTGCCTAGTTTCAGGGTACCATGATACATCTATATGGGTTACTGCTGAAATAGGTCCCCGTTACTAGGATTTTCTAATCAACATGTTTATTTGGTTAAGTGTCCAAGTTTACCTAACCCACCCATTCGTTTAGTTAACATTTTGAATCAGTTAAGTGTTTCCCTAATTGACGTAACCCTACCAATCCTGACTTAGCTTTAATTTATTAAAGCACCAACCACTCACATTAGACAGGTCTTGTTATGGTCACTGGACGTGCCGGTCGGTTCCGAGCAGATTTACACCACAACTCAGTCTAACATCGGGTTCTTCTTGGGCTTGATGCACTAACCACCCACATTAGACAGGTCTTGTCATGGTCACTGGATATGCTGGTCGGTTCCGGACAGATTTACAACACAACTCAGTCTAACCTAGGGTTAGGCATATTCGACTTTTCTAAATTCAAATTTTTCTGTATATGTCAAATTTCTTTATGTGGATTAAATTTAATTTAATCACGCCATAATTATCCTTTGATTATGCTCAAGATAAATGGTATATCAATAAAACATTTAATGAAAAATCTATGCCATGAATTTCATATTTTCCCATCGTTATCCCCGTAGAACATGCGTAGGAATTACATAAGATGTTGGGCTAGCAAATTAGCCCAAATCGATAAAAAAAAAGGGGTAATAAACAAGGAACATAAAATAAACATAAAATAGCATACATTTAACTTATCTCATGTAACTTGGCATAGATGTACCATTATCTTAACTAAACAGGCAAAGGTGAACTTGTGGCTAAGTTGGATCTAATTTTCATGTAAACTTGATATGGGTCTAACATGGAGGTTTAACATATAAACCACAATTTAGCATACTAACTTATGTATGTCAAAACATAAGAAAGCCACTATGAACATATTTAAATCACAACTTGGCATGATAACTTATGTGTGTTACAACATAAGAGAACTACTACCAACATATTTAAATCACAACTTAGCATGATAACTTATGTTAAAACATAAGAGGATTACAAATCAAATCTTGCAACATAAATAGATTCAACTTTACATAGTTCTAAATATTCATGAATGTGGATCTAACATGTAAGCATGTGATTTAGATCATAAACTTGCAAATAACCCCCAATTTACAACATGGCATGTTTCACCATTTTGTGGCATAACAAGTTCTTTACACAATCGTAATAGATTCAAATGACATACAATATAGTATGTTTACCACCACAAACATATAGGCATGATCAATCGCAACAGTAATTTAAGATACATTAGAATAAAACTTCATTATCTCAAACATAAGCATCATTCCATATTCGAGTTACAACATGCCATGATTTCAATTAAAAAGAACGTTTAAATCAGCGTAATAACCAACTTACAAACAAAAAGGAATTCTTGCATTCTGAAATCTGAATTCTGAAATTGGAGATGCGCGCCTTTGATGAAGATCGTTGAATTAGACTCGTTTTAATTTGATTTTAGATGTAAGCTTTTAACTCGTCTTTGATTTGAAAATGGTGACGGATACTCCAAGTTCTCTACTGATGGCATTTCAGTTCTAGGGTTATTTTCTTGTGTTTTTTTAGGTTGAGCATTGAGTTGTTTATATAGAATTTCAGTTTAATTATAGCCGTCGGATGAACCTAGGGTTAATTACAGCCACTCAGACCAGATAAGGACCATCCAGAAACCCTAGTGATTCAGCAACATGTCATCAGTCGTTCAAATTTCAGATCTTGTCGGGGGCCAGGTCGACCCCCAAGTCGACCCTATGGTCGACCCCCAGGTCGACCTCTAGTGGGGAGGTCGACACTAGGGTCGAACCCTGGTCGACCTGCCTGGGCGGAAATTTTCCCGCCCAGCCCGCTTCTGACTTCTGTTTGAATTTGAATTCGTTTTTCGAGCTATTTGAATTTATTTGAATTTTCTGGAAACTTCTGACAACCATAACTTCTTTATACAAAGTACAATTTACGCAAACACGGACTCTATCTCAACCAGAATTCCGAGGCAAACACAATGGTGTAACCCGTTTCCCTTAATTCTCACATTATAAATTAAGTATTCTTGGATTCATTATTGTAACCTTAAAAGAATGTATGGGTTGTTACAGGCTTATCATGATGATCAGGTCAGTTGTTCTTATACTAACCAAGAAGCTTTGACAAGCCGCCTATACGCTCATCGACTGTCCACCCATTCAATGTATTCAAATTTATGCAGCCACTCACTCCTATGCAACCGCTCGCTCCAATGAGGTCGCTAGTACAAGATAGCTAAATACAACTATTGACCGATTGGCTACAGCTAGGCGGTGGCATTTCCATAATTAATATAGTGAACGACTCCTAACCTGCATATATGGATTTCAGTTAATTTCTTCAGGGGAGCCCACCTATAAATAGGCCATGGATTCAACCGTAAAGAGGATCGGGAACTTGCAACCACGAAGTGCTGCTAAATTCATTCCTCCACCATTCCTTAAACATTCTCAACCAACATCGTCATCTCCAATTGAAGGATCTTCATCCATTTACCCATGGTATCCATTAAGATCTTATAAGTGAAAAAGGTCAAAGACATCCTCCTTCTCCGTCGCTCATCCGTCCTTCTCCTCCACAGCTTCCGCCATTCCTCTACTGAATTCCATTAATTTAGGCGAGATTTGTATGTAAGAGTCAAAATATGTTGAGAGTTGAGAGAATGAGAAGATGTATGAACAAAGAGAATTTACACGCTTTGTAATCGTCATGACAACAGAAACAACCTTCATAGTGGACATAGGCCTAGCTTAGGGCTGAAACACTCTGAAACCTTGTCTCCATTTTACTTTCCTCACATTTTTACTTTCAACTTTTGTTGAGTGTGGCCCATTTTTTTCCTAACTATATTGGTGAAGTATGTTTCTCACACCTTTGGTGCTTGAGCCATTTTTTGGTGAAAACATTTGGCGCCCATCGTGGAGCTGTGTTTGTATTTCCTTCCTTCACACTTTCCTCTAATTCCAACAGCCTACCCTTGATGTCCTAAACTGCTTCCTTCCTCGAAGCCATGGCCGATTCGAAGAAAAATAACAAGTCCGTTAGAGCTACCCCGATTGTTGAGGATATTCATGGTGATGAAGCTACACCACAAACTTTGAATCAAGAAGTTGAGGAGACCTCTAGGTGATCTATAGTGAGAGATGAATTGAATGTGGTTGTGACCAGCTTGAATGAAAAAATGGATGCTACGACAAAAATAATAATGGAAAGGCTTGACGCCCCGATTAATGCTCAAGCCAATCTTCCCCCACCGAATGTTGTAAATAATGTTGATGAAAAAGAGGCCTCTTCAGCCTCAGACCCTAGTCGATCCTACTTCATAGTAGAAGACAAGGGTGGGGCCAGTGTTGAGGAATCTAAGGTCAAATACCCACAACACGAGGAGAAACGTGCAACTCAGAGCGTCACAAGTCCTATCAAAAGGACACCTCTCAAAAGAGGTGCAAAACATCGGAGCTTGAATCGCGATCGCACCAATAAAAGCAATATTGCCAATCTTGTGGAACAAATGAGCGATGAGAAGCGCATTGCAGATATGATCCAGCGAATAATGAAAGAAAAAAACGATCCAAGAGGATGAAGAGGAAGAATGGGAATTTTCACCCAGTAAAAACACGTTTACAGAAAGAATCCATCAATCATAGTTTCCTAAGAAATTCACACCCCAGACAATAACACCTTATGGTGGAACTGGAGACCCAAACATCTTCCTACTCATGTATGATCAACACATGAACGGATCTAGGGCAACTGATGAGACAAAATGCTTGTACTTTCTCATTTGTCTAGAGGGTGTGGCTTCACTGTGGTTCACTAGACTTCCACCTAAATACATTGATCAATTGGTCGATTCGGCGATAAGATTTCAAGACCAGTTCCGTCTTCAAACAACCATAGCAAGGGATGTTATGTCGCTCAGCGAGATGGAACAGATGCTTAGAGAAACCATCAACGCTTTTCTTACATGATTCCATGCTGCAGCGGCGGAAGTCATAGAATCGGAACCTTGGTACCTATTGGCAGCTCTGAAGGGTGCTATTGATAAGAAATCAGAATTTCGGGAATTGGCTCAAGATGAAGAAAACCAAAACTATAAAGAAGTTCTACAAGAAAGGCGAAGAATATAAGAGCGTGGAAGATGATGCACCGAATGTTCAGAGGGTCATAGAAAGTAGTACTATCAAAGACGGGAAAGGCAACGAGTTCCAAACCATTAAGAAGAATGATTCTGAGAAGAAGAGGTGAAGTGATGAGAAGGATAGAAAAGTCTACAAGAAAACGCGGCTTTACAAGCATTCAGAATTGACTCTCTTAAATGAAACCCCAGAGAGTATCTACCCCACCACAAAGGATTCAGGCATCTTTCCGCAAACGAAGGCTCAAAAGATTACTGAGCAACAAGCCAACTCCAGTAAATTCTGCCATTTTCATAATCAGTCAGGTCATAACACTAGTGAATGTCAGCACCAGAAAAGTTTAATCGAAGAACTCATCAGAAAGAACCAAATTCAACAGTATGTGAAGAATCCTCAAAACACTTCGACTACCCAGGGACAGAACAATACCACCAATCAATTCGGTTTGGTAGAGAAAGCTCAGGCACCCGTTGATTCATGGCCAGTGATCAACATGATCTTCGACAGGCTCCACCCAGCCGGAAGTAACAGGGCAGATATGGAAAGGTATGCTAACGAGCTGAAGGGTGTCTCGAAAGAAGAAAGGTGCATGATCCAAAGCAATGAGCTTCGAATAAAGATACCCAAGACATCGACCGATGATGTGGTATTTGGAGATAAAGATGCTGATGGATTACTTGCACCAATGGCAGATGCCATTGTAGTCACAATTGGTCTTGGCCCTGCAATTGTGAAAAGAGTCCTAGTTGACACAAGGGCATCCGTTAATGTGATCTTCATAAATACGTTACAGAAAATGAACCTTTCTATGACAGAAGTGTGAGCCTGTCCAAACAAAATCCATGGATTTACCGAACAACCCATGCAACCCATTGGTATAATTGGCTTGCTCGTCGAACTAGCAAATCGGGAACGCAAGGTCTCTATGATGCAAACCTTCATCTTGGTGGACGAGCTCTCCGCCTACAATGCGTTCCTCAGGTAACCGACCCTCGCAGGCTTTAAAATTTCACTAGCTCCATGGTGTTTAACTACGAAGTTTCCAACTGGGAATGGAATTGGTATAATTAAGGGCGATCAGGCCACTGCAAGGGATTGCTATGTGACAGAGCTGCATGAGGAAAATAAGAAAAACTTGGAGAAGAATGCGGAGGCTCCGCCCAGCGTTCACGAACTCCCCTTATAGCAATTAAGGAACGGTCCTTGCACTGGCCAACATAGTGGAGTGCAAAAGGAAATCGATCCTAGAAAAGCAAGTGCCGAGGAAGAAAGAGCGGACTCGGCTGAGATCACAAATTCTATAGCTGTTAATCCGAAGGATCCAAACCGTATGCTGAATATAGGATCTCAATTGAGCCCCGAATTGAAGAGTCAACCAATTATCTTTTTAAAAGCTAATGTGGATGTGTTTGCATGGAACCATTCTGACATGAGCGGCATTTCTCTAGATGTTGCAGTTCATAAACTTAATATTAATCCACATTTTCCATCTATTAAACGGAAAAGAAGGGCCCAAGGGCTAGAAAGATCAAAGGCCTTGAAGGAGGAAGTTGGCAGGCTAATGGAGACCAACTTCATCACGGAATCTACCTCCCCAATCTGGGTTTCCAATCATGTACTTGTAAAGAAAGCAAACGGCAAATGGCGTGTTTGCGTAGACTATTCAGATCATAATAAATCTTGTCCAAAGGATAGTTTCCCTCTTCCCAGAATAGATCAATTGTTGGATTCCATGGCTGGGCATGAGTTGCTGTCTTTTATGGATGCGTATTATTGCTATAATCAAATCATGGTGTATGGACCATATCAAGAGGACACAAGTTTTTTCACTGATCTTGGCCGATATTATGATAAAGTAATGCCATTTGGCCTAAAGAATGCAGTGTCGACTTACCAGCGATTGGTGAATGCTATGTTCAAAAAACAAAACAGGTAAGACTATGGAAGTTTAAGTCGACGATATATTGGTAAAGTCAAGAAGGGGAATTAATCATTTGGAGGATTTAGCCCAGATGTTCGATATTCTACGCTGATTTGGTATGAAGCTAAATCCTTTAAAATGTTCCTTTGGGGTCAGTTCGGGCAAGTTCCTAGGATTCATGGTCAATTCTAGGGGCGTAGATGCCAATCTATAAAAAATAGCAACCTTAAAGGAAATACGCGCCCCCGGAACCAAGAAAGAGCATCAGCATTTAAATGGAAAAATTGCAGCTTTGAAACGCTTCATATCCAGGGCAATGGACAAATGTCTTCCCTTCTTCGATGCCCTTAGGAAAGGAAAGAAAGAGATACAATGGAATTCTGAATGCCAGAAAGCTTTCGAAGAACTAATCCAACACATGGTGACACCTCTAATGTTGTTGAAGCCTAGTGATGGAGAAGATTTGTTTGTATATCTGGAAGTATCTGCCCATGCTCTAAGTGTTGTATTGGTAATGGAGGATTCGAAGGTTCATAAATCGGTTTATTATATCAGTAAGAGATTATCCGGGGCAGAAATGAACTACCCAAAACTTGAGAAGCTCACTTATTGTCTACTTATTGCATCAAAGAAGCTTCGACCCTACTTTCAGGCTCAACATATCAAGGTCCTCAAGGATCAACCTTTGAGTTAGGTGTTGTTTCGACTAGAGACTTCCGGAAGGTTATTAAAGTGGAATATTGAGCTTAATCAGTATGACATTACATACCGTCCCCGAAAAGAAATTAATGGAAAAGCACTTGCATATTTTGAAACACCCCACCTCCGTTAGGGTCACTCTCAAAGGGAATGCCCTAATTTTGGTGGAGGTTTATAAGTATAAGTCACAGATATACAAGACAGATATAAGAACACATATTTTTGAACAGCGGAAAACAACAACTTTTATTTCATTAAAATACGTGTTACACCAACCATACCATAATTGTCTTACAATACTTCCAAAAACATAACATCTTTATAACTCTCTTGATTACATTATTTAAAGAAGCATAAAGAAAACATAAATAAACTGCAAAAGTCCCATAGTTGCTGTCCAAAGCCATAGTCCAAAACGAAAAGATCCAAGCAATACATTCTTTCTCTTCAAGCTGGATATGAAGGCTGGTCAAGCTGCGGTATTCCCTCCCTGTGGACCTGGGGGGGGGGGGGAAACGGAAGAAAAGAAGACAAAAGAAAAGTAGAGTCAGACATAAAGCCTGAGTAAGTCTAGGACTATTCAGTCTATGAATAAAGAACTGGGTATGACGAGTATAAACTAGAAATGGGAAAGCACCATAAACTTAGTTAAGTTGTCTAGGGTTGAATATACTATCGTACCCCATGTTAATCTCTGTACCCATATAAACTAGTTCCCAACAGGCACCCCACAATCAGGGTGAAGTGATCCATTTTATGATGATCGGCTCCTACTCGCATAGTTACATGTGTCTTACGGCCCTCGATGTTGTAGTTACCTATGCTGGTCCCACCATGGGGTGTATCCAGTCCCATGGTGGCGGCCCGACACAATCCTAGAATGCACAGGTATGCTACTGGTGCCCAGTGCCTTATTTTTCTGTGCCGGAGTGTGTGCACGCCCGCACCGCGTTAGAACCTACACTGCTGCACCACCGCCGTCGATTTGACCTCTTACAGTCAGCCCAGTAATCGTGCCCCACCCTGCCTAGTTTCAGGGTATCATGATACCTTATAGGGTTACTGCTGAAAAGGGTCCCCCGCTACTAGGTTTTTTCTTATTTCTAGCCAACATGCTAAGTTGGTTAAGTGTTTTATAAACCGAACCCCCAATCAGTCTGTTTAGTTTAGCATGTTCCATCTTGATTAAGTATTAATATTATTTACTTAATCCTATCAATCCTGACTCAGCCTTAATTGTCTTATTAAAGCCTTGACCTCTCACATTAGACAGGTATTGTTGTGGCTGCCTGTTGCCGGTTGGGTCCGGGCAGTCTTACGCCACAACTCAGTCTAACCTCGGATCCTTATTGGGCTCCATGTTTAACCACCCACATTGGATAGGTATTGTTGTGACTACTGGACAGCCGGGCGGTTCCGGGCAGGTTTACATCACAACTCAATCCAACCTCGGGTTAAACACATCGTATTTTCTACATTTACATATTTTGTCTTTCTTCTTTTTATATGTAAATATTTGCGACCCATTATTCAAATTCATCTTTATTGGTTAAGATTTATTTATGCCACTTAATTGTTTTTCAAAGTTATTGGCGTGCGTCAAACAAGCCAACACACATGTTCTATATTTTTAACCCAAACGTCATTTCCCCCGTTTTATTCGTTCGTTCCAATGTAAGGTGTGTTGGGTTTAATACTTAAACCCAATTTAGCCATATGAAAAGGGGAGGCTATAACATGGTGTTTATAAAGTGACATAAAAAAGGGAAGTGTGAACGCATGAACTTGCAACATAACGATCTAATTAACATAAGATAGGCATATGTGAACTTGCAATTGTGACATCATATAATCATGGCATAACATGAATCATTTTATCCATATAATCATAGCATAAACAATACTTAAACATAAATCATTCTATTCATATGGTTAATGCATAGACAATACTTAAACATGAATTATTTTATTCATATGATTATGGCATAAGCAGTACTTAAACATGAATTAGTCATATGATAATGGCATAAACTTAAACATGAATCGTAGGTTCAACTAACCATATAGACTTGAAATTAAGAATCTAACTAAATTAGATATCATTATTATTGGCACAGGGTCTTGACTAGAAATATAAGCCTATATTTTTATTTAGGCATAAACTAATCATGTTCATAAATTCACTACATGTTAACAAAAAGGGTACTTACTTTTGTCACTAATACAAAAGTATGGTTCAACTAGAATTATCCCAACCAAATCCTTATATGAATCATGGTTTTCATTCGACTCATAGAATTATAGCATAAACATATCTAAACTTACATCATGGTTTTTATTTTATCTATGTAAACTTGCAAGAGGAATATAATTCTAATGTAATTCTAATGTAACTTATGATAACAACATGAGCCTAAAAACATGCTTTTCAATTGGGCATAATAACGAACATAGTTTAGTCATGTTCATAAAATTAATACAAATTTACAAAGATGCGTGCTTTTGTCACTATCACAAAAATATGATTTTTATACTTGAACTATGATGCCAATTTCAACATAATCTTCATATGAATCATACTACTTAGGTGAATCAAATTACACTAAAGATGACCATAGAATTTTACATCATGTTGCCATAACAATAGAACATAGACTTGCATGAATTTCAAAATAAACTATTACAACATATGGTTTTTGTTTCAACATGAATCTTATACTTGCATTTACCAAATGGGCGTTGTAAATAACTACCACAAACATGTAGTTTTCAATATGAATCATATGCTTGCATAAGTCCCAATCAAAATTCCATAACATGTGGTTGTCAACATAAGCCACATACTTGTATGAATCAAACCATAGCATTGCCAAATCGTTTAGAATCAAAATAACATACAAATATAAGTCATTACTGCCACAATTCCATTTCGTTTCCAACGCAAATCGCGTACTTGCAAATATCCAATCGTATACCACAATATTCCCAAATCGTTTTGCATCAAAGCAACATACAAATAATAGATTATTATCGCCACAATTCCATTTCTTACATTACACAAATCAACACAATTATTTAATTCATATCGGAATAGCACTCTACTTACAACGTATGACGAATCTTCAATTCAGGAATCTGAATTCTGAATTTGGAGATGCTATCCTTTGCTGTAGGCGTTGCTTTGATTTGATTAACGTTGCTTTAAGCTTTGAATTATCTCCTAGTTGCCTCTCAATTTCTGACAGCTATACTTAGTCTCTCCTCAGCAACATGACGGTCTCATCTCCATTTTAGTTTATGTGAATTAGGGTTAGACTTAGGTCCTTTTTATAGAGTTTGTGAGTTGATTTAGACCGTCGATGAAGCTTGGTTCAATAATTGCCGTTCGTTTGAAGGAGAGACCAACCAGGAGCTGACACCTAGCCCTAGTGACAAGGCAAGGCTCAGAAAATCGACTAAACATAGACCTGGCCAGCCAGGACTTGACCAGACCTGACCAGTAGGTCATTTTTGACCTGGGCGCACTTGGCAGGTGCGCCAGGTCAAAAATGTACTGGCGCACTTCCCAAGTGCGCCAGTGCATTTTTGTGGCGCACTTCCCAAGTGCGCCAGTGCATTCTGACCCGTTTTCCGGTTTTTCGCCTAACTTCGTTCGTCCATATCTTCTTCATACGATATCCATTTTACGCAAATTCAGACTCTTTCTCTAGCAGAATTCCGAGACGAATGCAATGGCGTATCCCGTTTCCCTTAATTCTTTGATTTAAAATTAGTTATAGTTTAATTTGTGAATTACACGGTTATAGAATACACGGGGTGTTACATATTTCATCGTAGAATTTATTGACCGAGAAGATATAAAAGAGGAGACTGACACTAAAACCAACATCCAATGGAAATTATTCATTGATGGAGCATCAAACGATTACTGTTTTGAGGTAGGTGTAGTCCTGGAAACCCTTGAAGGAAGATCTATATGCTATGCGCTAAGACTAGAATTTTCATCAATGAATAACGAAGCCGAATATGAAGCCCTCATTGCAAGAATAAGACTAGCAAGAGAATTG
This sequence comes from Allium sativum, assembly GCA_030737875.1. NCBI lineage: Eukaryota > Viridiplantae > Streptophyta > Magnoliopsida > Asparagales > Amaryllidaceae > Allium > Allium sativum. Next base: position 518,981,395 of record CM060909.1, read on the forward strand.
CAGTGAAGACCATACAAATATTTAGTGATTCCTAAATAGTGGTGTGTTAGATCCGGGGAGAGTTCCAAGCCAAAATGGGTAACTTGCCGACTTATATATCTAAGGCCTTGGAACTACTAGAGAGCTTCAAGCATTATACTATATCTCACATTTTGAGAGGAGAAAATACCAAGGAAGCCTTATTGGAAAAATATGCAAGTAAAGGATATGCACAACTTATAGGATTAGTCCAGTGGAGGCCCTTTCCAATCCCAGCACGGAACAAATTGAGATCGATTGGGTCATGGAGGTGGATAATGAGCTGGACTCTTGGATGACACCAATCAAAGAGTATCTCATGATCGGTGCACTCCCGGCAGAAGTTAAGAAGCAAAGGAAAATCTTACGTGTTGACACGTTTTTTTTCGAAGCTGTAACATTTCAAGTATTTGCCGAGCAACGCGCTCAAGCATTAGAAAACACGAAGCAGTAGGGTCGAAGTCGCGTCGCAAACGCAAGGAAACCCGAAGCCTATATCAGGTGGCCTCTGTCGGGCCCAATAAACACTTACCCACACCGTCATCCGAGCCGAAGGCGAGCCGTGCTCCGAGTCGAAGGCAAGCCGTCAAGTGGGTCCGGGCGCAGCACCGATGGGGATCCAGAGCCCCACAGTCCAGGCGCTCCACGCCGGTGGGGGTCAGCTGTCAAACTCAAGATTCAACCAACAAGTGTGTTGTCCAAAATTACCATATCAGCTCAAATTCAAGATTCGGCCGGTAACTTCAGCGACCCTCGCCGCTCGTCCAGCACATTCCCGAACCAAGGCCTCGACATCCTCCGACGCATCAGCCAAGAATTCGAGCCCCAAAACCACTCGAATGGACCTCGCGCCTCTCAAACAGGATTTTTGTACCCCCAAGAGGTGTGAAATTTCGTACCCTCGAGGTGCAAAACTTCGCACCCTTGAGGTGTGAAATTCCAAACTCTCAAGGTGCGAAATTCCGCACCATCGAGGTTCGAAATTTTGTGCCTGCGAGGTGCGAAATTTCGCACCCTCATGGTGCGAATTTTCATGCCCTCGAGGTGCGAAATTTTCACACTCGCGAGGTGCGAAATTTTGCACCCATGAGTGTAGGGTATGAATTTCGCACCCCCAGGAGGTACGAATTTCGCACCCCATGAGGTGCAAAATTTGCATACCCTGGTGGCGGTGCGAAAAAATGGGGTGCGAGGGCCCGAGGTGCGAAATTCCTGCATATGGCCTTGTTTGGGTGCAAAAATTGACCTTGTGGGCCCCGTTGCTCACCTACTCCCACCTAACCTCCTTCCTATAAATACGCCAAGCCTTGGCCTTCATTTGGATCCTTCTCTCATGGAATTTTTAGACCTTGAGAGCTCCAAACACTCATTAATGGCTTCCAACACCTCCATAATAGCCGTGGGAGATGACATGGATAATTAAAACATAGCATTCATGTTTTCCTACCACACTTGAACATCAACAAGGATTGTTATGCTACTTTTTAACATCATGGACATGAACACTAAGCTTGGATACTGTTGACCATGTCAACATTTTTCAACAAAGAAGAAAAAGGGCAATTTAGTCAAGGTGTAGAACAAGCTGGTATTTTGCTACTCCATTGTATCACTTTGAACGTTGCTATTGTTCGAACTTGTACAACCTTGTAATCAGCCGAAGATATGATGAATGGGTATTATAAAGTGGATATAGGCGTTAGTGCCAAACCACTATAAAGGTTGTGTTTCCCCGCACTTTCATTATTTACTGCTTATTTGGATAGTTACACATTTGGGTGTTGGCGTGCGACAATTTTGCCTGTCAACATTTTAGCGCGCCAGGAAGGGGGCCCACAGCTTCGTCCTCTTCATCGGATTGACTATTCGAATTTATCTTCGAACCTCGTCTTCAACTTCAAATTTACTCACTTCACACCATGGGTGTTAAGCGCAAGAAGCTTCCAGCTATTACTGAAGCTCATGAAGCGACAGGAGATGAAGGAAGTCATGAACTTTCTTCGACTGAAGTTCCATTGAACTACGTCACTCGAGAAGACGTCAATGGAATGATCAAGGATCTCGCTATTGACTTGAATGCTTGACTCGAATAACAAGAAGATGCTTTCAATACCTTCCTCGATCGTATGGAAGAAAGGATAAGGAACACTTCAAGGACAATTGGCTAGGCAGATATTATTGGAACTAGTACCAATGTCCCTCCAACTGCAACTCGGGACTTGGGGGCAAACACACAAACTAATCAATTGGCCGACATCTCTCCTTCAAATGGGGCCTGTCTCGCTACACTCGGGGGCACCCCAAGCCCCGACACTGCTCCCGCCCGTGACCCTTTGGTCAGACTAGTCGCGGGCTCCGCTGTTGGCAACGTCGCTCAAGCCCCAGTGCGCGCAGCTTTGGATGGTAGCGCTCCCACGGTTCCAGGAATCAGGATTGCGCCCAATGTCACCCTTCAAATAGGAGTCCAACCAAACTTTAATCTCAACCAAGCGATTCCCAACTTAAACGTGAACACTGGGGCACTAGTGTCGCTTTGGAAAATATAAATTAGTTGCTTGCTTTCGGGAATGGGTCAGAGATCGCGAATGTCCTCTGTCGGTTCACTCGAGGTGGTGCTTCTTCTATGGACATGGATTGTGTGACTCGCAGTCCGCTCTCTTTGGATATCAGGAACTCTCCGAACCCACCTGATTTTAAGCTACCAGTCTTGGATTCTTATGACGGTCGCAAGGACCCAACCGCTCACCTCGTGAGATACATTCGTCAAATGGAAGTTCTCCCCTCCTCGGAAAATGTCATGGCCAAGTGCTTCTTGCTCTTCTTAATAGACATAGCCACAATGTGGTACAAGCAGGCAGAGCCAGACTCCATTACTTCATGGAATGCTTTGATTACCCAATTTGTGGAACAGTTTAGAGTCAACATAGCTCGCCCAAAAAGTGTCATGACTCTCAATAGCATTAAGGAGAAGTCCGACGAGATTTTGCAAAAGTTCTTGAAACGGTTCAGTGCGGCGGTCGCTTCCGTCGACCGACCTGACCCTTCCATGTTTTTAATGGCTGCATTATCTGGCGTTCTAGATAAATATGAATTCGGGGCCTCATTGCACCAAGACCTGCCAAGGGACCTTGGCGAGTTCTACTTTGAAGCCGAAAGGTTCCTTCGAGAAGAAGATGTGAAGGCCGACAATAGCAAGAAGGTTGTCGATATTAATGTTGTAAAGGACGTGAAATCTCCCGATCCTGGAAAAGTTAAAGATTTTGCTCCTCAACCTGCGAAGGGGAATGATCACAACAGCGCTAGTAGGCAACAAAGGTACTCGAACTACACAGATCTTACTCACACTCTCGGGGAGATCTACCGGGAAGTCACCCTATTACACCCTTCAAAAAGCCTTTCACTCAGGATCTCCCTCGACAACTAACCAATCCCGGCCGATATTGCATATTTCACGAAACTGATAGTCACAATACAAATGACTGTCAACATTTTAAGAATGTTGTTGAAGAACGTGTTAGGCATTGGGAGCTGGCGCGGTTTGTTCGGACCTCTCAAAGGAATCAGGACGGGCCCAAGACCAGCACCCGCCGCGGCATCATCATCCGCTAAATCTTTCAATGGATCTGATGTTTAGGGTCCAAGCCTACCTAGCATCAGTATCTTATGGCTTTTTGGTCTTCTAGTCTTATTATGGCCTTTTATGACTCTAAAATAATGTGCTCCTCACTTATGCCTTTCTCATTCCAGCTGTCTAGGCTCAAGTATTTGGGCTTTAGCCCATGACATTGTATTAAAGGAACTTAGTCCTCTGGATGTATCCTTCCTTTTGGGTATTATTGAAAAGTTTACTTTTATGGGCATCTTGTCCTATATGTCAAGGTGATCTAATCGATGTGGGAACCCCTTGATTGCGACATGCTAAGGCGATTTCGCCAATGTGAGATCCCCTTGACTGCGACATGCTAAGGTGATCTCACAAATGTGATATCTCCTTGATAACGACATGCCAAGGTGATCTCACCGATGTGAGATCTCCTAGATTACGACATGCCAAGGTGATCCCACCAATGTGAGATCTCCTTGATTGCAACATGCTAAGGTGATCTCACCGATGTGAGATCTCCTTGAGTTCTACATGCCAAGGTGATCTCACCGATGTGAGGTCTCCTTGATTGCCACATGCCAAGGTGATCTCACCAATGTGAGATCTCCTTGATTGCTACATGCCAAGGCCATCTCACCAATGTGAGATCCCCTTTAATGCTACTCGCCAAGGCCAGCTCACCAATGTGAGGTTTCCTTGAATGCTCCAACACGCCTTGGACGTCTCACCAATGTGAGATTGAATTGAATTCAGTTTATCAAATCAATACGACGACCTATGGCAGCCTTGTCGGCAGCACTGCAAGACCACTCACAAACGGTTAAATGTACACCATTTCTATGCAGGTTGTTGGGCTCCTCCAGTCTCTGGGATGCTCTGACTGTTTCGACTTTCTATTAATACGATCCCAAGCGATCATCGAATTTCTCTCCTTAATACGATTCCAAGCGATCGTGTTCTTCCACTAATATGATCCGAAGAGATCATGGATCTCTGGCTTATCGGCTTTGGCTTTCTAGATAATACGGTCCGGCTTGGTCGTGGCTTTTCCATCTCATGAGTATAGCAGCTCGCCTTTGGACTTCTCCTAGCTTTGATCTCTGGATCTCCCTCCTCCTCGCAAAACACACCTACCTCGGGACAAGCAAGATATGTTTTGGGGGGCAAATGTTGACACACTTTTTTGTCGAAGCTGTCACACTTCAAGTATTTGCTGAACAACGCGCTCAAGCGATAAAAAACATGAAGCAGCAGGGTCAAAGTCGCGTCGCAAATGCAAGGAGACCCAAAGCCTATATCAGGTGGCCTATGTCGGGCCCAATAAACACTTAGCCACACCGTCATCCGAGCCGGAGGCGAGCCATGCTCCAAGCTGAAGGCGAGCCTTTAAGCGGGTCAGGGCGCAGCGCCGGCGGGGGTCCGGGGCCCCACAGTCCCGGCGGAGGTCGATCCTGTAGGCACCACCCGATTCATCCGATTTCCGCCAACAAATGTGTTGTCCAAAATTACCAGATCAGCTCAAAGTCATGAATCAACCACCAACTTCAGCGACCCTCACTGCTCCTCCAGCACATTCCCGAACCAAGGCCTCGACATCCTCGGACGCACCGGCCAGGATTTCGAGCCCCCCGACCACTCGAACGGACCTCGCGCCTATCAAACAGGATTTTCGTTCCCCCAAGAGGTGCAAAATTTCGCACCCTTGAGCTACTAAATTCCTCACCCTTGGGGTGCGAAATTCCGCACCCTCAATGTACGAAATTTCGTGCCTGCGAGGTGCAAAATTTTGCCCACTCGAGGTGCAAAATTTTGTGCCCTTTAGGTGCGAAATTTCACACTCGCGAGGTGTGGAATTTCGTACCCTCGAGTTGCAAAATTTCGCACCCATGAGGTGCGGAATTCTACATCCTCGAAGTGCGAAATTCGTAGCCAACGGGATTCTACATCCTCGAGGTGTGAAATTCGTACCCTATGAGGTACGAATTTGGCACCCCCAGGAGGTGCGAATTTCGCAGCCCCTGAGGTGCGAAATTCGCACCTCCTAGGGGAGGCGCAAAAAAACTAGGTACGAGGGCCTAATGTGCGAAATTCCTGCATATGGCCTTATTTGGGTGCGAAAATTGACCTTGTGGGCCCGCTGCTTACCTACTCCCACCTAATCTCCTTCCTATAAATACCCTAAGCCTTGGTCTTCATTTGGATCCTGATCCCTAGGAATTTTTGGACCTTGAGAGCTCCAAACACTCATTAATGGATTCCAACACCTCCACCATAGTCACGGGAGATGACATGGATAACTAAAACATGGCATGCATGTTTTCCTTCCACACTTGAACATCAACAAGGATTGTTATGCTACTTTTGAACTTCATGGACATGAACAATAAGCTTGGATATTGTTGACCAAGTCAACATTTTCCAACGAAGAAGAAGAAGGGAAATTTTGTCAAAGTATAGAACAAGCTGGTATTTTGCTACTCCATTGTAACACTTTGAACTTTGCTATTGTTTGAACTTGTACAACCTTTAAATCAACCAAAGATACGATGAATGAGAATTATAAAGTGGACGTGGGCGTTAGTGCCGAACCACTATAAAAACCGTGTTTCCCCGCACTTCCATTATTTGCTGCTTATTTGGATAATTGTTCACACACACACATTTGGGTGTTGGCTTGCGACAATTTTGCCCGCCAACATTACGAAAAGCCCCTATGTATCTCATTCAGGATGGACGGCTATATAGATGAGGATTTTCTATGCCCTTACTTTGTTGTGTTAACAAAAAGGAGTCAAAAGCAATCATGAAAGAATTACACGAGGGTGAATGTGGAGGTCAGACTGGTGGCCAGACATTAGCCAAGAAAAATATGCGATATGTTTATTTCTGGCCAGACATAAATAAGGACTCTGTAGCATATACTAAAAGATGCGATAGATGTCAGAGGTTTGTAAAAATTTCAAGGATGCCATCAACAGTTATAACCCAGGTGGTTAGCTCATGGCCAATCGCCATCTGGGGTATTGACCTTATAGAAGCACTTCCCGCCACGTAATCTGGTTTTAAATATGCAACTGTTGCTGTTAATTATTTCACAAAATGGGCTGAAGCCAAACCATTATTAGTTATAACCTCAAAGAAAGATACTAACTTTGTCTTGAAAAATATCATTTGTAGGTTCGGAGTGCATAAAAAATATTCACAGACAATGGAACCCAATTTGAGAGCGAAGAATTCCAAAATTTCTATGCCAAGTATAAAATCTAGAAAAGTTTTTCCACATTTACCCATCCACAAGCAAGCGGGCAAGTGGAAGCGGTAAACAAAATCATTAAATCAACAGTAAAGAACGGTTGGAGTAATCCACAGGTGATTTGGCAGATGAGCTTCCACTAGCACAATGGGCATACCGTACCACTCATAAAACTGCAACTGGGCACACGCCCTTTTCCTTAGCTTTCGGTTCTGAAGCCATGATCCCTGTGGAATTGGAAGTCCCCACCCATAGGAGGATTCATTTCAACCAAGAGGAAAATGAGAGGCTACAACTTGAGTCCCTCGACCAACTTGAGGAAAAAAGAAAAGAAGCAGAACTCATGGTGGTTGCACATTAGAGAAGGTTGGCTGGGTATTTCAGATCAAAAGTCAGACATAGGACTTTCGAGATCGGAGACCTTGTGCTGAAGAAAGTAATGAATGGAACCGGGGTTTTTGGACCAAATTGTGAAGGGCCGTATGTTATAAACCAAAAACTTTGGGACGGTACTTTTAAATTGACCACCACTGATGGAGCCCAGATTCCTCGAGCTTGGAATAGCGAGCACATCCGCCGTTACGTAATACAATGCATTGTTCAAGTATATTGTAAAAGTTGTGAATATTTGCAAGAAACTTCGCATTCGAACTATGTACATATGAAATGAGTGATAAACTCCATTTTCTTACACGAATCATATATTTGAAAACTTCTGCTAAAAGCAGACTTCTTTATGTAAGCAAACAAGAATAGTAACTCTCTCAAAATCCAACCATAGTTAGAGACTTCTCAAGCATATCCCGGCAGGAACATTCAAATACATTAAGTGTCGGAGCTTCATTCAAACTAAGCAATAAGTGGGTGACAAATCTGAAAGTTGCATCTTTCATCGCAAAAAAACCAAATCCTCAATAACCATATAGCAAAAGAATTGGTGCCAAACTACGAAAATAATGCAAAGGTGGAAACAGCCAAATTTGTCCTACGGATAAAAGGTTTCCAGTCCCAAAAGAGTCACCTTGTTAGGTGAAGGACACGAATTCTTCAAATCAAACTAAAAATCGATAAAATGAACTAGGGCCCACCTCCCAAGATGAAGTATAAAGTCGGAAGGACTAACAAAACCTAGGCTGGAAGTACCAGCCCTAGTGCTGGAAGGACCGGCAAAAATGCTGGAAGGACCAGCAGTCGGAAGGACCAAAAACCTAGGTTCTGGAAGGACCGGCAAACATGCTGGAAGGACCAGCACAAATAGAAATCCTAGTGTAAAGGGGGTAACAGATTCCTACCTGAAAGGGGCTAACAAAAATCCTAGCCGAAAGGGGGTAACAGATTGGCAAAGGACTTGGGTCACCCGATTGGCGAACATAAGAATGAACACATGATCACCAAAGAGAAAGAAAAGTGGCATATGATCAGTCAACTAAATTCTAAAAAGCTGATCACTTCTAGTCTAACAAAACGACAACAAACTATTATAACACCGAAAAGCAAGTCGGCAGCGTAAACGTGATACCAATGCACGGTCATCAAAGAAAAATGTAACTCAAGTGCTATTGTACAGGATGAACGACCACAGTGTAACAAACAAGAGCATCATGTCTTACTAACCAAACAGAGCGTAGAAGCATCACAATGTCACAAACCATTCACAAGGTCAACAAAACACCAAAATAAGCATAAGTCGCGATGTAGACCAACATAAAGTTAAATGCGAGGATCGACACCCGCTCATAAAACCGATGTAAAAGCATAGTTCCAAAGGAAACGACCAAGGCATGATAGAAAAGCTAAAGATCCTTATTCTTCCTGGGCCTGCCAACCTTCCTCTTAACCTGAGTAGAGCGGGATGGAGGTTCATCAACCTAAGAATCTTTGCGCTTTGAAACTGCCAAATCAACATCTCTAGAAGAAAAAGAAGCGGCCGCACTATCCCTGGAACTAAAAGCTTGGATCAATTTCACCTTATCATCTTCTAGGGCGGAGATACACTCGAGATTATCCCTATGAACCTTTTGGAGATCGCAGGCCAGAGTGTGCCAACTGCTCATTTGTTTTGCAGAATGATCATTGAGCAGATCCATCTACTTCCCAAACTGATACACAGAAGACTCAAAACGGGAAAGCATCTGACCCTTCACGGCAATCATATCGCAAGAAAAAGATTGATGATCAGACGGAGAAATGTCCACATTAGTAGATACTCCTTACAAACTCCAGCCTTTGAGTTGTTTCGCAAGCTTGGGATTGCATGGGCCAGGGGCATAACGTGGCTTATTAATGAGTGTTTGAAGTTCTGTATAAGAGGGACTGAGAGGAGAGTTCACAGACGGCTAACCGGTCGATTGAACATCAGTTATCTGAACATCCAAGTCAAAAAACCTTTCCAACCAACGTCGCTCCGGAGACGAATCCATCCTTCATAAGCAAACTAGTGAATGGCTATGCAATTCAGGGAGTTAAAGGTTCAATCAAGATTAAACAAGTAACACAACCAAAAGAAAAACCGCAAACGACCGATCCCTCTGACCTAAGTCGCGCAAAACAAGTCCATATTATTTTCGCATGTTCCATTCAAAATGGTTGCTCATGTTTAACCAAGACAGAGCCATTTTTAAAAAAGAAGAAGAAGCGGGGATGGGAACAACCCTCTGTCAAACGCACTTGGGCGACCATAGGTGTCAAACCAGAAGTGTGGATCATAGTTACAATATCAAGACTGCATGGTTTAAGCATTTCGTCAAACATCATGTGTTTAAAATAGATAACAGGGAAAAAATTATTAGCACATGGTCATAAGGATAGGAATCTTGCAGGATGTGAAATTATCTTAAGCGCTTCGGTGAGCATATCATGTGTACGATGCTTAGAACCAGAAGAAAAAGGAATATCGGAGTTAAAAGTTCTCAGACAAGTGCATGCATAGAACAACCCAGATCCAATTTAAAAATTCCAACTATTATCACAATGAAAGATCAACAACAACGCAAATCGTATCTACTGATCATGGGGTTTCAGAAAGCATTCCAAGAAAGCATAAAAAGAACTTATTTCCTATTAAAGCATACATTATCAATTCAGAAGAGGTACAAGAGTAAACAAGAATGTAACACCCCGCCTCCGCTAGGGTCGCTCGCAAAGGAATGCACTAGCTTTAGAGGGGCATTATTGGTAAACATGCACAGAAATATCACAAGACAGAACATATATAAATAGCGGAAGTAAAATCAAACTTTCATAACATGAATAAATAAGGTCTAAAGCCTTTTACATCAGAGTACATCAAAACCTGTCTTGCAATAGTAAAGAAGCATAAAGACTTTTTAATAAATTATTCCCCAAGTAAAACAGTAAAGTAGCCATAGCCAAGAGAAGTCCAAGCCATCCATGATGACCTTCAAGCGGAAGAAGTCCGAACTAAACATCATTGTTTCCTCCCTGAAACCTGGGGGGGGGAAACGGAAGAAAAGAGGCGAAACAAAACGGGTCAGTCAAAAAGACTGAGTAAGTCCTATCTACTTCCAGTATAAAAACGGGTAAAGGTAACATGACATGCATAAACTGAAAGTAAACATAAGGATAACTACAAGATAGATAAACCAGGATAGCCGGTTGAACTACTGTGGCAAAGTAAACTAAGGTATCATGATAAACTACGGTGTTATGATAAGTCAAGGTATCACATCGTCTGATTTCTAACGAGTACATTATCCCAAGGTATCTACCCCGTCTAACATCCCACGGTATCTATTATGTATATTCTTCCTAGTTCTAACATGTATATTTGCTCTGCACCTCTCGTACTAGTATCCTTACCAGCGTCATGTGTTAACCATGAACGTCCCTTGCTCAAAGTCGTGTAATGGTCCATGTCAACCTAATATATCACATATATAGGTTACTCAAATCCTATGTTTCTTTCCATGTATATAAGTTCAGTCCTTTGCCGTACCTCGTACGGGCTTCCTCATGTCGTATTATCCTTGAAGTCGTTTGGACTGTCACCCTTGTTCTAGCTAGGCTCTTCCATATGAATCATCGTTTGAACTACTGGGACTTACGCCACCTAGCACCACTAGGGATTACGCTTACCTATTGCACGCTTTCGTATTTCGGTTTGGGTTAAACCACCTAGGCCACTAGGGATTACGCTAACCCTCAACCGCGCCCTTTTTCCCACGCATTCATCGTGAATCGTTTTTCTATAACTGTAGGCACATGTATCATATCGTGCCATCCGAGTCCTGTCACAGGGCAAACCAAGAAATACAGGACTCGGTCGGGAGCTTTAGATTTATCTGCCGATGCAGATACTAAGGTCTGCTTTTCTACACGTGGCTATGGTCCCACGAGACCCCTCCCTCAACTAGTGAAAGGCAACACAAGAGAAAATCTTGCATGAGAACTACACTCCGGCCAGCCCACATCCTACGGCCTACCTCACCCATAATTAGATAGCAAATCATGGTCTGTTGGGTGTTCCCTGCCTTTCCGTACGTACACGCTTGACTCAAGATGGTAGATGATCGACGAACTTGCTATCTCGGGCACCTTATGTATTCGTCGACTCACTGCTATCCACCCCAGTCTTTAGGTCGCTCGCATAGCAACCAAGGCATATTCTTGGTTCTTCTACTGCAGACCTCAACCTCTCGTGAGCCTAGTATAATGACCTGGCAGCTCACAGAGGGATCCCAAGAATATCCTCACGTTCCCCGAAGCCGCTGCTTCGTTACCCAGTTCGTTGGAGCCTTTATCTAAATCAGATAGCCTGCTCCTACACGCATACTTAAACGTTGACCTAACGTATCGGGTTACTAATCTATCTAAGAAATGGTCCAAATTTCCTTGACTAAGAATTATTACTTAGTTTCCCTTAACTAAGGTTTACCACTTAGCCTTATTTCCATAATCCTTGTTAACTATGGTTATTTACCTAATCCTCTGAATTAGGGTTTATCTAATGGGTTATAAGTGTCACTTAAGTTCATAACTTAGCCCGTCTACAAACCATGTCAAAATTGGCTAAGTATACAAGTCCAAGACTTAACCCTACAAACCATGTGTCAAGTTGGTTAAGTATATCAAGGAATCCATGACTTAACCTCGTCTAATTATCATTTTAGATTGGTTAATTATATAAATTAACTTGACCTTGTCATCAAATCGGTCAAGCGTATTCAAGTGATTCGTGACTTAGCCTTATCATGTTTTCACGTTAGATTGGTTAAGTATAGATTAACTTAACCTCATCAAATTAACGAGTTAGATTGGTTAAGTATAGGTCACTTAACCTCATCAAATCATCGTGTTAAATTACTTAAGTGTTTAACTTAACCCCATTAAATTACCAAGTTGGATTAATTAAGTCTAGGCTAATTTAACCCCATCCGATTACCATGTTTAGATTAGTTAAGCCTAATCTTAACCCCATCCATTAACTGTATTATACGGTTAAGTGTCATTAAGAAAATTTACTTAACCTTATCACGTTATCGTGTTGGATTGATTAAGTGTTGGTTAACTTAATCCCGTCCACTAGTCGTATAAAAATGGTCAAGTGTCATTAGGCAAATCAAGTTACTTAACCTACCCAAGCTTATCATGTTTTGTTAAGTATCATTAGCCTAATCAAATTACTTAACCCATTTGTCCATATCATATTTGGTTAAGCCTCATTAATCAAATTAACTTAACCCTATTATGTGGCATTAATTTAATTAATGCACCCTCAACCTCTCACATTAGACCTTGTTGTGGTTACTAGTTAAGCCGGGCGGGTCCGGGTAGATTTACACCACAACCTAGTCTAACCTCGGGTCTTAAGCGCGACATGACCAACTTCTCACATTGGGTCCTATTGTTTGCAACTACTAGTTAGGCCGGTCGGTTCCGGGTAGTTTTACGTTGCAAACTCAACCCAACCTCGAGTTGGCCACTTTCATGTTTAGCCTAGTGTCATGTTTATGGTCAAGTTTTCAAGCAATTGGGTAGACCTAACTTAATAGGTAAATTCCCAATGGGTAGACCTAACTTAATAGGTAAATTCCCAAGCCCATGTTTTTATGCATATTTACATGTCAACTTCCATGTTATCTTTCAAGTCATATTTTCAAGTATAAACACATGTCGTAATCAAGTTAAGATTTCACGACATGTTCATGTTTATCTAACTACCCAAAAATCATGTTTTCCCAACGCAAGCAAAGCGAGTCAACATAGTAAGAATACTATGTCACATATTGGTCTCAAAACATGCATGATGCCAAAAAGGGATTGGCTTCCACATGCATAACATCATAAAGGGATTAGCCATAAACATGCATAGTGTCATAAGGTAATTTGGCCACAAACATGCATATTATCAAAAAGGGTTTGGCCATAAACATGCACAACTTAAAAGAGGGGATTGGCCATGAGCATGCATAATCTCATAAAGGATTTGGCCACAAACTTGCATTTTAGCATAAGGGGTTTGGGTTCATGCATAAGCCCCAAAATCTTGTCTTAGCCAATGTTTCACAAGTAAAGTGGTTCCTAAAGGTTCATGCTAGCATTTCATGCATAAAGATCCAAACTTGCAAGTTAAACTAGGTTATGCATAGCATGAGAGGCATGATTAAGTCACTCACATAGCCTAAAATCATAAACATGAACACAAGAGGCAAGGTAAGGTTCATATAGGTTCGCATAATCATGTTTAGCCTCATTTTATCCCATGTCATTATCAAAACTACCGTTTCCATCTAAAAGTAGCTAGAACTTACATAGTTAGGCCTAGGGAAAGGAGCATGAATCATCTTGGCTAAGAAAGGTGCCTCCTTTGTAGAAGAATCGTCATGGAACTCGCATAGCAATGTTGATTTGGCCTTGATTTGGTGTAGCAAGCTTGCACCTTTTGATTTGAACTTGATTTGAGTGCATAGGCTCTAGGGATTTGAGATGGAGGCCATGAGAGTAGAAATTTGGCCATAGTTTAGTTACATGAGTGAATAATGAGGGTTTAGGGGTAGGTTTAGGGTCTTTTTATAGAGATTAGGATAGTTTTAGGCCCTTAGATTAACCCTAGGACCAACCTGAACCGTCAGATTTCAAACCAGGCCCAAAAACCTAGCCAAGATAGAAAATAGGTGCACCAGACCAGAATCAGCCGACAGGGCAAGTCGACAGCCCTGTCGGCATGCCTGTCGACATGCCTGTCGATATGCATGTCGACATGCCTGTCGACATGTCTGGGCGGGAATTTTCCCGCCTGGCCCCATTTCTGCATGTTTCGAAATTCAAATTTCCCGAAAACTTCTTTGGGCCTTAACTGGGTCATACGGACTCCGATTTTCGAAAACTCGGACTCTATTTCGCGTATTTTTCCGAGACGAACGCAATGGCATAGCCCGTTTTACTTGATTCAGAATTTAAAATTAAATTCTGCCTTGATTCTCGTTTTAACATGTTATTGAAATACGGGTTGTTACATTCTCCCCACCTTTTAGGATTTCGTCCCCGAAATCTCTAAGTTAGGAAGAACATATCCTACCATCCATCATCCATCTACTCAAACCATCATCCACAAGCAACCATTGTCCTTAGACGACTCCTAATGCTTTATCAATGTATGCAAAACGTGTGTGTACATGTTCCTTAGCTAATGCTAATGATCAGGCCTGAAAAATCTTTTGAATGCAAAAATATGTTTAGTGCTATGAATCCATCATGTATGCAAATATTCCTAGTCATATACACTATATGCGTGCACAAACATTCAACCATATGCAACATCCGCATGATAACACATTCAATTTCATCCATAAACAAGTATAAATACTCGTGCATATGCAATATGAAATGTGACCGAGTCGAGCTAATATCTAATATAAATTCGCGCATCCACGAGCAACCACTTGCAACCATTTGCAACCATATCAACCATAACATGTTTCAAATACATGTTTACATCCATAGGGTTCTACCTAAGATTCCTTGAAACAGGGTCGAGTAGATAAACAAGACAAACTCCTTACGGGGTTTGTAACAGAAAATAGGACCGAGAGGATGTCCACAAAAGATAGCCTACAAGTAAGCTCTACAGAAACAGGGATCAAGGATATACCCCCAAAAAGAGATATCATGCGCGTATCTAGTCTTTGACCATCAAAGTCGTATTTCCTCAGGCTTACTTCCATTGTGCCTTGACCGCCCTTTAACTTCGCGATTTCGTAGCTTCTTATTTCCTGCTTCCATAACATGAGCTGAAACTCATTTCTTCGTCGCCTCTCGTTCCACTTGCACTTATCCTTTTTCTAGAATACTTGGCGCAAACATGACTACGTACTCATGATCTCATGCAAGCTTTCCAAAATTCACTAGTGAATCTCGGACCTCGTACCACAAGGTATTCCACGTAGAAGAACTTTCTCTTGAAAGTAAACAGATGCCAACCAGGTTATCAAGCGCACTTACTAGGGTGATTTCTATAACCCACGCATAAGTGAAGTAAACCATCCGTCTTATCGGCGAACACCACTCGATCGGGCTTCAAATTTCCAATAAAGGCATCAAGGGATTCTAAGTAACTTGTCATGACAGAACCTCAAAAAGGTTACCCGGTACTTCGAGGGCATTACCAAGGCTAGTCATAAGGTCTAACTACCCTCCTATCAAAACCGAGAGTGGCACCCCCTACTGGATAACCACTTCATCCCTAGAATCCATCCATAGCTTATAAACATAAGCATTATTTCCAAACTCAACACTTGGCATAGACATTCCCAAATCCAAACAAGTCATGTATAAATGGACTGATTCTCCAATAGGACTTTGAGACAGAAATGGGATTCTCTATTACGCTAGTACTTAAGGTGCAGAGACTCAACTATCGAAGCGACTTAAAAGATGCGGTGATCAAAACAAAGTCCCGACAGGATGATAGAGAAGAAAAGCTAAACCTTTAACAAGATCGTTACCCTCCTTCTGAGGTACCCTAGAAATGAGAGCATACTATTGCCCTCCCAATGATCTTGTCCTTGTCCCATGATACTTAACTATCTATCCCGTTTCACTATGCCAAAGGTACCCTCTCGTCATGGGTTTCATTGTTCATCTTTCTCCCTCCTTTTAAGGACTCAGCCATACCAACATGTTGCTTATCCCTGAGCTCGTATCCTTTATCCTTGTTCTTACTATCCTTTCATGCATAACTCTGCAACGGTCTCTCGAGAACCACCTCCATCTTACGGGAAACACTTACGCAGCTAGAAAGACTAGTCGCAGTCAAAACCACTGTGACTACAGATGGAGGAAAGAAAGGAAAAGAGATTAAATCAAGGAAACAAGGATGATGCTAATGGCCTTTGGGGAATAGCCTTTTTCTTTTTAAAAGAAAATTTTCTTGAAAAATGCTTCTTTGTAAACGGTTTTTCAAAAAAAAAATTCAGAAGGTCTTTAAAAACTTTTGCCCAGTCTAGTAACCTTCTGCTCTGATACCAAATGTAACACCCCGCCTCCGCTAGGATCGCTCGCAAAGGAATGCACTAGCTTTAGAGGGGCATTATTGGTAAACATGCACAGAAATATCACAAGACAGAACATATATAAATAGCAGAAGTAAAATCAAACTTTCATAACATGAATAAATAAGGTCTAAAGCCTTTTACATCAGAGTACATCAAAACCTGTCTTGCAATAGTAAAGAAGCATAAAGACTTTTTAATAAATTATTCCCCAAGTAAAACAGTAAAGTAGCCATAGCCAAGAGAAGTCCAAGCCATCCATGATGACCTTCAAGCGGAAGAAGTCCGAACTAAACAGCATTGTTTCCTCCCTGAAACCTGGGGGGGGGGGGGGAAACGGAAGAAAAGAGGCGAAACAAAACGGGTCAGTCAAAAAGACTGAGTAAGTCCTATCTACTTCCAGTATAAAAACGGGTAAAGGTAACATGACATGCATAAACTGAAAGTAAACATAAGGATAACTACAAGATAGATAAACCAGGATAGCCGGTTGAACTACTGTGGCAAAGTAAACTAAGGTATCATGATAAACTACGGTGTTATGATAAGTCAAGGTATCACATCGTCTGATTTCTAACGAGTACATTATCCCAAGGTATCTACCCCGTATAACATCCCACGGTATCTATTATGTATATTCTTCCTAGTTCTAACATGTATATTTGCTCTGCACCTCTCGTACTAGTATCCTTACCCGCGTCATGTGTTAACCATGAACGTCCCTTGCTCAAAGTCGTGTAATGGTCCATGTCAACCTAATATATCACATATATAGGTTACTCAAATCCTATGTTTCTTTCCATGTATATAAGTTCAGTCCTTTGCCGTACCTCGTACGGGCTTCCTCATGTCGTATTATCCTTGAAGTCGTTTGGACTGTCACCCTTGTTCTAGCTAGGCTCTTCCATATGAATCATCGTTTGAACTACTGGGACTTACGCCACCTAGCACCACTAGGGATTACGCTTACCTATTGCACGCTTTCGTATTTCGGTTTGGGTTAAACCACCTAGGCCACTAGGGATTACGCTAACCCTCAACCGCGCCCTTTTTCCCACGCATTCATCGTGAATCGTTTTTCTATAACTGTAGGCACATGTATCATATCGTGCCATCCGAGTCCTGTCACAGGGCAAACCAAGAAATACAGGACTCGGTCGGGAGCTTTAGATTTATCTGCCGATGCAGATACTAAGGTCTGCTTTTCTACACGTGGCTATGGTCCCACGAGACCCCTCCCTCAACTAGTGAAAGGCAACACAAGAGAAAATCTTGCATGAGAACTACACTCCGGCCAGCCCACATCCTACGGCCTACCTCACCCATAATTAGATAGCAAATCATGGTCTGTTGGGTGTTCCCTGCCTTTCCTTACGTACACGCTTGACTCAAGATGGTAGATGATCGACGAACTTGCTATCTCGGGCACCTTATGTATTCGTCGACTCACTGCTATCCACCCCAGTCTTTAGGTCGCTCGCATAGCAACCAAGGCATATTCTTGGTTCTTCTACTGCAGACCTCAACCTCTCGTGAGCCTAGTATAATGACCTGGCAGCTCACAGAGGGATCCCAAGAATATCCTCACGTTCCCCGAAGCCGCTGCTTCGTTACCCAGTTCGTTGGAGCCTTTATCTAAATCAGATAGCCTGCTCCTACACGCATACTTAAACGTTGACCTAACGTATCGGGTTACTAATCTATCTAAGAAATGGTCCAAATTTCCTTGACTAAGAATTATTACTTAGTTTCCCTTAACTAAGGTTTACCACTTAGCCTTATTTCCATAATCCTTGTTAACTATGGTTATTTACCTAATCCTCCGAATTAGGGTTTATCTAATGGGTTATAAGTGTCACTTAAGTTCATAACTTAGCCCGTCTACAAACCATGTCAAAATTGGCTAAGTATACAAGTCCAAGACTTAACCCTACAAACCATGTGTCAAGTTGGTTAAGTATATCAAGGAATCCATGACTTAACCTCGTCTAATTATCATTTTAGATTGGTTAATTATATAAATTAACTTGACCTTGTCATCAAATCGGTCAAGCGTATTCAAGTGATTCGTGACTTAGCCTTATCATGTTTTCAGGTTAGATTGGTTAAGTATAGATTAACTTAACCTCATCAAATTAACGAGTTAGATTGGTTAAGTATAGGTCACTTAACCTCATCAAATCATCGTGTTAAATTAGTTAAGTGTTTAACTTAACCCCATTAAATTACCAAGTTGGATTAATTAAGTCTAGGCTAACTTAACCCCATCCGATTACCATGTTTAGATTAGTTAAGCCTAATCTTAACCCCATCCATTAACTGTATTATACGGTTAAGTGTCATTAAGAAAATTTACTTAACCTTATCACGTTATCGTGTTGGATTGATTAAGTGTTGGTTAACTTAATCCCGTCCACTAGTCGTATAAAAATGGTCAAGTGTCATTAGGCAAATCAAGTTACTTAACCTACCCAAGCTTATCATGTTTTGTTAAGTATCATTAGCCTAATCAAATTACTTAACCCATTTGTCCATATCATATTTGGTTAAGCCTCATTAATCAAATTAACTTAACCCTATTATGTGGCATTAATTTAATTAATGCACCCTCAACCTCTCACATTAGACCTTGTTGTGGTTACTAGTTAAGCCGGGCGGGTCCGGGTAGATTTACACCACAACCTAGTCTAACCTCGGGTCTTAAGCGCGACATGACCAACTTCTCACATTGGGTCCTATTGTTTGCAACTACTAGTTAGGCCGGTCGGTTCCGGGTAGTTTTACGTTGCAAACTCAACCCAACCTCGAGTTGGCCACTTTCATGTTTAGCCTAGTGTCATGTTTATGGTCAAGTTTTCAAGCAATTGGGTAGACCTAACTTAATAGGTAAATTCCCAATGGGTAGACCTAACTTAATAGGTAAATTCCCAAGCCCATGTTTTTATGCATATTTACATGTCAACTTCCATGTTATCTTTCAAGTCATATTTTCAAGTATAAACACATGTCGTAATCAAGTTAAGATTTCACGACATGTTCATGTTTATCTAACTACCCAAAAATCATGTTTTCCCAACGCAAGCAAAGCGAGTCAACATAGTAAGAATACTATGTCACATATTGGTCTCAAAACATGCATGATGCCAAAAAGGGATTGGCTTCCACATGCATAACATCATAAAGGGATTAGCCATAAACATGCATAGTGTCATAAGGTAATTTGGCCACAAACATGCATATTATCAAAAAGGGTTTGGCCATAAACATGCACAACTTAAAAGAGGGGATTGGCCACGAGCATGCATAATCTCATAAAGGATTTGGCCACAAACTTGCATGTTAGCATAAGGGGTTTGGGTTCATAAACATGCATAAGCCCCAAAATCTTGTCTTAGCCAATGTTTCACAAGTAAAGTGGTTCCTAAAGGTTCATGCTAGCATTTCATGCATAAAGATCCAAACTTGCAAGTTAAACTAGGTTATGCATAGCATGAGAGGCATGATTAAGTCACTCACATAGCCTAAAATCATAAACATGAACACAAGAGGCAACGTAAGGTTCATATAGGTTCGCATAATCATGTTTAGCCTCATTTTATCCCATGTCATTATCAAAACTACCGTTTCCATCTAAAAGTAGCTAGAACTTACATAGTTAGGCCTAGGGAAAGGAGCATGAATCATCTTGGCTAAGAAAGGTGCCTCCTTTGTAGAAGAATCGTCATGGAACTCGCATAGCAATGTTGATTTGGCCTTGATTTGGTGTAGCAAGCTTGCACCTTTTGATTTGAACTTGATTTGAGTGCATAGGCTCTAGGGATTTGAGATGGAGGCCATGAGAGTATAAATTTGGCCATAGTTTAGTTACATGAGTGAATAATGAGGGTTTAAGGGTAGGTTTAGGGTCTTTTTATAGAGATTAGGATAGTTTTAGGCCCTTAGATTAACCCTAGGACTAACCTGAACCGTCAGATTTCAAACCAGGTCCAAAAACCTAGCCAAGATAGAAAATAGGTGCACCAGACCAGAATCAGCCGACAGGGCAAGTCGACAGCCCTGTCGACATGCCTGTCGACATGCCTGTCGACATGCATGTCGACATGCCTGTCGACATGCCTGTCGACATGTCTGGGCGGGAATTTTCCCGCCTGGCCCCATTTCTGCATGTTTCGAAATTCAAATTTCCCGAAAACTTCTTTGGGCCTTAACTGGGTCATACGGACTCCGATTTTCGAAAACTCGGACTCTATTTCGCGTATTTTTCCGAGACGAACGCAATGGCATAGCCCGTTTTACTTGATTCAGAATTTAAAATTAAATTCTGCCTTGATTCTCGTTTTAACATGTTATTGAAATACGGGTTGTTACAAAGAATGACAAACCTGTGCTTCACAGATTGATGATAGGAAGGAGTACTGGATTTTTGACCTGGAGAATCTAATCGACTGGAAGTCGACGTACAAATTAGGTATTTTTAGAAAATGAAGTAGTTGTTACCAGCGTGTTTTATCTGGGAAATAAAATTGAATTAAAGAGAGGAGTTAAAAAACGACAGGGATGATTAAAAGACATGCGTCCAAATCATTCTTGCCACGTCAGCTCAATACTTGATTGCATAAGTATAAGTTGCCCATCAGAACCAGCTGGACTGCCCCCATCCCAAAGATTTGATCCATCATGACAGTACTTCGGCTCAAAGGAAATAGTGTGAGTGACTTAGACCTCTCGCTGACGAGAAGAAACAAATATAGATATCTTTACCTTAACGATCCTAAGTTTTGCGCGATCATTCCTTTGTAAATCCGATTTAATCTACCAAACTATGATATGGTCAGTTATTTCGAAGCCTGTAATTTTTTGTAAACTAAAAATTACAAACTTCGAGGGACAAATGTATATCCCTTATACATATGCTGGTCTATGGGGCAAGCGTCATTGGGGTCGGTCGTGCATTGTCCACTCCAATCCAGTGCACCTAGACAGTCTGTAAAGACTAAGGAACGATCACACAGAACAAATTTCGAGCACCAACTTAAGGTTATGCACGACAAGGAAGGTCGCATACATCAAAACAAGTCAGGTCATCTGCTCAACACAGTCAGGATCGGTCACATAGCATAGTATAGTCATATAGAGAGGTCGCACGCATGAAGCCAGCTCAAGAATGGTACTGCCCAAGGAAGGTGGGGCTTGTACATCCTGAAAAGATTGCCTATATTAAGGAAGTCTCTCATTCTTGTACCAAAGAAATCGATCGTACAAGATGAAGAGAATAATTGTTTCTGATCACGTGTTCCATTCTGTAGTCGTTCGTCCATGCTACCCCGATCGATCGTACATAGCAGGGAACACAAAGATGCAAGAAGTCGCACATGCATCCCTTGTCCACTCATGGATTGCAACCTCAGTCACTCGCTCATTATTCAACCAGTCACTAATGCAACATTTATTTGCTACATACTGATCCGATAGATATCAATTCCAAAGCGATCGCACATATGTGTACTCTACAAGCTTTGATCGGTCGCCCATCTACCATCAGATACAAATGCTCCAACCAAACGGTATATGCCTATAAATTATGAAAGGCTTAACATGATGATCCGGTCAGTCTTTCTTATACTAACCAAGAAGGTTTGAAAAGCCGCCTATACGCTCATCGACCATCCACCGATTCAATGTATTCAAACCTATGCAGTCGCTCGCTCATATGCAATCGCTCACTCCCATGAAGTCACTTGTACAGGATAGATGAATACAGCTTTTGACAGATTGGCTACAGCTAGGCAGTGGCATTTTCGTAATTAATAAGAAGAACGACTCCTAACCTGCATATATGGATTTAAGTACATTTCTTTAGGGTAGTTCACCTAAAAATAGGCCATGGCTTTGACCATAAATAGGATCGGGACCTTGCAACCACGAAGTGATGCTAAGTTCATTCCTCCACCATTCCTTAAACATTCTCAACCAATATCTTCTTCTCCACTTGAAGGATCTTAATGCTTCATTCATTTGTCCATGGCATCCATTAAGATCTTATGAGTGAAAAAGGTCAAAGACCTCCTCCTTTTCTATCACTCATCTGTCCTTCTCCTCCCTAGTTTCTATCATTCCTCCGTCGAATTCCGTGAATTTAAGCGAAATTTGTATGTAAGAGTGAGAATATGTTGAGAGTTGAGATAATGAGATGATATATGAACAAAGTGAATTTACATGCTTTGTAATCATCATGATAATGCAAACAACCTTCATAGTGTATGTAGGCCTAGCTTAGGGCTGAACAACTCTAAAACCTTGTCTCCATTTTACTTTCCACACATTTTTCTTTCAACTTTTGTTGAGTGCGACCCTATTTATTTTCCTAACTATATTGGTGAAGTACGTTTCTCGTACCCTTGGTGTTTGAGCCATTTTTTGGTGAAAACAATATGGTAAAGCAAATCATGAAAGATAGCATGGCCCGCAATTACAGTGAAAGAGAATTGGACTTCTCCCCCAATAAAAATCCATTCACAAAGAGGATCCGCAAAGCTGAGTTCTCTAAAAAGTTCACTCATCCTACTCTACCTCCGTACAACGGAACTTCTTATCCGAACCACTTCTGTATAGATATGAATGATACATGAATGCAGCCAAAGTAACAGACAAGATTAAATGCTTGTGCTTCCCCTAATCTCCAGAAGGTCTCGCATTACTATGGTTCACGAGGCTGCCGCCCAAATCCATCAACCGATTCGACAGTTTGACTCTGTAATTGAAGATGCAATTCAAGCTATAAGCTACCAAGGCTTAGGACGTTATTTCTTTGACATCAATGAAACAGAATCTAGGAGAATCTGTTAGAGTCTTGCTCCAGAGATTCAACGCTGCTTTGTCCGAAGTACGTAATCCTAAGTCCCGCATGATCTTAATGTCTCTAATCGGCGCTATAGATGAGAAGAGAAAATTTTGTAAATGGATCAAAATGAAAGAACCAAATACGCTTGAAAAGTTCTATAAAAAAGCAGAGGAGTATATGAGAATGGACAAAAATCCTGTGCCTCTTTAGATTATTGAAGGAAACCAACTTCTTGAAGCTTCCAAAAATGCAGCTACTCGCTATAATCAGAAGAATACTCAGGGGAAAAAGCGCACCAACGGTGCCAAAGACAATAGAGATTATAAGAAGGTTCATCTTTTCAACCCATTAGAGCTAATGCCTTTGAATGACACCCCTGAAAACATCTATCTTGCAACGGAGAATTCTGAAGAATATACGGAATCGAAACTGACAAGGATATGAGAGAAGGCAACAAACTCGAGAAAGTTATGTAGGTTCCATAACCAACCCGGTCATAAAACAAATGAGTGTAGGCACCTCAAAAGTTTGATTGAGGAGTTGATTCAGAAGACCAGACTGGAACAATATGTGAAGAATCCTCAAGCTGCAAACCCTTCAGCAACTCCCTAGGGACAAGGGGCATCAAATGACCAGTCTTGTCCAAATGACAGATCTTCCGCCCAAACCAATCCAAGGCCGATCATCACTTGATAGCCATTGATGGTGCTCCAGTTTCAATGGCTCGAAATAAGTGATTCACATCACCACTGTTTTACTTTCTGCTTTATTTCATGCTTTACTTCATGATTTACTTTCTGATATATTCATAACTTCTCGTAAATAGTCAGTAATAAACTACAAGTGATGTACTGAATATTAGCTATGTGACTAAAAGCATTTATGCTTGAGTAAATCTCTTACTTGCAATATTTTTCGATGATTCAAAATTTTCTAAAAGACGATTTCTTACTGCATGCTATCCAACGAATGTTTGCTTCCTCAAAAACTGATGTAATATGGCAACCCCAATAACACCAACAAAAGCGACGAGTACAAAGAACATCATCATCCATAAATGTAACGATTTAAATCACCACCTTGGAGAGTGAGCGAGGAGTTGCCAAGAGTCAAATGGTGGAGAGTTCAGCAAGCGGAAGTGAAGTTAATGCCAGAGTTTGCAAGTTCCAAGGGGCAGCCTGCGCCCGACTACGGCTACTTTCCATAGTCGAGTGCATCCAGCAGGAGGTCGATGTCCGCCTCATGGAATGACGCAAACCCTACAAAGTTTTATCAAGAGAACCTCCCAGTCCGACTGCGATTGCTTACCATAGTTAAGCGTATCCGACATGACGATTGATGGTCACGTATGGAACTGCACAAAATTAAAAGTCACTCCACGGCAAGGGCAATCGCTCCATAGCAAGGGTAAAATTCCCTTCATCGAAAGGGAAGTCCCTCCGTGGAAAGGATAAAAGTCCCTCCATAGCAAGGTCAATCCCTCCATTGCAATGGTAAAAGTTCCACTATAGCAAGGGCAATCCCTCCTTAGCAAGGGAAAAAATCCCTCCATAGCAAGGGCAAGTGTCCCTACATAGCAAGGGAAATCCCTCCAAAGCAAGGGAAATCACTCCATAGCAAGGGTAAAAGCCCCTCCATAGCAAGGGCAATCCCTCCAAGAAAAGGTAAAATTCCCTCCATAGCAGGAGCAATCTCACCATAGCAACGGCAAATAAAAATCCTTCGTCTCAGACCTTTGCAACGACACAGAAATCTCCACCTCTCTATAACAGAGATCAACTATCCCCAGTGGAGTCTATAATGTTGGTCACTTCTGATGTTGGCGACTTCATTGCATGCCGCTACTATTGAAAGGTCATTTATTACCCAATGCTCGTCTTTTCATGTCGATTGAATCAACATTACCAAGATCTGGTTCCAACTGCAAAGAATTGAGATCGACCGTTCAACTTAATATCGAGAAATTCAGCTCAAACCCTAGGAGTCTAAACACTGACCCGGTGGTAGAAATGCCAATGTCCAAAAAGCCGATCCTCTAAAATAACATGTGTTTGACCCATTATTGGAAAAACTCCAGTTCATTGCACAAGAGAGTACCCATCCCATACGTAATGTGTATGTTTCGATCCACGCCTATAAGGCGAAAACATGAAAAATCCAACAGTCTATATATCAAAATAAAATGTTAATTTCAGAGTTTACAGACTTTTACAAAATAAAAATTATAAACTTCGAGAGGCAAATGTTATCCACTAAAAATCGTGCATATACTGTTGGATCTAATTCATAGTCAGAGTTGATGGATCGGACAATACAATAAATGTGTATGGGTCAGTCAACCTTAGTGTGGTCGGTCGGTTATGTTGAAAATAATGGGTCGATCGGTCACGTCATAAATGATGGTTCGGTCAGCATACATTCAATCGGTCGGTCTTAGTTATATGGGTCGGTCTATAGAAATGGGTCGGTCTCACCTATATGGGTTGGTCGGCTTCAACACGGATCATCTCCAAAACGAATGAGATCGAATGGGTCGACATAAATTCGTGACCATAGATTGGTTATAGTTTCAATTACTGTTAATCACATGAAGAAATTAATAAATGGCATATATTTATATAGTATATGAGCCATGCACTACATAACAGATGCGAGTAAAGCGGTGTGGGCAAAGCTAAGCGTTATTGATATAATTTGGATCCATATGGAAATCATGAGAACACATGGCAGCCCTCGAACGCTAGGCTGTTTTTATACCTTAATTGATTGGTCAATTCACATGTTTCCACGTGGTTACATACTTTAAATTGCTCTGTATAGTATACCTGGATCATTCAAGAAGAAGACAACATGGAATATGACACATGCTGACATGATGTTATGTATCACGTAATATATGAACAGTGTAAATCAATGTGTTAATTAACACGGGTTGGCACCTTAATAGTGCACGCACTGGCATTCAACAAATGAATCGGTTCTCCAACTAATGTAAATTTCTTGACACTTCAGTATGGCATGTCAATATAGAGCCTTCACATATAAATAAAGAGCATGGACTGGTAATGTATATAAAAGAGTAGGTCGGCTTTGAAATGGAAAAATGGGTCGGTCTACAAAGTGTACAGTATGGTTCAACTTCCTCTTTGCATGAATCAGGGCATAATGATTGTTACAAGAATTCTGTTTAAGGCCTGTATACTCTACTATTAGCAAGGAAAGGAGTGGTTGTTTGTTTATATTAATGTGTATATATAAATAATTCACCACATATCAACATAATGGAGCAGCTACATTTGAAAGTGAACGTTGAACTGGCAGCTATGCAAAAGATGGGTCGGTCACTCAAGTAATCGGATGGTTTATATATGTTGGCAATAGAATAATAACGAAAGGGTCAGTACCTTGTATGTCCACGTGGACAGGTCATCTTCATGTCATTTGAGTCGGCTCAATGCGTACAATGCATGGGTCAACTTAAGAAAGAAAGCGGTGGCAGGATGATAATTATTTTGGTCAGCCCTATTTTGGAATGTTGGATCGGCAATGCAAATCAAGGCTTTTGGGTCGATGGGTTTTCAATAGTTGCGCTAGCAATTTGTTAAAATGGGTCAGCAGGAAGTTTATAAACACTGTCGGTCAGTATTGTAATATCTTGGTCGGTCATTCCTGCTGTTGACAACTATAAAGTTTGATGACAACCCTAACCCTGTACAACAATATTACAACACTGCCACTCCTCCAAACTACACCTATAAATAGTCCACTTCTCCACCATTCAAGGGACCAATCTTTCTACCCCGACGGGATATCCAAACCATTTCTCCACTACTCTCATATACTCCAAACTAGTAATGGCTTCTCTAACTCAATCTACCTTCATGCAACTACAAATGGATCAAATCTCCTTCATACTCCACTAGAGATTCTTCTAACTTTATTCAAGTGATCTCCAACAGCCATTACTCCTCTCTAAAGCTCATATCTAACACTAATTTCATTATGTAACCGTGGAAGATCATCTAAATGCCTAACTAATTGAAGATCTACAGGATAAATATCACAATTTGCGAGATCTAACTCATTCGTCCACGAGTTCAAGTGAGATCTAAAGCGAAGAGAGAGAAAAAAGTAGAACATCATTATGTATGAAAGAATGAGTGATATAAGTGAAATGCATGAAGCAATACACCTTGTAAATTTCTCCATGATAATGAAAGTGCTACCATAGTGGACGTAAGACAACATTAAGCCGAACCACTCTAAAAACTTCGTGTTTTTTACTTGCATTTATATTTGTGGCCCCATTCTCTATTGCATACCTTTTGGGTGAAGTATTGTAAGATACCTTTGTTGTTTGGTCATTTTTTATTAAAAAAACATTGAACCCAAATTGCACAAAAATACAAATCATTATTGAATAAAGAGGAAAAAGATAGAAGAAGAACACATCGCAGCAGAATAAAATAAAATATATTAATATATGAAACAGCTTTTGAAATACAAAATTTTTATTGTATAACATATCATTATTAGAGTACAGCACTTGCAACAAGCGGAAAATAACAATAGTTATATAATGCTGAAGCCTCGGGCTCCAAGCTCCTCCAAGTATATGTAAGCACCTGGACTACTTGAATTCCCGTACGCCGTACGCTCCACACATAATTACGGATGGTTTTTACCTTATGATAACCCAAAAACTTTTCTTTAAAATCAATACTATTTTGATATATAATAGTATTTAAATCAAATAAATAGCAATTTAGCATAATGGAAACAACGTACGCTCCATAGGCATAATATAGAATTAAAACCATGAGCACTTATTCAGGATTGGATTTCCAACTATAACAAGATATGAAACCACCTTCCAATAGTGTATCTCTAGAGAGGAATACACTGGGTTCAACAAGAACATCTTGCAATACGGCCACACATGATCGACCACTCATTTCGCATGATTGTATCAAATGTATATCACCAATGGTTGGGATCAGCAACCGTTTTACCGAAAGGGACACCATCGATAGATTAAAGAAGGAAATGAATTTTCTCTAGAGAGGTGATAATACACCGTAATTGGGAGCTACCCACTTAGTCATGTTGCTTGCCTGAATTTTGTCATTTCCTGATTATTGAGGCCTGAGGCTCTTTTCATTGATAGCACAATCAATTTGAATGCCACATTTTCAGATCCGTTATTCACTAATTAATTTGCAAAAATATAATCTGGATATTATGCTAAGAGAATAAATCTCCGCCGCCATACATATAATTTTATAGACCAACATAGGCGATCATTAGAAATAATCTGTCAGACATTCGTCCATACACGTTCGTTATGGGACCGAACGAAACCAAAGGCACAATTCCATTAATCCATCTTAGGCAATTTCTATCTGGGATTAACAGAAAAAGATCCTTCACTTTACTCCATCTTCGATTATCTTCATATAATCAGATTCACAATGCTACTGCCATTACAGAGTGGTCCTCAGATAATAATTTAGTCGGTCTCTCCATACGGACAACAATATTGGCTAATACTTCGATAGTCGGTTATTTAACCATCGAAGAAAAACAAAAATTCATATAAATCATTAAAAAATCACTGGGTCCCTTAATTAATATTTTATAATTAAATTTATCATTTCCCAATTTCTCTTCAATATCTTTACCCAGATATTTCTCCAAACCCCGTTAGCCTCTCATGATTCATGGAAAAACATTTCGATCTCTCAAAACTCTTTATTTTCTATATTCTCGAAAATAGCACCGTTTTTAATGTTGGAAACAGTTTCCATCTCTTATTCATACACCACTATTCTTCTCCATTCATCAGTCCCTGATCGTAAATTAGTATGGTAACAATTCCCTAAGTACATGTCGCACGGTGCAACTACAAATGGATCAAATCTCCTTATATGTCCATGTTGCTTGCCTGATTTTTGTCATTTCCTGATTATTGAGGTTTGAGGCTACGATTACTTACTTTTCATTGATAGCACAATCAATTTGAATGCCACATTTTCAGATCCGTTATTCACTAATTAATTTGCAAAAATATAATCTGGATATTATGCTAAGAGAATAAATCTCCGCCACCATACATATATTTTTATAGACCAACGTATGCGATCATTAGAAATAATCTGTTAGACATTCGTCCATACACGTTCGTTATGGGACTGAATGAAACCGAAGGCACAATATCCATTAATCCATCTTAGACAATTTCTATCTAGGATTAATAGAAAAAGATCCTTCACTTTATTCCATCTTCGATTATCTTCATGTAATCAGACTCGCAACACTACTGCCATTACTGAGTGGTCCTCAGATAATAATCTAGCCCGTCTCTCCATACGGACAACAATATTGGCTAATACTTCGATAGTCGGTTATTTAACTATCGAAGAAAAACAAAAATTCATCTAAATCATCAAAAAATCACTGGGTCCCTTAATTAATATTTTATAATTAAATTTATCATTTTCCAATTTCTCTTCAATATCTTTACCCAGATATTTTTCCAAACCCCTTTAGCCTCTCACGATTCATGAAAAGACATTTCGATCTCTCAAAACTCTTTATTTTCTATATTCTCGAAAATACCACCTTTTTTAATGTGGAAACCGTTTCCATCTCTTATTCATACATCACTATTCTTCTCCATTCATCAGTCCCTGATCATAAATTAGTATGGTAACAATTCCCTAAGTACATGTCGCACGGTGCAACTACAAATCGCCTCTCTAGGCCCTTTCTATTCCAAAAGGAATAAAAAAAGCCATGCGCCTTGCCAAATCTACCCACAAAATCCCACATTAAATTAAATATGTACGTTTTTGTCGAGCATTTCAATTTATATCTCTTCAAACACTTCATTCCAAACCTTCTTAACACATATTCAACCATTCCCGGTTTATTCCAATCCAATCTAATCCAAACATTTTAATCCAATTCGATATATTATTCTCTAAATAGCTATGTTTCCTATTTCACTTTTTATTTGAACATAACATGGTCAAACATATTTTTTACCTGCTTATAAACTAATCGAATTCCATTTGAAATTCAAGTTTCATATTCGATTTTGAATATAAATTCTGAAATCCAATTTTTTTATCCAAAGCCCAATTTCGATTCAAAATTCCACTAACTGATTATTCTTTAAATTAGTTAATTCTGTTCAACAATTAAAAATCTGGTTTTGTTTCAAATATCAATTCATTTACTTCACTTGAGTTCATATTTATTTTATAACTCAAGTTTGGGTTTATATATTAAAAATCCAATTTTATTAACATAAAATCCTTTGATTTTATTTATTTAATTATTATAATTTATAAATGATGATAACGTTGTTATTCTAGAGATTTGATTTTGACATAACTCAAACTCTATAAGGAGAAATCTTGATTTTTCTCTCCCATTAGAAAATCATTATTCAATTGGCGCTGATGATTCTTATTTCAAAGAATTTCGACTTAAATTGAGTTATATATACTCAATCGAAGTTTAAATCGTCAAATTACGAACTACCACATTGTGGCGAGTTTGTTCTAATTATATTTAAACATAAACGTTAAAACTTCATTTAAAAATTTCAACTCTATTATAATATATTTTAACATATGTTAAACCAATTTTCCCAATTCAACACAATATTTCTAATTATCCTTAATCATCGATTATTTCATTACTCGGTTATCAATTGATTTATAATTCAATCTTCTATATGGAATTCCAACTGCCTTTTAAACAAATTATTTATAAAATTTGATATAATCAAATTCTAATTATAAATCATTAGATTTGTCTCAATTCCACTTATATTTAGAATTCGAGAATAAAACTCATCGGTCCTTTTTTGAAACGATTTCCGATTCACTTTTAAACTAATAAAAGAATTTAAAATTCCAAATTACCTCATGGTATTTATCTTACTTAATTTATAAACATTGTTTATAAATTTAACTTCCATGTTTCATAATTTAAAACAAGTTCCCATTTTAAATCCATTTAAAACCCAATTCCTATTTTGGAATATATATGTAAGTGAATCTATTTTTGTATTTAAATTTAAACTTCTATTTAATACAATTTAAATATCCTATCTAGAAATAATTTGTTTTTATAAAAGTCGAAATTGTCAAATGTAATCAGAAATCCGTATGGATTTATTTCATTCAATTTACATTCCGAACATCGCAATCGATTTCATCATTTCTATTTAAAATGATTCCCAATTCCCATTTTAAATTCACATTTGTATTTAAATTTCCAAATTATCCAATGGTAATTATTCCATTTCATTGATAAACACCGTTTATAAATTCATTACTTATTTTTATTATTCAAAACAAGTTAATATTTCGTAGCTCATTCGAAATTCAAGTTCTATTTTAGAAAAATAGTTTTTCACTTCTAAATCTCAAAATTTTGTTTTACGATATTTTTAAATATCAATATTTAGTGATATTCAAACATCCAAACACCCACTTATCAATCACAAGTTTTCTAACACATCATATATGATAATATATATATATATATATATATATATGTATATATATGAAAACAAGTAATAATAAATTTTGAGGAATCCAGTTTGATCTCTTCAACCTGTTTTCCTGAATCCACAGATGTTAGACGACATAAGTAATACCGATCCTGCTTTAAGGCAGGATATCTTGTTATAAAAGGTCATCCATTATATATATATATATATATATATATATATATATATATATATATATTGTAGGGTGCATAGGTTCATCCGCTAATGGTATCATGGGAAATATCCAACTACCAATATATATACATATATATATATATAACAACCATGACCACCAAGCCTATATAACTAATATATATATATATATATATATATAATAGCCACGATAATATTTCAATGCATTGAAACCACCAACAAACATTATATAAAAGTTATTTAAATTAAAAATTCATTTATAATGAAATTGTAAACGAATCCATAGAGTGAGTTTACTCATCTTGATTTTAATTTGCATTTGTACCAATTTCAATTTCTTTTCATCGATTTCTGAGTCTCTGAGCTCTATACGAATGATTTCATTCAATTTATCCTCGCCTAAGAAAAATTCTGAATTTTATAAATATGTAATGAATTTCCTTATCAAGGTTTCATGTGGAAAATATACTAAAATTAATTTTCTAAATTTCATGGTATTGAAAACCTAACGATATCAATTTTAACTAATCTAATTTTCAATTTATATAATGATTTTCTAAATAAATCTCCCTTTCCATATTCCAAATTTCAAATAACAGTAAATGTCATTTTATTTCCTCTTAACAGTGCATAAATTTATAAATAAATTAATAAATAAAATTAGTACATAATCTCCATTTAAACTCCTCTCAAATCGACAAACATAGACTAATATAGTAGACCTCAATGGTCGCTGCCCCTTCTTAATCCCTTGTTAATTCTTCCCCAGATCAAAAATTGCACGCCTACAGCTTTATAGTCAAACTGCCCTTTCTTCCTTCTTCCTCAAACCATGGAACAACAAACAGAAGTCACTGTTAAAGCTAATTACTTTGAAATCTTTACCATACTCCAAACTCGAAACCGCAACCAACTCACGCTTCACCAATCCATCGCGTTCCCCCGTATTCCATTTCCTTCAATACCACACTATTTAAAAAAATCGCGATGTCCAAAACCAAAACAACTGAACTCGACATCACCCAAACATGGACACCGCCTCTAAAAGACCTCCGACCATCCTCTAGTCGTCAATCAACCCCGAGTCCGAAGCCATCCGTCTCGCGCCGTATTTCTCCCTACATCTAGGCCGACTCTCAACCCTAGCTTGTTTTTTATGTATTGAGTTAAATTGCACCTTTGTATTCGAGTTTTGAATTTCTGATGGAAGAATTTGTAGGTTCTAATCGCCACTTTGATCCTTTTTTAAAATCTACTTGTAACACCCCACGTCGATTAATATCACTCACAAAGGGAATGCATTAATTTTCATGGAGTATTATTGGCGTATAGAACGGAATATAACAAGACAGATACATATATTGGTACTTGAAAAAATTAAAACAACTTTTATTGCAGCGGAGAAATAGTTTTGATACAACAACATCAAAAACCAACAATAAAACCAAGTACACTTAATATCCATCTTAACAAATTGTTTCCTGAGTACATAAAGTAAAAATGCATAACCCCAACATAAGTAGCCATAAAAGAGATAAGCTGAACTTTACTTTCAGCAATCCAAGCACTACCAAAAGGGGGGAAAGAGATCCAAATCAGGCCCCACTAGCACTAGTCCCACACTTAGAACCTAGGGGGAGGGAAGGAAGAAAAGAGGCGAAAACAAAGGGGGTCATACATAAAGTCTGGCGAATCCAATAACTTTAACAATATAATTATTAAAGTAATTAGGATAAGGCATAAAATGGTAAACAAGGAATGGCTGTGAAACAAATGGGTAGGACAAAGCAAACAAGAGGAATAAGTTAACATTAATTGCGCCTCCAACACTATAGGATAATTACTATACTGCACCAATACTAGTCACCCTAAAAGTTGATCCCGCCTACTGAACAAAATAATAATAATGGTAGTTTCGAGTACCCCTAGCTGTCTTCATAGGTGCTGCTAGCTCCTATCTCCACTAGTTGTACCCACTACCCTCCCATTTCTAAATACAACATTTATTCATAATATGGTAGTTGTACTCCTAGCTGTCTTCATAGGTGCCGCCTGCCCCTATCTCCGCTAGTCGTACCCAATACCTTCCCTATTCGATCGGCTCTCTAACTCGTAGATACCTGTGCTGGTCCCACAGTGGGGTGTATCACTCCCCAAAGTGTCAACCCGATACCACTAAAGATGCACGACTTATACTGTAACACCCCACGTCCATTAATGTCACTCACGAAGGGAATGCATTAACTTCCATGGAGGTTATAAGTGAATATAGAACAGAAAAATTACAACAAGACAGTTAGTAAGTAGTACTTGGAAATCTAAAACTTCATTTTATTGCAGCGGAAATTAAACATGTTTGTTACATCATAAAACCATAGATCATAACCAAGTACAATATCCATCTTCATAAAAACAAAATACATAATCCCATTACATAAATAGCCATTAAAAAGATAACAAGATGGACTTTACTTCAACGGTCCAAGCTTTCCAAAGAGAGATGAAGTAATTCAATCAAACTCCACTAGGGCTGGGCCCAACCTGAGGACCTGGAGGGGGAAAAGGATAGAAATGGAGGGGGTCAGACATAAAGTCTGGCGAGTATGATAATTCTAACAATACTATTATCAAAATAACTAGACTAAGGCATAAGCTGGAAGACAAGTAAATGTCTATGAACTCTTAGGAAGATAAAGATAGCGTTTAAGATAACGTTAAAGATAACGGTAAAGGCAGACCTAATTACTAACGAATGATTACTACACTGCACCACACCGGTCACCCTATTGTTTGATCCCACTTGCTTCACACAGAAACTTTATAAATAGCCATACGTACCCCTAGCTGACTACATAGGTGCCGTCTGCCCCTATCTCCACTAGGTGTACCCCACTACCCACTTTCGATCGGCTCCCTACTCATAGATACCCGTGCTGGCACCACAGTGGGGTGTATCACTCCCATAAAGTGGCAACCCGATACAACTTGAGAATGCACGGCTTATACCTACACGATGCAACAACGTCTTGTCTACCAGCCCGGGTCCACACACACATATGAAACCCGTTGGACTTGCGTTGCTACCGCTCCCCGTTTGGCCTCTTACAGTCAAACCCAGCATGCGTGTCCCGTCCTCGACTTGGGTCGAGCCCACAAAGATACGTTTGGGATACTGGTCGAAATGGGCCCCCATAAGCTACCCACCTAAGCTTGTCACTAGTATATCCCACTTAACCCTCTTAGTCATGTTCATTTACATGTGTGTTTGGTTAATTCTTACTAATCGTATTTCACATGCCACTAAGGGCACCCCCTAGATTCCTCATGCCACCCAAGGCACCTACTTAACCCCCATGTCCCACCTTACATGTTTATCTGGTTAAGTATTTCTTAATTCATTCAGGCCATAACCTCATAAAGACCTCTCACATTAGACTGGCATTTATTGCAGCTGGATTTGCCGGGCGGGTCCGGGCAGTCTTACACCGTAAAAGAGTCTAACCTCGTGTCTTTACAACCGTTATGCTTTAGTTTAGGCCTAGGACCTCTCACATTGGGCTGACATTTGTGACCACTGGATCTGCCGGGCGGGTCCGGGCAGGTTTACGTCACAAACGAGTCCAACCTCGTGTCCTACGCATTGATTAACACTTAAAATCTTTTACCCCAGTTTTAATAATTCCCTATTCAAATTATTAATTAAGTCAACTTTTAATGATGTCCATAATTGACTCAATTATGGCCATCCACTTATGGCATGCAAAATCATATCAATTGCACCCTAACTTTTTAATATTAAATCCTTAATATTACCCCTACCCCACGTTTATACGTTCGCTTATTCAGCGCATAATATAGGCTATACTTGTATAGTCTAACACCTAGCACAAAGATAAATTATCACAACATATAGACAATTAAAATAAATCTAATCATAATAGGGGTGAAACTTGCATAAACTACACATGTTAAGGATCAAAAGGTGTCAACTTGTTAAATGTCTCAATTTACATCATAGCCCAAATCTATACATAAACTTGCATATGGGGTTTTTAGGCAACATAATGATGGTGTGAACTAGCATAGGATATCACATATGTCATAGCATAATTCTAGATGTCATAATAGATGTCTTGGAAAATGTTGATAACTTTTCTAATCAACCTAACTTGCATATGTGACTTGTCATATAGATCAACATAACCCAAACATGTTGATTTAATTAATATGAACTAACTAGCATAGATGGTAACATCATGGCCTTTTTAACATGTATGATTCATCACAACTTAGCATAGAAACTTTCAACATACATAACATCATCATAGCATGATTTACAACATATAAGATATCATCATCACATAACATTAGATTTACAATATACATGATAGAAAAAGGGGTTTACAACAACATATATGATAATTCACATCATCTACTCATAATCCATTCATTACTCAACCTAATTAAAATGATAATAATCTTGTTAAGATCATCATACTCACAATTTAGAGAAGAAAAGAGAGAGTTTTGCTTTGCTTTAGGGTTGAGAGAATTAGAATTGAATATGCTTTTCTTCTTTCTTCGTTGGCGGCGACTCCATTGATTTCCATGGCGATGGTACGACGGTAACTATTCTATTTTAATTAGGTTTAGGGTTAGCATTAGGATGTATTTATAGGTGTAGGAAGTTATTTAGGACCATTAGATTAACCCTGAACCATGAGAACCAATCAAATGCAAAATCTGTATTTGAGCGAATCGGCCCACGGGTTGACAGCCAAACACCCTGGATTAATCCCTAGTCGACCCAGCGGGGTTTGGGTCGACCTCAAAAATGGGACGGTTCGGTTATTCCCCTTCCAATTCGCTGTTTTGAACTTTTTCGCATATTTATTTATTTAATTTTTAATTTATATATATATATATATATCAATATATATATATATATATATTTCTCTGCGCAACCCATTTCACTTAATTCTTTTCTAAAAATTAAGTATACTTTAATTTGTGAATTTTAATGTTATAAAATTACGGGGTGTTACATTCTCCCCTCCTTAAAGGATTTCGTCCCTGAAATCTCCAAGTCAAGAAGAATGTATATCCTACCATCTAATCGTCCATCTACTCAACCATCAAACACCAGCATCCATTGTCCTTAAAAGACTTCTAATGCTTTAATGTTTGTATGCACAGTGTGTGTATATGTCCATATCTAATGCAAAATTAGGCGGTCTACTGATTCAGTCGACCTCCTTAGTGCAATTCATGATAGTGCCATGCGTCCAATATGTATGCAAAAGATTCCTAATGATACATATTAATTCTATATGCGTGCACAACCATCCACCCGAATGCAGCAACTATATGATAATACAACCATTATACATCCATTTTACTAAATACATCCATATATATGCAATATGCAATATGAAGTGACTGAGCCGATTTGGTGCCTAATAGTGTGTGTATATGCATCCACGAGCAACCACTAGCAAACACTTGCATCCACTTTGCATCCACCATACATAACATGTCTCAAACACATGTTTCAACCATAGGATTATCCTAACTAAAGGTCAAAGATGCTAGCGAGAGGATATACTAAAGATAAGATAAGTACAAGCTAAGCGATAAAGGAGAAATTAAAGGACATACCCTCAAAAAGAAAAGGGTATCGTGAACGCATCTTCTCTTCGTCTCCCAAGTAGCGTTGCTCTCATCATCTCCCCATTGCACTTTGACTAGTCTGACCTCTCGATTCCTCAACCTCTTGATCTCCGACCCAAGAATGCGCGTAGGAGCTCGTCGAATTGTCGCATCACGCTCTATCTCCACCTCTCTAAGCAAGCTCGGCTTTACCACTTCCGCGGTCTCGTGCAAGCACTTCCTCAAATGTGACACATGGAATACGTCATGTACACCACTAGGTCTCTCGGGCAACTCCACTCTATACGCCATCCGTCCAATCCTCTCCTTAATAGGAAACGGCCCTACAAACCTTGGTGCTAATTTCCCGACGGGCCCAAAGCGAACAACGTTCCGTAATGGAGACACTTTGACAAAGACCATGTCCCCAACTTCAAACTCGAGATCTGTCCTCCTCTTATCCGCATAAGATTTCTGCCTATTTGCGCTGCTTTCATCCTCCTTCGAATCAAGTCGATCTTCTCTGAAGTCTCCCAATGCTGGACTGAAAGCTATTATTATATGTGTAACACCCCGTATTTTCCGTAAACATAAGAGTTAAAAATCAAGGTATAATTAATTTTTAGGAGAAGAAATAAGGGAAACGGGTTGCACCATTGTGTTCGTCTCGGAAAAATACGCGAAATAGAGTCCGAATTTGCGTAAATCGGAGTCCGTATGAAGAAGATATGGACGAACGAAGTTAGGCAGAAAAACCGGAAACAGGCCAGAATACACTGGCGCACTTGTGAAGTGCGCCAGTACAAAAATACACTGGCGCACCTGCCAAGTGCGCCCATACAAATCCAGCACCGAATTCTGGAGTGTTCTGAGGTGACGTGTCTTCTTTTGAGTGGCTGGATGATGTGTATTCGAGCTGTGCGATTCTGATGACTTCTGGACTGATCTGAAGGCTCTAAATCACCCTATCCTCCTATAAATACATCCCTAACCTAAACCTAGGTTTCTTACACAATTCTCTAGCCTCCATTGCTCTCTTCTTCTAATTAAAAATAAAAATGGCGTCGCTGCTCTACTGGAATTAAAACTAGGACTGATGTAAAAGCTAAATCAAATCTCAAATCAAAGGGTAGATCTACAACAACAATTAAAAAGGAATAATTCAGCATTTCTGCATCAACAACAGTTTATTATCCTTTCTTAAACCACGAAAGGCAAGTACAGTTATTCTCCGCTATAAACGTTAATTATAATTTTGATATGCTTTTAAATCTGAGTTTGAGGTTGTATATATATTCTCTTCTGTTAGATCTGTTTTCTGTGACTATTCTGTATTCCTTTCTTCTTTTCTGTTTCTATAGCCAGGCTACCACGAGCCTGTGCCCAATCTCATAAAGAGATTAACGTATGAACGCAAAATTTGGGACAATTAATGAATGATGCGAAATTTGACAAGACTGAATTGAACGTATGACTTTAGATCTGAAGCATAAAATATATTGGACATGTGACTTGGGATTGGATGCATAAATTTGACTATGAACATGTAATTTATATAATGCATGCATAGAGTATGTTGTAATTTAGATCTGTAACTAATTAGAGAAATGAACATATGATATTTAGATCTGTAATTAATTAGAAAAATGAGCATATGTTGTAAACTAGATTTAGATCTATGCATATTCTGTAATAAAAGAAAAGAGGAACCATTGTATGTTTACATATGATTTGAGACTTTGGACAAAATGCATATAAAAGTCAAGATCTGATTTTTAGAAGATATGATTTAAAGATTTAGATTGTTGGGTATAGTTTGTATAATGATTCATGACTTAAAAAGAAGAAGATATGGAAACTTAGGTGTAAAAGATTTGCATTAATTAGGATATCTATTATTGTGATTACACCTAAATAGGGATTTTTGGATATATGGCATGCATTGTAATTAATGATTATATTTGGTATAATTTACATGTAAAATGCTAGTTTAACAAAAATTAGAACATATGTTATATGGTAAATTGTGTCCATATTCTGCGCTATGTAAATTTATGCAAACATGGAATATATGTTCATGTTGTGAATCATGACAATTATGTAGGCATATGAATTTAGGCCAATTTATGATTAGGCAAGGCATGTAAATAGAACCTTTAGAAATATTAAATTTGCTAAATCTGCTAATTTGCCAAGTTGCCTAAACTGCTAGTTTTGTTATATTGCCTAGACTGCTAATTAGATTGAAGTGCCTAATCTGTTAAATCTGTCGGTTGAAAATGCCTAACCTGTTATATGCCAAAATCTGCTAAGTTGCTAAATCTGTTAAATCCGTTAAGTCATATAAAATCTGTTATCTGCTAAAATCTGTTATCTGCTGTGTCGATATAATCATCCTGTTATTGATATAATCTGAATTGGCATATATATTAGGCGTGCGCATAAACGGTAAATTATTAATTAATTGGCCGCAAAGATAAACGTGACTAACTGGAGGTTAGAATGAGTTTGCGGCGTAATTCTGCCCGGAACCGCCCGGCACATCCAGTGGCCGCAAACAATAGGTTCTAATGTGAGAAGTTAGTCATAACCTGCTTAAGACAGGAGGTTAGGTCTGGCTTGTGGCAGAAGTCTGCCCGGAACAGCCCGGCCCATCCAGCGGCCACAAGTTAGCGACCTAATGTGAGAGGTCTGGGCATTAATAATTAATTAATGCAAATCTAAGATAAGAATGACGTCTAAAACGTATTGGGGGAAAATAGGGTTAAACCAACTGGATTAATAGGTGTAGTAAACCCGTCCATGAATCTGTAGGCCCAATACAAAGTTAGACAAATCTGAAAAATCTGTACATCTGATCTGTTAGTCTGAAAACTTGTTAACTTAATCTGTGAACTAGTAAATCTGAATTCTGTATGTCTGAACTTGTAAACAAGTTAATCTGAGATCTGTTAGTCTGCGGACACAAGGTTAGGAGGGGAATTACTTTTGTCATCTGTTGTTTGGGACCCATATTAGTCAGTAACCCTTTCTGGTATCAAAACTTTGACCCAACAGTAGGTAGGGTCCGGGCACGCTTACTGAACTAATTATAAGTGGTTCATTCTGATAATGGCGAGGGGTGTTGATGGTGCGTTCCAACCGGGTCATGTACGTGCATGGATCCCGGTCTGCCTCTAAGGATGTAAGACGCCGTGACATCTGTAAATAGGTCTGTGCCAATTGGTTGTCACTTTAGGGAGTGATACACCCTACTGTGGGGCCGACACAGGATATTTATGTATTAGGGAGCCGATCGCTTGGGGTAGGGTTTTAGGGTACGCTTAGTTCTGTCTGTTTCTGTTGGTACCGTCTGTTTCTGTTGGGTGGTAACACCTGTCTGTTTTTGTGTGGTACCGTCTGTTCGGGTGGTAAAGGCCCATTACTAGTGTACACCTAATTCTACATTCTGTTTCCGTAGGGATAAATCTGTTTCTGCTTCTGTCTGTTTCTGACCGGGTAGTAAAGGCCCATTATTAGCATTCTGTTTCTGTTAAAGTATTCTGTACCCGTTCCTGCTTCAATTTAGACATTAGGGTGACACCTAATTCTGTTATACTAGTATTAGTGCAGAGAAGTGTAAAACAATAGTTTATGTCATTCTGTTTTTCTGTTATATCTACTACACCTGTTACAGTTATCTCACATCCAGTTTTATGTTCATATCATATTATTATTATCTGTTCATATGCTGAAAGTCACTGGACTTGCCAGACTTTTTGTCTGACCCTTGTTGTTTCGCCTCCTTTCTTCCGTTTCCCCCCCAGGTTATCCAAGGAGGGAATACTTTAGCTTGATCCGGATTTCTCTTTGCTTGAAGTGCTTAAAGTATGGCTTGGCTTTGCATAGCTTCCGTTCCATGGGGATTATGATTTTAAACCATGCATTTTGAAGGCTTTTGTACAAGACTGATATTTTGTACTTGAATTCTGAAATTTGAAAGGATGTAACCATATTAATTTCTGTTTCCACTGTAATAAAGTTAAAAATTTTCAAGTACTGTTTTATCTGTCTTGTAAGTTTCTGTTCTGTTTACTAAAATGCTCCACCAAAGTTAAGGCATTCCCTTTGTGAGTGACCTTAACGGAGGTGGGGTGTTACACTTGGTATCAGAGCTAAAGGTTACTAGATTAGATAAAAGTTTTTGAAAACTATTTCCAAAAAGGTTTTAAAAGGAAGTATTTTCAAAAGTAGACTTTATTTTGAAAAACGTAGTCCCTAAAGCCATATATCTATCTTTTGATCCTTTGTTTGAATCTTTGTTTCCTTCTTTCCTGAGTCTCCGGGGCTCCTGGCTTTCTGGGAGGTAACCTCATCGCGGCATGGTTCCGTAGGCTTGATAAGACTATGCCACCTATCAGAGGGCAAATAAGCGCCCAACTTCCATCTGTAGCCGCAGTAGTCTCCCCTATGGCTAATTTTCTTTCGAGCTTCGTAGGATTTTTCTGTGTGGTGGAGGCAGCTTTCGAGGGCAAGGGCAGAGGACAGGACCTACTTCTGGAAGGCAGGCGAGCACTCTCAAGGCTAGTGGATAGGATAAAAATAGGAAAATTTCTGTAGAAGGTTTAATTTCCTTATCTGACCTTTGAGTAGAACTCTTTCTGATTCTGACATTCTGATTCTGTAGTTAAGTCTCTACACTATAATACTAGTCTTGATTTGGTTATAGCCTCAAACCCATAGGGGTTATGACTCATCTGTTTGTGATAGATTGGGGGATATCTGTGTTAGGTGTCAAGTATGACGCATACATTTTGAGTTTTTATGGGATATGATTTTATCATGCTTAGCTTCCTAAGAATCATTAGGGAACCTGATCTGTACCAGTAGTCTGTAAATATCTAAATACTTTTGATAGGATTTCCAGTTTTGACATTGTCTAAAGAAGGTAATCCTCTGGGTGTCAATTTTATGTTGGTTTCGGTCTTTGGGGTCGATACTTAGGACCCATGTCTAATGGGAACCAAATTTCCGTTCTATCTGTACTCGCTTCCATCATTCGACTGTATCCTATCGATCGAATCTTCGAACTTTAGGTAGAAACTAATGGGTGTAAACATGTGTTTGAGACATGTTATGTTTGATGGTTGCAAGTGGATGCAAGTGGTTTCTAGTGGTTGCCTGTGGATGCATATACACACACTAGGCACTAGATCGGCTCGAAAACACTCTCATACTGCATATGGATGTGTGAGCATTTTTCAATTCTTGTGGATGCAAAATGGTTGATTCAGCACATGGATGTTGCATTTGAGTGAATAATTGTGCACTCATATAGAAATAATATATATCATTAAGATTCTATTGCATACATGTTGGACTCATGGCACTGACATAATTCGCATTAAGGAGGTCAACTGAATCAGTAGACCGCCTGATCTTTGCATTAGATAAGGAACATATACACACACTTTTGCATATGTTCATATAACATTAGAAGTTTTCTAAGGACAATGGATGCTTGTGGATGATGGTTGAGTAGATGGGTGATTGGATGGTAGGACACATTCTTCTTAACTTGAAGATTTCGGGGACGAAATCCTCTAAGGAGGGGAGAATGTAACACCCCGTATTTTCTGTAAACATAAGAGTTAAAAATCAAGGTATAATTAATTTTTAGGAGAAGAAATAAGGGAAACGGTTTGCACCATTGTGTTCGTCTCGGAAAAATACGCGAAATAGAGTCCGAATTTGCGTAAATCGGAGTCCGTATGAAGAAGATATGGACGAACGAAGTTAGGCAGAAAAACCGGAAATAGGCCAGAATACACTGGCGCACTTGTGAAGTGCGCCAGTACAAAAATACACTGGCGCACCTGCCAAGTGCGCCCATACAAATCCAGCACCGAATTCTGGAGTGTTCTGAGGTGACGTGTCTTCTTTTGAGTGGCTGGATGATGTGTATTCGAGCTGTGCGATTCTGATGACTTCTGGACTGATCTGAAGGCTCTAAATCACCCTATCCTCCTATAAATACATCCCTAACCTAAACCTAGGTTTCTTACACAATTCTCTAGCCTCCATTGCTCTCTTCTTCTAATTAAAAATAAAAATGGCGTCGCTGCTCTGCTGGAATTAAAACTAGGACTGATGTAAAAGCTAAATCAAATCTCAAATCAAAGGGTAGATCTACAACAACAATTAAAAAGGAATAATTCAGCATTTCTGCATCAACAACAGTTTATTATCCTTTCTTAAACCACGAAAGGCAAGTACAGTTATTCTCCGCTATAAACGTTAATTATAATTTTGATATGCTTTTAAATCTGAGTTTGAGGTTGTATATATATTCTCTTCTGTTAGATCTGTTTTCTGTGACTATTCTGTATTCCTTTCTTCTTTTCTGTTTCTATAGCCAGGCTACCACGAGCCTGTGCCCAATCTCATAAAGAGATTACCATATGAACGCAAAATTTGGGACAATTAATGAATGATGCGAAATTTGACAAGACTGAATTGAACGTATGACTTTAGATCTAAAGCATAAAATATATTGGACATGTGACTTGGGATTGGATGCATAAATTGGACTATGAACATGTAATTTATATATTGCATGCATAGAGTATGTTGTAATTTAGATCTGTAACTAATTAGAGAAATGAACATATGATATTTAGATCTGTAATTAATTAGAAAAATGAGCATATGTTGTAAACTAGATTTAGATCTATGCATATTCTGTAATAAAAGAAAAGAGGAACCATTGTATGTTTACATATGATTTGAGACTTTGGACAAAATGCATATAAAAGTCAAGATCTGATTTTTAGAAGATATGATTTAAAGATTTAGATTGTTGGGTATAGTTTGCATAATGATTCATGACTTAAAAAGAAGAAGATATGGAAACTTAGGTGTAAAAGATTTACATTAATTAGGATATCTATTATTGTGATTACACCTAAATAGGGATTTTTGGATATATGGCATGCATTGTAATTAATGATTATATTTGGTATAATTTACATGTAAAATGCTAGTTTAACAAAAATTAGAACATATGTTATATGGTAAATTGTGTCCATATTCTGCGCTATGTAAATTTATGCAAACATGGAATATATGTTCATGTTGTGAATCATGACAATTATGTAGGCATATGAATTTAGGCCAATTTATGATTAGGCAAGGCATGTAAATAGAACCTTTAGAAATATTAAATTTGCTAAATCTGCTAATTTGCCA
The DNA here is from genome assembly GCA_030737875.1 of Allium sativum. NCBI lineage: Eukaryota > Viridiplantae > Streptophyta > Magnoliopsida > Asparagales > Amaryllidaceae > Allium > Allium sativum. The sequence goes on from CM060909.1 coordinate 519,026,215, forward strand.
AGTTGCCTAAACTGCTAGTTTTGTTATATTGCCTAGACTGCTAATTAGATTGAAGTGCCTAATCTGTTAAATCTGTCGGTTGAAAATGCCTAACCTGTTATATGCCAAAATCTGCTAAGTTGCTAAATCTGTTAAATCCGTTAAGTCATATAAAATCTGTTATCTGCTAAAATCTGTTATCTGCTGTGTCGATATAATCATCCTGTTATTGATATAATCTGAATTGGCATATATATTAGGCGTGCGCATAAACGGTAAATTATTAATTAATTGGCCGCAAAGATAAACGTGACTAACTCGAGGTTAGAATGAGTTTGCGGCGTAATTCTGCCCGGAACCGCCCGGCACATCCAGTGGCCGCAAACAATAGGTTCTAATGTGAGAAGTTAGTCATAACCTGCTTAAGACAGGAGGTTAGGTCTGGCTTGTGGCAGAAGTCTGCCCGGAACCGCCCGGCCCATCCAGCGGCCACAAGTTAGCGACCTAATGTGAGAGGTCTGGGCATTAATAATTAATTAATGCAAATCTAAGATAAGAATGACGTCTAAAACGTATTGGGGGAAAATAGGGTTAAACCAACTGGATTAATAGGTGTAGTAAACCCGTCCATGAATCTGTAGGCCCAATACAAAGTTAGACAAATCTGAAAAATCTGTACATCTGATCTGTTAGTCTGAAAACTTGTTAACTTAATCTGTGAACTAGTAAATCTGAATTCTGTATGTCTGAACTTGTAAACAAGTTAATCTGAGATCTGTTAGTCTGCGGACACAAGGTTAGGAGGGGAATTACTTGTGTCATCTGTTGTTTGGGACCCATATTAGTCAGTAACCCTTTCTGGTATCAAAACTTTGACCCAACAGTAGGTAGGGTCCGGGCACGCTTACTGAACTAATTATAAGTGGTTCATTCTGATAATGGCGAGGGGTGTTGATGGTGCGTTCCAACCGGGTCATGTGCGTGCATGGATCCCGGTCTGCCTCTGAGGATGTAAGACGCCGTGACATCTGTAAATAGGTCTGTGCCAATTGGTTGTCACTTTAGGGAGTGATACACCCTACTGTGGGGCCGACACAGGATATTTATGTATTAGGGAGCCGATCGCTTGGGGTAGGGTTTTAGGGTACGCTTAGTTCTGTCTGTTTCTGTTGGTACCATCTGTTTCTGTTGGGTGGTAACACCTGTCTGTTTTTGTGTGGTACCGTCTGTTCGGGTGGTAAAGGCCCATTACTAGTGTACACCTAATTCTACATTCTGTTTCCGTAGGGGTAAATCTGTTTCTGCTTCTGTCTGTTTCTGATCGGGTAGTAAAGGCCCATTATTAGCATTCTGTTTCTGTTAAAGTATTCTGTACCCGTTCCTGCTTCAATTTAGACATTAGGGTGACACCTAATTCTGTTATACTAGTATTAGTGCAGAGAAGTGTAAAACAATAGTTTATGTCATTTTGTTTTTCTGTTATATCTGCTACACCTGTTACAGTTATCTCACATCCAGTTTTATGTTCATATCATATTATTATTATCTGTTCATATGCTGAAAGTCACTGGACTTGCCAGACTTTTTGTCTGACCCTTGTTGTTTCGCCTCCTTTCTTCCGTTTCGCCCCAGGTTATCCAAGGAGGGAATACTTTAGCTTGATCCGGATTTCTCTTTGCTTGAAGTGCTTAAAGTATGGCTTGGCTCTGTATAGCTTCCGTTCCATGGGGATTATGATTTTAAACCATGCATTTTGAAGGCTTTTGTACAAGACTGATATTTTGTACTTGAATTCTGAAATTTGAAAGGATGTAACCATATTAATTTCTGTTTCCACTGTAATAAAGTTAAAAATTTTCAAGTACTGTTTTATCTGTCTAGTAAGTTTCTGTTCTGTTTACTAAAATGCTCCACCAAAGTTAAGGCATTCCCTTTGTGAGTGACCTTAACGGAGGTGGGGTGTTACAATATGCGAACTCAACCAATGGAAGATGCTCTTCCCATGTACCCCCAAAGTCTAGGATACACAGCCTCAAAAGATCCTCTAGAATGCGATTCACACTCTCGGTCTGGCCATCCGTCTGAGGATGATATGCGGTGCCCAAACATAACCGAGTCCCTACCGCCTCTTGTAAGCTTCTCCAAAATTCGCTAGTGAAAATAGGATCGCGGTCGCTCACTATGCAAGAAGGAACACCATGCAAACGAACTATTTCTCGGACATATACAGAAGCTAACCATGGAGCAGTCCTCTTACTCTTCACGGGAATGAAATGGGCGCTCTTAGTAAGTCTATCTACTATAACCCAAATCCCCGTATTACACCTCCTCGATCGCGGTAATCCATCCACAAAATCCATCGAGACACTCTCCCACTTCCATAGTGGAACCTCCAATGGGTGAAGCAACCCACCGGGTTTCTTTTGCTCCGCTTTTACTTGTTGGCATACCAAGCATCTAGCGACATACTCGGCCACATCTTTCTTCATGTCGGCCCAAAAGTAAACTCTCTTCATGTTTTTGTACATCTTGTCCCCGCCAGGATGAATGGTCATCTTCGAATGATGTGCTTCGTCAAGAATAGTCTTCCTTAGGTCATCGTCTTTTGATACACAAAGTCTACCGTCCCTACGTAACCAACCCTTATCGTCTAGGGTATACCTACGGAGATGGCTTGATGACTCCCCTCCTTTGATTTTTTCTACTAACTCAACCAACTGCGGGTCGTCTCGCTGTGCCTCGCCAATCCATCCCAAAAGCGTAGGTCTGACCTCCAAGGATGCTAGCAAACCGAGTACGAAGTCAACGGAAGGTCTAAAGTCAAACATCGAAATGAATTCTAAACTTCGCCGCTCAACAAACAAAGGACTTAAGGATAATCTTTTTCTACTTAAGGCGTCTGCCACCACGTTACCCTTGCCAGGGGTATAGGCTATTTCGAAGTCGTAGGATGCTAAGAACTCCATCCACCTTTGCTGCCTTAAGTTCAAGTCCTTTTGAGAGAATAGGTATCTTAAAGACTTATGGTCAGTGAATAATTCGAATTTTTTGCCAAGAAGATAATGACGCCAAGACTTAAGCGCGAAAACAATAGCGGTCAACTCTAGGTCATGTATGGGGTAATTCTTCTCATGCGCTCTCAACTGCCTTCCACCATATGCTATTACCCTGCCCTCTTGCATTAAGACTGCGCCTAGTCCTATCCCACAAGCGTCAGTATAAACGGTAAACGACTTACTCCCGTCTGGCAATACTAAGACTGGGGCTGAAGTCAAAGCTCTCTTCAAACGTTGGAACGCATCATCACAATCTACGTCCTATGTGAAAACTTGGTTCTTCTTTGTCAAGCGTGTCAATGGAGCTGATATCTTTGCGAAGTCTTTGATAAACTTCCTATAGTTGCCAGCCAACCCCAAGAAACTTCTCACTTCGGTAGCATTTTTAGGAACCTTCCAATCTTGGATGGCCACCACCTTCGCGGGATCCACGACTATCCCTTCTTTGGAAACCACGTGCCCCAAGAACCATACTTCCTTCCTCCAGAAGTGACACTTAGAAAATTTAGCTTTAATCCTATGCGCTCGAAGAATCTCCAACACTTCCCTAAGATGTAGGGCATGCTCTTCCTCATCCTTAGAAAAGATCAAGATGTCGTCTACAAAGACTACCACGAATTTGTTAAGGTACACCCTACCCATCAATTCAACAATGTATGCGGGGGCATTTGTCAAACCGAAGGGCATCACTAGCCATTCATAGAAACCGTCCGGAGTCCTAAAGGCAGTCTTGTCTATGCTATCCTCAGCCACTCTCAACTGATGGAACCCAGTAGCTAAGTCCAACTGCGAAAACACTGAGGCGCCAACTAACTGATCGAAGAGATCGTCAATCCTCGGCAGTGGGTGTCTGTTCTTCTTAGTAAGTTTATTAAGTTCTCTATAGTCCACACACAGTCTAAGGGACCCATCCGCCTTCGTGGCAAATACTACTGGAGCACCCCACTCCGATATACTTCGTCTTATGAACCCCTTCTCAAGCAACTCCTTCACTTACTTATCGAGTTCCCCCCTTTCACGTAGATCCATGTGGCGTACTAGCAAAGATACTGGTTTCACATTATCCACAAGATATATTCGAAAATCTATCTCCCGCTTCGGAGGCAAGCCTTTCACCTCCTCAAACACATCCGAATATTCTCGGACCACTCTAACAGATCGTAGATTTTCCTCAGACGCGTCAAGCGATTCTAGATAACTTAGCATAACCGAATTTATGGGATTACAAAAGATTTCGAGAGTGTTGCCAAGGCGAGTCACGAGCCTAACTACTCTCCTTTCACAATCAAGAACGGCCCCATTTATGGATAACCAATCCATTCCTAAAATTAGCCCATAGCCCGTGAAGCCCAACACATAAGCATCACATCTAAATTCAACGCTAAGTATGGAAATTTTCAAATCCAAACACATCATAGACAAATAAGCTGAGCCCCCAATTGGATTCGAAACAACTAAGGGATCCTCTACTAAACTGGTGTTTAAGTGCAGTGATTCAACTAATGATGTAGAAATAAACGAATGTGATGCGCCCAAATCGAATAAGGTACGGGCAGGATGATCAAACGGAAAAACTAAGCTTTCAACAGAAATGGTTCTACCTCGTTCTTGCAGCGGTGGGACCGCGAGAGCCTGAACTTGTCCCCTAGCCTGCCCTGGTGCCATAAGAGCCTGCCCCTGTCCTCCCGAGGTAGCTCCTGCCCTCTGCCCCTTCTTTGGGCAGACCTTCACTAAATGTCTCGCATCGCCACAATGAAAACATCCTGTCTTCTTTTTCTTTCAGCAATCCTTGGTGAGATGGCCCGGTGTCCCACAGTTAAAACATTTCTTCTTTCCCTTGCCGTTATTGTCTTTACCACTCTTCTAGTTTTGCTGTTGTGGTTTCTTCTGATCCCCCTTCTTCTCGAGTGCCTTATCAGCTTTAGCGCATTTCTCCTCATGCATAAGTGCCATTTCTACTAACTTCTCAAAGGTGGCCCCCATAGGGATGTGGGTCATAGCCAACCCTTGCAATGGTTCATTCAATCCATTCACGAACCTCAGCACCTTCTTCTCCGGCGTGTTCACCAAGTACAGGCCAAACCTTGCTAACTGATTAAATTTATTGGCATATTCTTTCACTGATGAGCTTCCTTGCTTCAATGTCAAGAACCTTTCCATATATAGATTTTCTTCCGCCCTTGAGAGAAACTTCGCCTCGAACCTACGTCTAAAATCCGCCCAAGAGTCAACAGGACGCTCCCCATTAGTGACCTCCCACCAAAACGAGGCCTCTCCCTTCATCAACCAAGCTTCTAATCGAACTCTCCTCCCTTCTTCTACTTCAAAGATTTCTGGCAATTCTTCCACCTCCTTAAGCCAATCTCTAGCTTCCACAAACGTTTCTGACCCTTGAAATGGTTTTCCACCCATAGCCTTGAATTCCTTGCACGTCTTTGCAAAAGTATCTACGCGAGGAGGAGGAGGAACGGGTGCAACTGGTGGTGGAGGAACATTGGCTGGACCTGCAGCGGCCCTAGCTTCCAATAGACTCCTATACCATCCTGGAATCGTTACACCGTCAGGTAGATTAAGATCTTCAGCCATGCTGAAACGAAAAAGGAAAGATTCAGAATGGAGAATTCGAAAGATAAAGATATGGGCTAGTGGGGATTATGTTTTTTTTCTTAAAAACTTTCCTCTTTAAATTTCTCATTAAAACATGTTTTTGAAAGCACTTCTTCCAAAAATAACTATTTTTCAAAAGTATTTTTATCTGTTCTGGTAACCTTAAGCTCTGATACCACGTGTAACACCCCACGTCCATTAATGTCACTCACGAAGGGAATGCATTAACTTCCATGGAGGTTATAAGTGAATATAGAACAGAAAAATTACAACAAGACAGATAGTAAGTAGTACTTGGAAATCTAAAACTTCATTTTATTGCAGTGGAAATTAAACATGTTTGTTACATCATAAAACCATAGATCGTAACCAAGTACAATATCCATCTTCATAAAAACAAAATACATAATCCCATTACATAAATAGCCATTAAAAAGATAACAAGATGGACTTTACTTCAACGGTCCAAGCTTTCCAAGGAGAGATGAAGTAATTCAATCAAACTCCACTAGGGCTGGGCCTAACCTGAGGGCCTGGAGGGGGAAAAAGGATAGAAATGGAGGGGGTCAGACATAAAGTCTGGCGAGTATGATAATTCTAACAATACTATTATCAAAATAACTAGACTAAGGCATAAGCTGGAAGACAAGTAAATGTCTATGAACTCTTAGGAAGATAAAGATAGCGTTTAAGATAACATTAAAGATAACGGTAAAGGCAGACCTAATTACTAACGAATGATTACTACACTGCACCGCACATTACTACACTACACCACACCAGTCACCCTATTGTTTGATCCCACCTGCTTCACACAGAAACTTTATAAATAGCCTTACGTACCCCTAGCTGACTACATAGGTGTCGTCTGCCCCTATCTCCACTAGGTGTACCCCACTACCCACTTTCGATCGGCTCCTTACTCGTAGATACCCGTGCTGGCCCCACAGTGGGGTGTATCACTCCCCTAAAGTGGCAACCCGATACAACTTGAGAATGCATGGCTTATACCTACACGATGCAACAACGTCTTATCTACCAGCCCGGGTCCACACACGCATATGAAACCCGTTGGACTTGCGTTGCCACCGCTCCCCGTTTTGGCCTCTTACAGTCAAACCCAGCATGCGTGTCCCGTCCTCGACTTGGGTCGAGCCCACAAAGATACGTTTGGGATACTGGTCGAAATGGGGCCCCACAAGCTACCCACCTAAGCTTGTCACTAGTATAACCCACTTAACCCTCTTAGTCATGATCATTTACATGTGTGTTTGGTTAAGTCTTACTAATCGTATTTCACATGCCACTAAGGGCACCCCCTAGATTCCTCATGCCACCCAAGGCACCTACTTAACCCCCATGTCTCACCTTACATGTTTATCTGGTTAAGTATTTCTTAATTCATTCAGGCCATAACCTCATAAAGATCTCTCACATTAGACTGGCATTTATGGCAGCTGGATTTGCCGGGCGGGTCCGGGCAGTCTTACACCATAAAAGAGTCGAACCTCGTGTCTTTACAATCGTTATGCTTTAGTTTAGGCCTAGAACCTCTCACATTGGGCTGACATTTGTGACCACTAGATCTACCGGGCGGGTCCGGGCAGGTTTACGTCACAAACGAGTCCAACCTCGTGTCCTACGCATTGATTAACACTTAAAATCTTTTACCCCAGTTTTAATAATTCCCTATTCAAATTATTAATTAAGTCAACTTTTAATGATGTCCATAATTGACTCAATTATGGCCATCCACTTATGGCATGCAAAATCATATCAATTGCACCCCAACTTTTTAATATTAAATCCTTAATATTACCCCTACCCCACGTTTATACGTTCGCTTATTCAGCGCATAATATAGGCTATACTTGTATAGTCTAACACCTAGCACAAAGATAAATTATCACAACATATAGACAATTAAAATAAATCTAATCATAATAGGGGTGAAACTTGCATAAACTACACATGTTAAGGATCAAAAGGTGTCAACTTGTTAAATGTCTCAATTTACATCATAGCCCAAATCTATACATAAACTTGCATATGGGGTTTTTAGGCAACATAATGATGGTGTGAACTAGCATAGGATATCACATATGTCATAGCATAATTCTAGATGTCATAATAGATGTCTTGGCATATGTCCATAACTTTTCTAATCAATCTAACTTGCATATGTGACTTGTCATATAGATCAACATAACCCAAACATGATGATTTAATTAATATGAACTAACTAGCATAGATGGTAACATCATGGCCTTTTTAACATGTATGATTCATCACAACTTAGCATAGAAACTTTCAACATACATAACATCATCATAGCATGATTTACAACATATAAGATATCATCATCACATAACATTGGATTTACAATATGCATGATAGAAAAAGGTGTTTACAACAACATATATGATAATTCACATCATCTACTCATAATCCATTCATAACTCAACCTAATTAAAATGATAATAATCTTGTTAAGATCATCATACTCACAATTTAGAGAAGAAAAGAGAGAGTTTTGCTGTGCTTTAGGGTTGAGAGAATTAGAATTGAATTTGCTTTTCTTCTTTCTTCGTTGGCGGCGACTCCATTGATTTCCATGGCGATGGTATGACGGTAACTATTCTATTTTAATTAGGTTTAGGGTTAGCATTAGGATGTATTTATAGGCGTAGGAAGTTATTTAGGACCATTAGATTAACCCTGAACCATGAGAACCAATCAAATGCAAAATCTGCATTTGAGCGAATAGGCCCACGGGTTGACAGCCAAACACCCTGGATTAACCCCTAGTCGACCCAGCGGGGTTTGGGTCGACCTCAAAAATGGGCCGGTTCGGTTATTCCCCTCCCAATTCGCTGTTTTGAACTTTTTCGCATATTTATTTATTTAATTTTTAATTTATATATATATATATATCAATATATATATTTCTCTACGTAACCCATTTCACTTAATTCTTTTCTAAAAATTAAGTATACTTTAATTTGTGAATTTTAATGTTATAAAATTACGGGGTGTTACATATACCTACACGATGCAACAACGTCTTACCTACTAGCCCGGGCCCACGAACGCACATGACCCTGTTGGACTTGTGTTGTCACCACTAACCGTTTTTGACCTCTTGCAATCAAACCCAGTAAGCGTGTCCCGTCCTCGATCTAGATCGAGCTCACTTAGATACTAAATGGGTTACTGGTTGAAAAGGGTCCCCACACTTGACACAAGCTTTCCACCTATGCTTGGTCCACACTAGGATTTCCCACTTTACCCCCCTCTTATTCATGCCTTCTTACATGTTTCAACTTGGTTAAGTGTTTATAATTATATCCCACATGTCACCCATGTTACCCACTTATCAAATCAACATGTGTTATTGATTAAGCTTGTCTTAATCCTATCCTCTTATCAGATCAATATATATATTATTGGTTAAGCTGGTTTTCACCCTATCCACTTATATATTATTGGTTAAGTTGGTCTTAGCCCTATCCACTTATATATTATTGGCTTAGTTGGTCTTAACCCTATCCACTTATCAGATCGATATGTATTATTGGTTAAATTTGTCTTAACCCTATCCACTTATCAGATTAATATATATATTTATATTATTGGTTAAGCTGGTCTTTACCCTACCCACTTACCAGATTATTGATTAAGCTAGTCTTAACCATATCCACTTATATATTATTGGTTCAGCTGGTCTTAACCCAACCTATTTATCAGATTATTGGTCTAGTTGGTCTTAACCCTATCCACTTATCATGTTTTATGTATCATATATATATATATATATATATATATATATATATATATATCGTATAACATGTTTTACTTAATTTATAATTAACTACATCTTAGTTCACAGATACATTGGTTAAGAGAATAACTCCCTAAGTATCAACCCCGAAGACCGAAATCAACATCAGACTGGTACTCAGAGAATTACTCAACTCAGCCAAACTTCTGTTTGTCATTCATATTTATCTTTGATCAGCATTACTTAATTATTAATGCACAGACCTCTCACATTAAGTTGATTGCTTGTGGCTACTGGATATGTCGGGCGGTTCCGGCCAGACTTTCACCACAAGCCAGACTTAAACTCGTGTCTAAGCATCTTTTAATTATGCCTACAACCTCTCACATCAGACTGTCGTTTGCAGTTGCAGGATGTGCCGGGCGGGTCTGTGCAGTCTTATACCACAAACTAGTCTATCCTCGTGTCTTAGGCATTTATTACGCATTTAATTTATGCCTTTGACCTCTCACATTAGACCACCGTTTGTGGTTGCAGGATTTGTCGGGCGGGTCCGGGCAGTCTTATACCACAAACGAGTCTAACCTCGTGTCTTAGGCATTTGTTATTACACATTATTATTCAACCCCAATTTGAATTAATATCCCTATTTCAGATTTTCAATAACTTCCAATTTTAATCCATGTCCATAATTGTCACTTAAATTATGTCCAAAATTTTCAAGTATACAAATTTTACCAATTAATGTCTCAAATTAATTATATGCTTTTAAAGCCATTATATGCCAATTCACAATATTAATATTTAATATTTTCCCATTGTCCCCACCTTGTTCGTATGTTTAATATGAAATATGTTAGACCTGCAAATAGTCTAACTCATAAAAAGAAAAGAAACATCACAACTTGAATAACACATAAAGTAGATCTAACTTGCAAATAAGAATAGCAAGCATGGATCAAAACTTGCATGATTATAATTTATATAATCATAAATTTGCATAATCAATAACTTGCATAGGCAATAAGCTTAATTTGCATAAACTACAAATTGGCATGGATCAAATTATATAAGATATGATTTGCATAGATCTATACACATAAAGGTGAACTTGCATATATGAACATGGTTTTCGCATAAACTTGCATATGATCTACATAAAAACTTGTATTAAACTTGCATATGCAATTTAGACATGTAAACTAAGACTTACATATGATTCGCATACAAACTAACATATAAACTAGCATATGATTCACATCCAAACATACATATAAACTTGCATATATAATTTAGACATGTAAACTAAGATTTACATATACACTTGCATATGATTTAGACATGTAAATTAATGTCACAAAATGAATAAAATCTAGCATATGTGTTTAGACATATGAACCAACATCATGATCTATGTACATAAGACAACAACTAGCGTATTTTCACAGAATAGTCAATATCATATCGGTCAATGATTCAATAGGCATAATCTTATAACCCAAATTATAACTCATCATAATTAATTTATTAATTATTTTGTGAAAGAAATTGTACTCACAAACAGATTAGAGAAGAGAATAATTCGTTCGTCATTTGCATTAGAATCCTGACTTGCAATTCCTAAGTTTCAAGAAGAAGCGGCAGCATAAGGACGTCTTTAACTTATTTGAATTAGGATTGAGGCAAGAAAGGTTATAATGGTTTGGTGTGGAGAGAAAGTGAGGTTTGGGGGTGTTTAAATAGGTTAGGAGCCAAGGAATCTGTCCAGAAAACATGTCCAGGTGCAAAATCCCGAATCTACCTCAGATCTGACCAAATCAAGGGAGGTCGACCCCCAGATCCACCCCCAGGTCGACCTGTATAGGGGAGGTCGACCCCCTAGTCGACCTAGCCTGGGGCAGGAAAAATCCCGCCCGGCCCGCTTCTGTGTTTTCAGTTGAATTTTGAATTTGAATTCGAGCTGTTTTAATTTGTTTAAATCCCTAAAACTTCTGAAGGCCATAACTTCCTCATATGAAGTCCGATTTACGAAAACTTGAACTCTATTCCAAGAAGAATTCCGAGACGAACGCAATGGCATAACCCATTTCCCTTAGCTCTTCTCCTAAAAATTAAGTGTTCTTAAAAATTTTATTTTTAATATTTAAAATTACGGGGTGTTACATTCTCCCCTCCTTAAAAGATTTCGCCCCCGAAATATCCAAGTTAAGTAGAATGTATATCCTAACATCCAATCATCCATCTACTCAACCATCAAACACAGGCATCCATTGTCCTTACAAGATTTCTATTGCCGTACGAACATATGCAAAAAGTGTGTGTACATGTTCCTTATTCAATGCAAAATCAGGCGGTCTACTGATTTAGTTGACCTCCTTAATGCCAATCACGATAGTGCCATGCATCCATTATGTATGCAAAAGAATCCCAATGATACATATTATTTCTACATGTGTGCACAACCAATCATCTTAATGCAGCATCCATATGATAATACAACCAATATACATCCATTAATTTAAATATGCACACATATTTATATGCAGTATGAAAGTGATTGAGCCGATCTAGTGCCTAATGTGTGTGCAAATGCATCCACGAGCAACCACTTGCGAACACTTGCATCCACCAAACATAACATGTCTCAAACACATGTTTACAACCATAGGACTTTTCCTAACTAAAGATCGAAGATATAATCGCAAAGACATACTAAACGATAGGACAAGCATAAACAAAGAGGTAGAAAAAGGGGAGGTTAAAAACATACATTCAAAAAGGAAAGGGTACAATGTAAGCATCTTGTCTTTCGTTTCTCAAGTCGCGTCTCCTTGATCATTTCCCCATTGTACCTTGACCAAATTGACCTCTCTGTTGTGTAGCTTTATGACCTCCGATCCAAGGAATCATGTAGGGGCTCATCTAATCGGGAATCTCACTCCACTTCCACTTCTCTAAGCCAGCTCGGCTCTACTACTTCAACAATATCTTGTAAACACTTCCGCAAATGTGACACGTGAAACACGTCGTGAACACCACTAAGCTCGTTGCCTCTTCTCATGTCCCTCCAAAATCTAGGATACATAACCTCAAAAGATCTTCAAGGATTATATTCACCCCTTTCTATCCGTCCATCTGTCCGTGGACGATAAGCGATGCTCGTACTTACTGCCTTCTGCATATCACCTTTTCCTCTTGAATCGAAAACTGCTCCAAGCCCTGTCTTGCAAGCACCGGTATATGTATTGTGAACAGTTTACTCCCATCTAGCAATGTAAAAACTGGGGATGATATCTTCGCAAAGTGCTTAACGAACTTCCTATAGTAGCCCGTTGCTTTTATAGGAACCTTCCAATCTTGGATTGCCACCACCTTTACAGGATCCACTACTATTCCTTCCTTAGAGACCATGTGTCCTAAGAACCTTACCTCCTTCTTCCAAAAATGACATTTGGAGAACTTAGCTTCGAGTTGATGTGCTTGAAGGGTTTTTAAGACTTCCCTAAGATGTAGGGCATATTCTTCCTTGCTTCTAGAGAAAATCAAGATATCATCTACAAATACTACCTTGAACTTGTTTAGAAACTCCCTGTGCACCCTACTCAACAAGTCAACAAAATATGCGGGTGCATTCGTCAAACCAAAAGGTATGACGAGTCACTCGAAGAAACTGTCAGGAGTTCTAAATGCAGTCTCATTTATGTTGTCTTCAGCCACTCTTAGCTGATGAAATCCTGTAGTCAAATCCAACTGCGAGAAAACTGAAGCACCAACAAACTGATTGAAAAAATCGTCTATCCTCGGCAATGGGTGTTTCTTCTTCTTCATGAGCTTATTCAGCTCTCTATAGTCCACGCACAATCTAAGTGAACCATCAGCCTTTGTAGAAAAAACAACTGGAGCACCCCATTCCAAAATGCTTCTTCTTATGAGCCCTTTCTCAAGCAACTCTTTCACTTGCTTACTGAGTTCTCTTCTCTCCCTCGAAGCCATGTGGTGCACTGGTAATGCAACTGGCTTTGCGTTATCTACTAGATATTTACAAAAGTCGATCTCGCGCCTTGGGGGTAAACCCCGAACTTCATCGAAGATGTCACCATATTCACGGACCACACGATTAGATTCCAAATCATCACTGGATGTGTCAAGAGATTCTAGGTAGCTAAGCATCACCGGACCTCTAGGGTCACAAGAAATATCAAGGGTCTTTCTGCAACGAGTCAACAATCTAACTTCCCTTCTCTCACAGTCTAGGATGGCACCGTATCTGGCTAGCCATTCCATGCCTAGAATAAAGCCGTAGCCCATGAAGCCAAGAACAAAGGCGTTGCATTCAAACCCAATGCCCAAGATAGACACTCTCAAATCCCGACAAATATCGAAAGATGAGCCGAACCACCAATAGGATTTGAAACTACTATGGGATCCATAATTAGACTAGTATATAAGTGTAGTGTTTTAACTAACGAAGTAGATACAAACGAGTGTGAAGCGCCAGAATTCAAACAAGGTTCGAACAGGATGATCAAAAAGAAAAACCAAACTTCCAACCAGGAAATTTCTACCTCTATCAGGTATGCCAGCTGTGAGGAAACACGTCTGCCCTCCAGAAGATCCTGTATTTTGTCCTTACCTTTGCCTTTTGCTGCTTTGGATGATCCTAATAAGATGTCCTGAGTCTCCGTAATGATGACAACTAGTCTTCTTCTTTTTTCTAACGTATTTATTTAAGTAGTCAGGTATTTCACAAGTAAGGCCCTTCCTTTTCTATTGGCCCCTTGTTATCCTTAACAACTTTCCTTGGATCTACTTTTTTATCATGTGTCTTATCCATGTCTCACCTGCACATTATCCACTCATGACCTCCTACGAAAATGAGGCTTCGTCCTTCATTAACCAAGCAGCTAATTGAACCTTCCTCCCATCATCTATCTTAAAGGTACCAACAAGTCCTCCACTTCCTTCTAGATTTGACAAACGTCCCAGTCCCAAGAAGCGGTTTTCCACCCACCGTACGGAAGTTCTTACATATCTTAGAAAAAGCGTCTATATGTGGAGGAAGAAATTCAAAAAGGAAAGAGGAAGAGATTTAAAAACGGAAAATCGAAGGAAAGATATATGGCTCTTGGGGGTTATGTTTTTCAAAATAAACTTTTCTCCTAAAAATACTATCCTTAAGACATATTGTTTAAAGTATTTCTTTATAAAAATGCTTTTAAAAGCATTTTTTCAAAATCTCTTATCTGTTCGGGTAACCTTCAGCACTGATACCATGTGTAACACCCACGTCCATTAATGTCACTCACAAAGGGAATGCGTTAATTTTCATGGAGTATTATTGGTGTATAGAACGAAATATAACAAGACAGATACATATATTGGTACTTGAAAATTTTAAAACAACTTTTATTGCAGCGGAGAAATAGTTTTGATAAAACAACATCAAAAACCAACAATACAACCAAGTACACTTAATATCCATCTTGACAAATTGTTTTCTGAGTACATAAAGTAAAAAGTATAACCCCAACATAAGTAGCCATAAAAGAGATAAGCTGAACTTTACTTTCAGTAATCCAAGAACTTCCAAAAGGGGGAGAAAAAGAGATCCAAATCAGGATCCACTAGCACTAGTCCCACCTTGAGAACCTGGGGTGGTGGGGAAAAGGAAGAAAAAAGGCGAAAACAAAGGGGGTCAGACGTAAAGTTTGGCGAGTCCAATAAGTTTAACAATATAATTATTAAAGTAATTAGCATAAGGCATAAACTGGTAAATAAGGAATGACTATGAAACAATTGGGTAGGACAAAGCAAGCAAGAGGAATAGGATAACGTTAATTGCACCTCCAACACTATAGGATAACTACTATACTGCACCAATACTAGTCACCCTAAAAGTTGATCCATCCTACTAAACAAAATAATAAAAATGATAGTTTCGTGTACCCCTAGCTGTCTTCATAGGTGTCGCCTGCTCCTATCTCCACTAGTTGTACCCACTACCCTCCCATTTCTAATTACAACAATTATTCATAATATGGTAGTTGTACTCGTAGCTGTCTTCATAGGTGTCGCCTGCTCCTATCTCCGCTAGTCGTACCCACTACCTTCCCCATTCGATTAGCTCCATAACTCATAGATAACCATGCCGGTCCCACAGTGGGGTGTATCACTCCCCAAACTGGCAACCCGATACCACTAAAGATGAACGGCTTATACCTACACGATGCAACAACGTCTTACCTACCAACCTGGGCCCACGCACGCACACGATCCTGTTGGACTTGCGTTGTCACCGCTAAACCGTTTTGAACTCTTATAGTCAAACACAGTAAGAGTGTCCCGTTCTCGATCTAGATCGAGCTCACTTAGATACTAAATGGGTTATTGGTTGAAAAGGGTCCCCACACTTGACACAAGCTTTCCACATATGCTTGGTCCCCACTAGGATTTCCCACTTAACCCCCTCTTATTCATGTCTTCTTACATGTTTCAACTTGGTTAAGTGTTTACAACTATATCCCACATGTCACCCATGTTACCCACTAATCAAATCAACATATGTTATTGGTTAAGCTTGTCTTAACCCTATACGCTTATCAGATAAATATATATATGTATATTTATATATTATTGGTTAAGCCAGTCTTAAACCTAACCACTTATATATTATTGGTTAAGTTGGTCTTAACCCTATCCACTTATATATATCATAGGCTAAGTTGGTCTTTACCCTATCCACTTATCAGATCAATATGTATTATTGGCTAAGTTTGTCTTAACCCAATCCACTTATCAGATTAATATATATATATATATTATTGGTTAAGCTGGTATTAACCCTATCCACTTATATATTATTGGTTAAGCTGTTCTTAACCCTACCTATTTATCAGATTATTGGTTAAGCTGGTCTTAACCCTATCCATTTATCATATTTTATGTACCATATATATATATATATATATATATATATATATCGTATAACATGTTTTACTTAATTTATGATTAAGTACACCTTAGTTCACAAATACATTGCTTAAGAGAATAACACCTTAAGTATCAACCCCAAGACTGAAATCAACATCAGATTGGTACTTAGAGAATTACTCAACTCAACCAAACTTCTATTTATCATCCATATTCATCTTTGATAGGCATTAATTAATTATTAATGCACAGACCTCTCACATTAAGTCAATTGCTTATGGTTGCTGGATATGTCGGGCGGTTCCAGGCAGTCTTATACCGCAATTCGAATCTAACCTCGTGTCTTAGGCGTTCGTTATCACTTTCTTGATTCAAGTCCCAATTTTTAAATCTTGGATTAAAATTTCTAGTCTAAATTATGTTTTTAATTTTAATCCAAATTAGGCATATAATTTTATGTATACATGTTATGCCAAATTACGCCCAAATTCATTCGCATTCATTGTTATCAACAGTTCATGCCAAACCTCATGTATACAAATTATATCCAATTATGACCAAACCAACTTATGCAAAATCTCTTGTATATAATTTATACACAGTTATGCTCAAATTGATTTATGCCAATAATTACAAATTTCCCCAAACTTTTCCCAAACGTTCAAACGTTACTCGTACACAAATCTCAACGTAATATGTTTGGTGCGAAGTTAGCCTAATCTCATTAAAAAAAAGTAAAAGAAAAAGGACAGAGAATCGTGTCAGCAAAACTGGCATAAAAGAGGCATATGAAACATAAACTAGCACCCATATGAGTGCACAACCCTTCATTCAAATGTAGCACCCATATGATAACACATCTAATATACATCGATTAACTTAAATATGCACACTCATTCATATGCAATATGAAAGTGACTAAGCCGATCTAGTGATTAATATGTGTAAACGCATCCACGAGCAACCACTAGCAAACACTTACATTCACTTGCATCCGCCAAATATAACATGTCTCAAACACATGTTTACAACCATAGGATTTTCTATCTAAGGGTCGAAGATATAATCGAGAGGGCACACTAAATGATAGAACAAGTATAAACAAAGCGGTAGAAAAAGGAGAAGTAAAGAACATACCCTCAAAAAGGAAAGGGTACGACGCACGTATCTTGTTTTCAGTCTCCCATGTCGCATCTCCTTGATCATCTCCACACTGGACTTTAACCAACTTGACCTCGCAATTGCGTAATTTCTTGACCTCCGATCCAAGGATGCATGTAGGAGCTTGTCTAATCATGGCATCTCGCTCTACTTCCACTTCTCTAAGCAAGCTCGGCTCTACTACTTCAGCGGTATCATGTAAACACTTCCGCAAATGCGACACATGAAATACGTCATGTGTAACACCCCACCTCCGCTAGGGTCACTCACAAAGGGAATGCACTAGCTTTGGTGGGGTATTATCTAGGTAAACATGCACAGAAATATTATAAGACAGAACATATAAAAACAACGGAAGAAAACATGATTTCATTACTTAAAACCTTTTACATCAAAGTGCCATTAAATTACTTACATCGAAACCTGTCTTGCAATAATAAAGAAGCATAAAACCATAGTAATAAAGTATTCCCCAAGTAAAGCACTAAAATAGCCATAGCCAAGGAAAGTCCAAGCCATAAATGATAATCTTGAAGCAGAAAGATCCGCACTAAGTAGCAACCTTTCCTCCCTGTAAACCTGGGGGTGGAAACGGAAGAAAAAGAGGCGAAACAAAATAGGGTCAGTCATAAAGACTACGTAAGTCCTAGTGACTTTCAGCCTAAAAACAGGTAAGAGTAACATGACATGTATGAACCAAAAGTAAATATAAGCATGATGACAAGGTAAACAGATCAAACTAAGACAACAGGATAAACTCAAGTAACAAGATAACCAAGGTAATAGGATAACCAAGGTAAACTCGGAATAGCATCACATGTCTAACGTCCTCTGCACCAACCGTACTAGCATCCTAACTCGTATCATCCCTTCCATGTATATGTATAGACCCTTGCGGTACATCGTACGTGTTCCATCACATTATTCTATACTACTACGACGTAGTGTCACCATCCTTGAAATCGCTCGGACTTCCATCCTTGATCTGGCCCGATTCCCTTGTCAAGAATTATCGCGTGTTCAACTAGAATTTACGCCACCTAGGACCACTAGGGATTATGCTATCTATTGAACAATTTCTAGATTTGATTAGGGTTTAAGCCACCTAGGACCACTAGGGATTACGCTACCTAATGGACGTTTTCGACAAGGGTTTATGCCACCTAGGACCACTAGGGATTACGCTACCTATCGAACAACGCCCTACGTCACGCTTTAGTCGATCAGCTCCCTACAAGACCTAGCTCGTCGTGTGTCGGTGTCATACGGCCCATTCACGAATGTAGCTACCCTGTGCTAGGTCCACCCTAGGGTGTATCAAGTCCTAGGGTGTCAACCACTGACACCTTTCCAAGCACACACAGTGTAAAACTATTGGTGCCCATGCCTGCTTTTTCATCTCCGGACTACGTGCACGACCATAGTCCGCCTGAACCTACAATGGTGCACCAAACTCAGCCGTCGTTTTGGTCGCTTACAATCAGCCCAGTAATCGTGCCCCACCCTAGCCTAGTCCCGAGGGTATCGTGATACATCCAAGAGGGTTACTACTGAAAAGGACCGCGTAACTAGGGTTTCCGTCTAGCAGGTTAAGTGTTGTCATCTAAATTCAAGACTTAATCCCTATCAGTCTAGCATGTCAAGTTGGTTAAGTGTGGTCATTCCAGTTCGTGACTTAACCCGTCTACATGTCATGTCAAGTTGGCTAAGTGTTGTCATTCAAGTTCGTGACTTGGCCCTACGAATCACATGTTAAGTTTGATAAGCGTATTCCATCGATTCATGACTTAACCGTATGCAGATCATCGTGTCAAATTGGTTAAGTATGTTTAATCTTAACCCCATCAAATTACCGTGTTAGATTGGTTAAGTATATTCAAGCTTAACCCCATCAAATTATCGTGTTAGATTGGTTAAGTATATTCAAGCGATTCATGACTTAACCCCATCAAATTACCATGTTTAGATTGGTTAAGTATATTCAAGCGATTCATGACTTAACCCCATCAAGTTATCATGTTTAGATTGGTTAAGTATATTCAAGCGATTCTTGACTTAACCCCATCAAGTTTTCATGTTTAGATTGGTTAAGTATATTCAAGTGGTTCATGACTTAACCCCATCAAGTTATCATGTTTAGATTGGTTAAGTATATTCAAGCGATTAATGACTTAACCCCATCAAGTTATCATGTTTAGATTGGTTAAGTATATTCAAGCGATTCATGAATTAACCCCATCAAGTTATCATGTTTAGATTGGTTAAGTATATTCAAGCGGTTCATGACTTAACCCCATCAAGTTATCATGTTTAGATTGGTTAAGTATATTCAAGCGATTCATGACTTAACCCCATCAAGTTATCATGTTTAGATTGGTTAAGTATATTCAAGCGATTCATGACTTAACCCCATCACTAGTCAAATTATAACGGTTAAGTGTTACCCTTGTGAGTTTACTTAACCTTACCATGCCTCGCGTTATACAAGTCGGGTGTTATCGACCCATTCAGGTTAAACTAACCCATCCTCTAATCGTGTTATATGGTTAAGTGTCATCTAGAAATCAAGTCCGGTTTTACTTAACCCACCATCTACGTTATATCGGTTGAGTTTCATTAGTCTAATCAAGTTACTTAACCCACCCGTCCGTGTCATATTGGTTAAGTATCATTAGTCTAGTCAAGTTACTTAACCCACCCGTCCATGTCATATTGGTTAAGTGTCATTAGTCTAATCAAGTTACTTAACCCACCCGTCCATGTCATATTGGTTAAGTGTCACTAGTCTAATCAAGTTACTTAACCCACCCGTCCATGTCATATTGGTTTTATTATTTACTAATGCATCAACCTCTCACATTGGACTTATTTGCGGTCACTGGATATGCCGGGCGGTTTTGGGCAGAATTACACCGCAAATCCATTCCAACCTCGGGTTCATGCATTACCACAATCTATTCTTTGCCTACGACCTCTCACATTAGACTATTATTGTTGTGGTCACTGGATATGCCAGGCGGTTCCGGGCAGAATTACACCACAACTCAAGTCTAACCTCGTGTCGAAGACATCCGTTAGATTGTTAATTACATATGTGTCATATAAGTCAAAATCCCCACTTTACATGTTACTATACATATGCCCAAGTTCCACCTTATATGCCTATGAAAATATGTACCCAATTCTAGCCACTTTACATATATCCAATTCTCGCCTATTTGCATGTATGTCAATTTTATGCCAATTTACCCAAATCAAGTTCTAACCAAAATTACATTTTGTCACTCCATGCCCAAATAAACCCATATCATGGTTCATGTTCCCAATTTCGCTTATGCCTAATTTACATAAGCCCAATCCCTTGATTTAACTTGCATAGTACCCAAAACTCGTGATTTAATTCATATGCCAATTCATGCATGCCCAAACTTGCAAATTATATTGGCAATACCCCAAATTTACCCGTATACAAATCGCATGTAAATCGTAGTTTAGGCCTAGGTCCGAAATCGACCAAGGTTCATCAAAAGAAAATAAATAGGGGAAGGTAGAAACTTTGCATAAAACAAGATCCGAGAGAAAAACATCGTTGCATGCATGCTAAGGACATGAAAGAGTGATTTGCAACATGCATAGGTTCAAATAAATGCTATAGGAACATCCCCAAAGGTCAAGATCAAAATGTCAAGAAAGAACATGGATTGAATATCATGCATAGATCCAATTTCAACTTTATCACATGTCATATTCATGTTATCGTTTCAATCTAAAAGCATCTAGAACTTACAAATCGTGGCTAGAAGATTAAAAGCAAGAATCGTCATAGAATGGTGTTGAGATGGTGCTCTACTTCCTTGATTTGATGTAGAAAACTTGCTCCTTTGTCATGGATCTAGTTTGAATGCTCACGCCCTTGAAGTTGGAGATGGAGGCCATGATCAAAAGAGATTTTGGCAGCACTTAGTCGCTAGAATGTTTTTTAGTGATTTAGGTTAGGTCTTAGGGTGTTTTTATAGAAGTAGGAGCTAGTTTAGGCCCTTAGATTAACCTTAGGATAGATCTGAGCCACTGAAAATCGTCACAGGCCAACCAACCAGACCACACAAGCAAGCAGGTGCACCAGGCTAACCTGGCTCGACCAGGGAGGTCGACCCCCAGGCCGACACCCTAGTCGACCTGGGGGGCAGGTCGACTCCCCAGTCGACGCCCCTGTCGACCCCCTTGTCGACCTGGGGTAGGGCGGGAAAATTTCCCGTCCATTTTGTTTGGATCTGATTTTGAATTTCGGGCTGAATTTTGAATTTTCTGAAATCTTCAATGGGCCATATCTCGGTCATACGGACTCTGATTTACGAAATTTCAGACTCGTTTCCAACCATAATTCCGAGACGAACGCAATGGCGCAACCCGTTTTGCTTGATTCTTTTTTTAAAATTTAATTCTGCCTCGATTCTTGTCTTAACACGTTATTAAAATTCGGGTTGTTACATTCTCCCCTCCTTTAAGGATTTCGTCCCCGAAATCTCTAAGTTAGGAAGAACGTATCCTACCATCCCTCATCCATCTACTCAGAACATCATCCACAAGCAAACATTGTCCTTAAGAGATTCTAATGTTGTATGAACATATGCAGAAAGTGTGTGTATATGTTCCTTATCTAATGCAGATGATCAGGCCTGATTGATCTTTCTAATGCAAAATATGTTTAGTGTCATGAATCCAACATGTATGCAGATAATCCTAGTCATGTAAGCACTATATGTGTGCACAAACATTCATCCATATGCAATCATCCACATGATAACACATTCAATTTCATCCATAAATAAGTATAAACACTCATGCATATGCAATATGAAAGGTGACTGAGCCGATCTAGTGCCTAATGTGTAAATGCATCCACGAGCAACCACTAGAAACCACTTGCAGCCACTTGCAACCATCAATCATAACATGTCTCAAACACATGTTTACATCCACAGGGTTCTACCTAAGTTTATCAAGATAGGATCGAAAGATAGAAGCAAGTAAAAACTCTGTGTCCATTAGGAAATGTCAAAACTGGAAATTTACGTCACATATATACTGATTAGGAGAAGAACTCCCTAAGCATCGGTCCCAGAGACCGAAATCAACATCAGGCTGACACCCAAAGAATTACTCAGTCAAACCAATATACGTTTCGAGGAACTAAGCATGATGGACTCCTTTTTGGTCACAAGGGAATCCCTACCTAAAACCAACCTATATCCTATAAAACCCAAAAGGTTTAGTCAACCTAACGGACACCTTCAAACCCTGACATGTATTATTAACCGATGAGTCATACCCCCTATGGAGTTTGCAACGGAAATAAGATCGAGAATAGGACCGAGAGGATATGCATAAAAGATAGCATGCGGGTAAGTTCTACAGGAAAAACAGGGACCAAGGATATACTCTTAAAAAGAGATATGATGCGCGTATCTTGTCTTCAATCTTCTAAGTCGCATTTTCTTGAGCTAAATTCCATTGCGCTTTGACCATCTTTAACTTCATGATTTCGTGGCCTCTTTACTCCTATTTCCAAATATGAGCTGGAACTCACTTCATTGTCGCCTTTCGTTCCACTTTTACTCATTCTCCCTCTAGTATACTTGGCTCAACCATATCCGTGTACTCTTGGTTTTCATGCAAGCTCTCCAAAATTCACTAGTGAATCATGGATCTCGTTTACTCGCTCTACGGCATTCCACGTAGAAGAATTTATCTCCTGGAAACAAACAGATGCCAACCAGATTACCAAGTGTACTTACTAGAGTAATTTCCATAACTCATGCACAAGCGAAATGAACCATCCGCCTAAGTGGCGAACTCTACTCGAACGGATTACCAACAAATGCATCAAGAGATTCTAGATAACCAATCATGACAGAACCCTAAAGGTAACACGAGACTTTGATGGTATTACCGAGGCAAGTCAAGAGTCTAACTACCCTCCTTTCAGAACCGAGAATGGCACCCTTACTGGATAACCACTCCTTTCCTAGAATCAACCCATAGCTTAAAAGCATAAGCACTATTCCCAAAAGTCATAGATGTCCTCAAATCCAAACAAGTCATGAATAAATGGGACGATCCCCCAACAGGATTTGTGACAAAAGCGGGACCCTCTATTGTGCTAGTACTAAGGTGCAGAGACACAACTATCGAAGCAAGATTTAAAAGGATGCGATGTACCAAACAAAGTCCTGACGGGATGATAGAAAGGAAAACCTTTAACGGAAACGTTACCATCCCTCTTAGGTGAGAGTATACAATTGCCCTCTCGACGATCTTGTTCTTTGCCCATGTCCTTGTCCTACAGTACTTAACTACCTTCTTGTGCTGAGTCTTATTCGCCTTATCCACTCCTATCCTTTCTTGTATAACACGGTAACGGGTCTCTTGAGAACTTCCTCCAGCGCACGGAAAACATTTACCTAGCTAGAAAAGGATTTACCACAGTTAAAACTACTGTGACTACAGATGGAGGAAAGAAAGGAAAAGAGATTCGATCAAGGAAACAAAGGATAATGCTAATGGCTTTTTGGGGAATAGCCTTTTTCTTTAAAACTTTTCTTGAAAAATGCTTCTTTGTAAAATGGCTTTGAAAATAGTTTTCATAAGGTTTTAAAACTTTTGCCCAATCTGGTAACCTGGCTCTGATACCAAATGAAACACCCACCTCCGCTAGGGTCATTCACAAAGGGAATGCACTAGCTTTGGTGGAGTATTATCTAGGTAAACATGCACAGAAATATTACAAGACAGAACATATAAAAACAGCCGAAGAAAACATGATTTCATTACTTAAAACGTTTTACATCAAAGTGCCATTAAATTACTTACATCGAAACCTATCTTGCAATAATAAAGAAGCATAAAACCATAGTCATAAATTATTCCCCAAGTAAAGCAGTAAAATAGCCATAACCAAGGAAAGTCCAAGCCATAGATGATAATCTTGAAGCAAAAAGATCCGCACTAAGTAGCAACCTTTCCTCCCTGTAAACCTGGGGGTGGAAACGGAAGAAAAAAAGGCCAAACAAAACAGGGTCAGTCATAAAGACTGAGTAAGTCCTAGTGACTTTCAGCCTAAAAACAGGTAAGAGTAAAATGACATGTATAAAACGAAAGTAAATATAAGCATGATGACAAGGTAAACAGATCAAACTAAGATAAAAGGATAAACTCAAGTAACAAGATAACCAAGGTAACAAGATAACCAAGGTAAACTCGGAATAGCATCGCATGTCTAACGTCCTCTGCACCAACCGTACTAGCATCCTAACTCGTATCATCCCTTCCAGGTATATGTATAGACCCTTGCCGTACATCGTACGGGTTCCATCACATTATTCTATACTACTACGATGTAGTGTCACCATCCTTGAAATCGCTCGGACTGCCATCCTTGATCTGGCCTGATTCCCTTGTCATGAATTATCGCGTGTTCAACTAAAATTTACGCCACACAGGACCACTAGGGATTATGCTATATATTGAACAATTTCTAGATTCGATTACGGTTTATGCGACATAGGACCACTGGGGATTACGCTACCTAATGGACGTTTTCGACTAGGGTTTATGCCACCTAGGACCACTAGGGATTACGCTACCTATCGAACAACGCCCTACGTCACGCTTTAGTCGATCGGCTCGCTACAAGACCTAGCTCGTCGTGTGTCGGTGTCATATGACCCATTCACGAATGTAGCTACCATGTGCTAGGTCCACCCTAGGGTGTATCAAGTCCTAGGGTGTCAACCACTGACACCTTTCCAAGCAAGCACGGTGTAAAACTACTAGTGCCCATGCCTGCTTTTTCAACTCCGGACTACGTGCACGACCATAGTCCGCCTGAACCTACAATGGCGCACCAAACTCAGCCGTCGTTTTGGTCGCTTACAATCAGCCCAGTAATCGTGCCCCACCCTAGCCTAGTCCCTAGGGTATTGTGATACATCCAAGAGGGTTACTGCTGAAAAGGACTGCGTAACTAGGGTTTCCGTCTAGCAGGTTAAGTGTTGTCATCTAAATTCAAGACTTAACCCCTATCAGTCTAACATGTCAAGTTGGTTAAGTGTGGTCATTCCAGTTCATGACTTAACCCGTCTACATGTCATGTCAAGTTGGCTAAGTGTTGTCATTCAAGTTCATGACGTGGCCCTACGAATCAAGTGTCAAGTTGGTTAAGCGTATTCCATCGATTCATGACTTAACCGTATCCAGATCATCGTGCCAAATTAGTTAAGTATGTTTAATCTTAACCCCATCAAATTACCATGTTAGATTGGTTAAGTATATTCAAGCTTAACCCCATCAAATTACCGTGTTAGATTGGTTAAGTATATTCAAGCGATTCATGACTTAACCCCATCAAATTACCATGTTTAGATTGGTTAAGTATATTCAAGCAATTCATGACTTAACCCCATCAAGTTATCATGTTTAGATTGGTTAAGTATATTTAAGCGATTCATGACTTAACCCCATCAAGTTATCATGTTTAGATTGGTTAAATATATTCAAGCGGTTCATGACATAACCCCATCAAGTTATCATGTTTAGATTGGTTAAGTATATTCAAGTGATTCATGACTTAACCCCATCAAGTTATCATGTTTAGATTGGTTAAGTATATTCAAGCGATTCATGACTTAACCCCATCAAGTTATCATGTTTAGATTGGTTAAGTATATTCAAGCGGTTCATGACTTTACACCATCAAGTTATCATGTTTAGATTGGTTAAGTATATTCAAGCGATTCATGACTTAACCCCATCAAGTTATCATGTTTAGATTGGTTAAGTATATTCAAGTGATTCATGACTTAACCCCATCACTAGTCAAATTATAACGGTTAAGTGTTACCCTTGTGAGCTTACTTAACCTTACCATGCCCCACGTTATACTAGTCGGGTGTTATCGACCCATTCAGGTTAAACTAACCCATCATCTAATCATGTTATATGGTTAAGTGTCATCTAGAAATCAAGTCCGGTTTTACTTAACCCACCATCCACGTTATAGTGGTTAAGTGTCATTAGTCTAATCAAGTTACTTAACCCACCCGTCCGTGTCATATTGGTTAAGTGTCATTAGTCTAGTCAAGTTACTTAACTCACCCGTCCATGTCATATTGGTTAAGTGTCATTAGTCTAATCAAGTTACTTAACCCACCCGTCCATGTCATATTGGTTAAGTGTCACTAGTCAAATCAAGTTACTTAACCCACCCGTCCATGTCATATTGGTTTTATTATTTACTAATGCATCAACCTCTCACATTGGACTTATTTGCGGTCACTGGATATGCCGGGCGGTTCCGGGCAGAATTACACCGCAAATCCATTCCAACCTCGGGTTCATGCATTACCACAATCTAATCTTTTCCTACGACCTCTCACATTAGACTATTATTGTTGTGGTCACTGGATATGCCGGACGGTTCCGGGCAGAATTACACCACAACTCAAGTCTAAACTCGTGTCGAAGACATCCGTTAGATTGTTAATTACATATGCTTCATCTAAGTCAAAATCCCCACTTTACATGTTACTATAGATATGCCCAAGTTCCACCTTACATGCCCATGAAAATATGTACCCAATTCTAGCCACTTTACATATATCCAATTCTCGCCTATTTGCATGTATGTAAATTTTATGCCAATTTGCCCAAATCAAGTTCTAACCAAAATTACATTTTGTCACGTCCATGCCCAAATAAACCCATATCATGGTTCATGCTCCCAATTTCGCTTATGCCTAATTTACATAAGCCCAATCCCTTGATTTAACTTGCATAGTCCCCAAAACTCGTGATTTAATTCATATGCCAATTCATGCATGCCCAAACGTGCAAATTATATTGGCAATACCCCAAATTTCCCCGTATACAAATCGCATGTAAATCGTAGTTAAGCCTAGATCCGAAATCGACCAAGGTTCATGTAACACCCCGCCTCCGCTAGGGTAACTCGCAAAGGAATGCACTAGCTTTAGAGGGGCATTATTGGTAAACATGCACAGAAATATCACAAGACAGAACATATATATATAAGTAGCGGAAGTAAAATCAAACTTTCATAAACATGAATACATAAGTTCTAAAGCCTTTTACATCAAAGTACATCAAAACCTGTCTTGCAATAGTAAAGAAGCATAAAGACTTTTTAATAAATTATTCCCCAAGTAAAACCGTAAAGTAGCCATAGCCAAGAGAAGTCCAAGCCATCCATGATGACCTTCAAGCAGAAGAAGTCCGAACTAAACAGCATTGTTTCCTCCCTGAAACCTGGGGGGGAAACGGAAGAAAAGAGGCGAAACAAAACGGGTCAGTCAAAAAGACTGAGTAAGTCCTATCTACTTCCAGTATAAAAACAGGTAAAGGTAACATGACATGCATAAACTGAAAGTAAACATAAGGATAACTACAAGATAGATAAAACAGGGTAGCCGGTTGAACTACTGTGGCAAGGTAAACTAAGGTATCATGATAAACTACGGTGTTATGATAAGTCAAGGTATCACATCGTCAGATTTCTATCGAGTACATTATCCCAAGGTATCTACCCTGTCTAACATCCCACGGTATCTATTATGTATATTCTTCCTAGTTCTAACATGTATATTTGCTCTGCACCTCTCGTACTAGTATCCCTACCCGCGTCATGTGTTAACCATGAATGTCCCGTGCTCAAAGTCGTGTAATGGTCCATGTCAACCTAATATCGCATATATAGGTTACTCAAATCATACGTTTCTTTCCATGTATATAAGTTCAGTCCTTTGCCGTACCTCGTACGGGCTTCCTCATGTCGTATTATCCTTGAAATCGTTTGGACTGTCACCCTTGTTCTAGCTAGGCTCTTCCGTATGAATCATCGTTTGAACTACTAGGACTTACGCCACCTAGCACCACTAGGGATTACGCTTACCTATTGCACGCTTTCGTATTTCGGTTTGGGTTAAACCACCTAGGCCACTAGGGATTACGCTAACCCTCAACCGCGCCCTTTTTCCCACGCATTCATCGTGAATCGTTTTTCTATAACCGGATGCACATGTATCACATCGTGCCATCCGAGTCCTGTCACCGGCCAAAACAAGAAATACAGGACTCGGTCGGGAGCTTTAGATTTATCTGCCGATGCAGATGCTAAGGTCTGCTTTTCTACACGTGGCTATGGTCCCACGAGACCCCTCCCTCAACTAGTGAAAGGCAACACAAGAGCAAATCTTGCATGAGAACTACACTCCGGCCAGCCCACATCCTACGGCCTACCTCACCCATAATTAGATAGCAATTATGGTCTGTTGGGTGTTCCCTGCCTTTCCGTACGTACACGCTTGACTCAAGATGGTAGATGATCGACGAACTTGCTATCTAGGGCACTATCATGTATTCGTTGACTCACTGCTATCCATCCCAGTCTTTAGGTCGCTCGTATAGCAACTAAGGCATACTCTTGGTTCTTCTAACGCAGACCTTAACCTCTTGTGAGCCCAGGATGATCATCTGCGACCTCACAGAGGGATACCAAGAATATCCTCACGTTCCCCGAAGCCGCTGCTTCGTTACCCAGTTCGCTGGAGCCTTTATCTAAATCAGATAGCCTGCTCCTACACGTATACTTAAACGATGACCTACCGTATCGGGTTACTCATCTATCTAAGAGGTGGTCCAAATTTCCTTGGCTAAGAATTATTACTTAGTTTCCCTTAACTAAGGTTTACCACTTAGCCTTATTTCCATAATCCTTGTTAACTATGGTTATTTACCTAATCCTCCGAATTAGGGTTTATCTAATGGGTTAGGTGTCACTTAAGTTCATAACTTAGCCCGTCTACAAACCATGTCAAAATTGGCTAAGTATCCAAGTCCAAGACTTAACCCTACAAACCATGTGTCAAGTTGGCTAAGTATATTAAGCAATCCATAACTTAACCTCGTCTAATTATCATTTTAGATTGGTTAATTATATAAATTAACTCGACCTTGTCAAATTACCGAGTCAAATCGGTCAAGCGTATTCAAGTGATTCGTGACTTAGCCTTATCATGTTTTCACGTTAGATTGGTTAAGTATAGGTTAACTTAACCTCATCAAATTAACGAGTTAGATTGGTTAAGTATAGGCCACTTAACCTCATCAGATCATCGTGTTAAATTAGTTAAGTGTTTAACTTAACCCCATTAAATTACCAAGTTAAGTTGGTTAAGTATGGGTTACTTGACCTCATTGAATTACCAAGTTTAAATTGGTTAGTGTTTAACTTAACCCCATCGAATTACCGTGTTTAGATTAGTTAAGTGTGGATTACTTAATCCCATCTAATTACCGTGGTTAGGTTAGTTAAGTCTTAATTACTTAACCCCATCTAATTACCCAGTTGGATTAGTTAAGTGTAAATTACTTAACCCCATCTCCTAATCATCTTGCATGGTTAAGTGTCATTAAGGAATCCAGTCCGGTCCCACTTAACCTACCCATTCGTGTCATATCGGTTAAGTGTCATTAGTCAAATTTACTTAACCTTATCATGTGGCATTAATTCAATTAATGCACTCTTAACCTCTCACATTAGACCTTGTTGTGGTTACTAGTTAAGCCGGGCGGGTCCGGGTAAATTTACACCACAACCTAGTCTAACCTCGGGTCTTAAGCGCGACATGACCAACTTCTCACATTGGGTCCTATTGTTTGCAACTACTAGTTAGGCCGGTCGGTTCCGGGTAGTTTTACGTTGCAAACTCAACCCAACCTCGAGTTGGCCACACTTATATTATCTAAGTTCATCATGTTTCCAAAACATGTTACAAGTTTTCAAGCATTTGGGTAGACCTAACTTAATAGGTAAATTCCCAAAGGGTAGACCTAACTTAATAGGTAAATTCCCAAGCTCATGTTTTTATGCATACTTACATGCCAACTTCCATGTTATCTTTCAAGTCATATTTTCAAGTATAAACATATGTCATAACCAAGTTAAGGTTTCGCGACATGTTCATGTTTATCTAACTACCCAAAATCGTGTTTTCCCAACGCAAGCAAAGCGAGTCAACATAGTAGGTATACTATGGCTACATGTAGACCCCTAAACATGCACGATGCCACTAAAGGGATTGGCTCCAAACATGCATGGCGTCATAAGGGGGTTTGGCCTTAAAACATGCATGATAGAGTCATATAGGGATTGACCATAAGCATGCATACTATCATATAGGATTTGGCCACAAACTTGCATAATATCATAAGGAGGTTTTTGCCACAAACATGCATGAAACATAAGGGGTTTGTGTTCATATGCATGCATAAGCCCCAAGGTCAAGTATTTGGCTATGTTTCACAAGTCAAATGGTTCCCCAAAGGTTCATGCTAATCTTCCATAGACAAAGATCCAAACTTGCAAGATAAACTAGGCTAAACATAACATGAGTGACATGATTAAGTTGCTACATCTTAGTCTAAGGTCATAAATCATAGAAAAGGGACAAAGTTAGGTTCACATACATGCATACTTATGTTTTATCTCATTTTATCCCATGCCAACATTAAAACTACCGTTTTGATCTAAAAGTAGCTAGAACTTACATAGTTAGGCCTAGGGAAAGAAGCATGAATCATCTTGGCTAAGAAAGGTGCCTCCTTTGTAGAAGAATCGTCATGGAACTCGCATAGAAATGTTGATTCGGCCTTGATTTGGTGTAGCAAGCTTGTACCTTTTGATTTGAACTTGATTTGAGTGCATAGGCTCTAGGGATTTGAGATGGAGGCCATGAGAGTAGAAATTTGGCCATAGTTTAGTTACATGAGTGAATAATGAGGGTTTAGGGGTAGGTTTAGGGTCTTTTTATAGAGATTAGGATAGTTTTAGGCCCTTAGATTAACCCTAGGACCAACCTGAACCGTCAGATTTCAAACCAGTCCCAAAAACCTAGCCAAGATAGAAAATAGGTGCACCAGACCAGAATCAGCCGACAGGGCAAGTCGACAGCCCTGTCGACATGCCTGTCGACATGCCTGTCGACTTGTCTGGGCGGGAATTTTCCCGCCTGGCCCCATTTCTGCATGTTTCGAAATTCAAATTTCCCGAAAACTTCTTTGGGCCTTAACCGGGTCATACGGACTCCGATTTTCGAAAACTCGGACTCTATTTCGCGTATTTTTCCGAGACGAACGCAATGGCATAGCCCGTTTTACTTGATTCAGAATTTAAAATTAAATTCTGCCTTGATTCTCGTTTTAACATGTTATCGAAAAATACGGGTTGTTACATTCTCCCCACCTTTTAGGATTTCGTCCCCGAAATCTCCAAGTTAGGAAGAACATATCCTACCATCCATCATCCATCTACTCAAAACATCATCCACAAGCAACCATTGTCCTTAAATGATTTCTAATGCTGTATGAATATATGCAAAACGTGTGTGTACATGTTCCTTAGCTAATGCTAATGATCAGGCCTGAATAATTTTTCTAATGCAAAAATATGCATAGTGCCATGAATCCAACATGTATGCAAATAGTCCTAGTCATATAGATACTATATGCGTGCACAACCATTCATTCATATGCAACATCCACATGACAACACATTCAATTTTATGCATAAAGAAGTATAAATACTCGTGCATATGCAATATGAAATGTGACCGAGTCGAGCTAGTATCTAATGTGTATTCGCGCATCCACGAGCAACCACTTGCGACCATTTGCAACCATATCAACCATAACATGTTTCAAATACATGTTTACATCCATAGGGTTCTACCTAAGATTCCCTGAAACAGGGTCGAGAAGATAAACAAAACAAACTTCGTACGGGGTTTGTAACAGAGACAGGACCGAG
Organism: Allium sativum; assembly: GCA_030737875.1. Lineage (NCBI taxonomy): Eukaryota > Viridiplantae > Streptophyta > Magnoliopsida > Asparagales > Amaryllidaceae > Allium > Allium sativum. The sequence continues at coordinate 519,058,610 of CM060909.1, forward strand.
AGGATATCCATAAAAGATAGCCTACAAGCAAGCTCAACAGAAAAACAGGGATCGAGGGTATATTCCTAAAAGAGATATCATGCACGTATTTAGTCTTCAGTCTCCTGAGTCGCATTACCTTGAGCTTAGTTCCATCGTGCCTTGACCGCCCCTTTTACTTCACGATTTCGCAGCTTCTTATTTCCTGTTTCCATAACATGAGTTGGAACTCATTTCCTTGTCGCCCCTCGTTCCACTTGCACCTATTCTCCTTCTCGAATACTTGGCGCAAACAGGACTGCGTACTCATGATTCCACGCAAGCTTTCCAAAATTTCATTAGTGAATCCTGGACCTCGTACCACAAGGTATTCCACGTAGAAAAATTTTCCCTTGCAAGTAAACAGGTTACCATGCGCACTTACTAGGGTAATTCCCATAACCCATACATAAGCGAAGTAAACCATCCGTTTTATTAGAGAACACCACTCGATCAGGTTTCTAATTCCCAACAAAGGCATCTAGGGATTCTAAGTAACTAATCATGACAGAACCCAAAAGGTTACGCGATACTTCAAGGGTATTACCAAAACAAGCCAAGAGTCTAACTACCCTCCTTCTAAAACCGAGAGTGGCACCCCTTACTGGATAACCACTTCATCCTTAGAATCCATCCATAGCTTATAAACATAAGCATTATTTCCAAGCTCAATACTTGGCATAGACATTCTCAAATCCAAACAAGTCATGAATAAATGGACCGATCTTCCAATAGGAATTGGGACAAAAACGGGATCCCCTACTACGCTAGTACTAAGGTGCAGAGACTCAACTATCGAAGCGGACTTAAAAGATGCGGTGATCAAAACAAAGTCCCGACAGGATGATAGAGAAGAAAAGCTAAACCTTTAACAAGATCGTTACCCTCCTTCTGAGGTACCCTAGAAATGAGAGCATACTATTGCCCTCCGAATGATCTTGTCCTTGTCCCATGATACTTAACTATCTGCCCCGTTTCACTATGCCAAAGGTACCCTCTCGTCATGGGTTTCATTGTTCATCTTTCTCCCTCCTTTGAGGACTAAGCCATACCAACACGTTGCTCACCCATAAGCTCATATCCTTTATCCTCTTTCTCACTATCCTTTCTTGTATAACTCTGCAATGGTCTCTCGAGAACCACCTCCATCGTACGGGAAACACTTACGCAGCTAGAAAGACTAGTCGCAGTCAAAACCACTGTGACTACAGATGGAGGAAAGAAAGGAAAAGAGATTCAATCAAGGAAACAAGGATAATGCTAATGGCCTTTGGGGAATAGCCTTTTTCTTTTTAAAAGAAAATTTTCTTGAAAAATGCTTCTTTGTAAACGGTTTTCAAATAATTTTCAGAAGGTCTTTAAAAACTTTTGCCCAGTCAGGTAACCTTCTGCTCTGATACCAAATGTAACACCCCGCCTCCGCTAGGGTCACTCGCAAAGGAATGCACTAGCTTTAGAGGGGCATTATTGGTAAACATGCACAGAAATATCACAAGACAGAACATATATATATAAGTAGCGGAAGTAAAATCAAACTTTCATAAACATGAATACATAAGGTCTAAAGCCTTTTACATCAGAGTACATCAAAACCTGTCTTGCAATAGTAAAGAAGCATAAAGACTTTTTAATTAATTATTCCCCAAGTAAAACCGTAAAGTAGCCATAGCCAAGAGAAGTCCAAGCCATCCATGATGACCTTCAAGCAGAAGAAGTCCGAACTAAACAGCATTGTTTCCTCCCTGAAACCTGGGGGGGAACGGAAGAAAAGAGGCGAAACAAAACGGGTCAGACAAAAAGACTGAGTAAGTCCTATCTACTTCCAGTATAAAAACAGGTAAAGGTAACATGACATGCATAAACTGAAAGTAAACATAAGGATAACTACAAGATAGATAAACCAGGGTAGCCGGTTGAACTACTGCGGCAAGGTAAACTAAGGTATCATGATAAACTACGGTGTTATGATAAGTCAAGGTATCACATCGTCAGATTTCTATCGAGTACATTATCCCAAGGTATCTACCCTGTCTAACATCCCATGGTATCTATTATGTATATTCTTCCTAGTTCTAACATGTATATTTGCTCTGCACCTCTCGTACTAGTATCCCTACCCGCGTCATGTGTTAACCAAGAATGTCCCGTGCTCAAAGTCTTGTAATGGTCCATGTCAACCTAATATCGCATATATAGGTTACTCAAATCATACGTTTCTTTCCATGTATATAAGTTCAGTCCTTTGCCGTACCTCGTACGGGCTTCCTCATGTCGTATTATCCTTGAAATCGTTTGGATTGTCACCCTTGTTCTAGCTAGGCTCTTCCGTATGAATCATCGTTTGAACTACTAGGACTTACGCCACCTAGCACCACTAGGGATTACGCTTACCTATTGCACGCTTTCGTATTTCGGTTTGGGTTAAACCACCTAGGCCACTAGGGATTACGCTAACCCTCAACCGCGCCCTTTTTCCCACGCATTCATCGTGAATCGTTTTTCTATAACTGGATGCACATGTATCACATCGTGCCATCCGAGTCCTGTCACCGGCCAAAACAAGAAATACAGGACTCGGTCGGGAGCTTTAGATTTATCTGCCGATGCAGATGCTAAGGTCTGCTTTTCTACACGTGGCTATGGTCCCACGAGACCCCTCCCTCAACTAGTGAAAGGCAACACAAGAGCAAATCTTGCATGAGAACTACACTCCGGCCAGCCCACATCCTACGGCCTACCTCACCCATAATTAGATAGCAATTATGGTCTGTTGGGTGTTCCCTGCCTTTCCGTACGTACACGCTTGACTCAAGATGGTAGATGATCGACGAACTTGCTATCTAGGGCACTATCATGTATTCGTTGACTCACTGCTATCCATCCCAGTCTTTAGGTCGCTCGTATAGCAACCAAGGCATACTCTTGGTTCTTCTAACGCAGACCTTAACCTCTTGTGAGCCCAGGATGATCATCTGCGACCTCATAGAGGGATACCAAGAATATCCTCACGTTCCCCGAAGCCGCTGCTTCGTTACCCAGTTCGCTGGAGCCTTTATCTAAATCAGATAGCCTGCTCCTACACGTATACTTAAACGATGACCTACCGTATCGGGTTACTCATCTATCTAAGAGGTGGTCCAAATTTCCTTGGCTAAGAATTATTACTTAGTTTCCCTTAACTAAGGTTTACCACTTAGCCTTATTTCCATAATCCTTGTTAACTATGGTTATTTACCTAATCCTCCGAATTAGGGTTTATCTAATTGGTTAGGTGTCACTTAAGTTCATAACTTAGCCCGTCTACAAACCATGTCAAAATTGGCTAAGTATCCAAGTCCAAGACTTAACCCTACAAACCATGTGTCAAGTTGGCTAAGTATATTAAGCAATCCATAACTTAACCTCGTCTAATTATCATTTTAGATTGGTTAATTATATAAATTAACTCGACCTTGTCAAATTACCGAGTCAAATCGGTCAAGCGTATTCAAGTGATTCGTGACTTAGCCTTATCATGTTTTCACGTTAGATTGGTTAAGTATAGGTTAACTTAACCTCATCAAATTAACGAGTTAGATTGGTTAAGTATAGACCACTTAACCTCATCAGATCATCGTGTTAAATTAGTTAAGTGTTTAACTTAACCCCATTAAATTACCAAGTTAAGTTGGTTAAGTATGGGTTACTTGACCTCATTGAATTACCAAGTTTAAATTGGTTAGTGTTTAACTTAACCCCATCGAATTACCGTGTTTAGATTAGTTAAGTGTGGATTACTTAACCCCATCTAATTACCATGGTTAGGTTAGTTAAGTCTTAATTACTTAACCCCATCTAATTACCCAGTCGGATTAGTTAAGTGTGAATTACTTAACCCCATCTCCTAATCATCTTGCATGGTTAAGTGTCATTAAGGAATCCAGTCCGGTCCCACTTAACCTACCCATTCGTGTCATATCGGTTAAGTGTCATTAGTCAAATTTACTTAACCTTATCATGTGGCATTAATTCAATTAATGCACTCTTAACCTCTCACATTAGACCTTGTTGTGGTTACTAGTTAAGCCGGGCGGGTCCGGGTAGATTTACACCACAACCTAGTCTAACCTCGGGTCTTAAGCGCGACATGACCAACTTCTCACATTGGGTCCTATTGTTTGCAACTACTAGTTAGGCCGGTCGGTTCCGGGTAGTTTTACGTTGCAAACTCAACCCAACCTCGAGTTGGCCACACTTATATTATCTAAGTTCATCATGTTTCCAAAACATGTTACAAGTTTTCAAGCATTTGGGTAGACCTAACTTAATAGGTAAATTCCCAAAGGGTAGACCTAACTTAATAGGTAAATTCCCAAGCTCATGTTTTTATGCATACTTACATGCCAACTTCCATGTTATCTTTCAAGTCATATTTTCAAGTATAAACACATGTCATAACCAAGTTAAGGTTTCGCGACATGTTCATGTTTATCTAACTACCCAAAATCGTGTTTTCCCAACGCAAGCAAAGCGAGTCAACATAGTAGGTATACTATGGCTACATGTAGACCACTAAACATGCACGATGCCACTAAAGGGATTGGCTCCAAACATGCATGGCGTCATAAGGGGGTTTGGCCTTAAAACATGCATGATAGAGTCATATAGGGATTGACCATAAGCATGCATACTATCATATAGGATTTGGCCACAAACTTGCATAATATCATAAGGAGGTTTTTGCCACAAACATGCATGAAACATAAGGGGTTTGTGTTCATATGCATGCATAAGCCCCAAGGTCAAGTATTTGGCTATGTTTCACAAGTCAAATGGTTCCCCAAAGGTTCATGCTAATCTTCCATAGACAAAGATCCAAACTTGCAAGATAAACTAGGCTAAACATAACATGAGTGACATGATTAAGTTGCTACATCTTAGTCTAAGGTCATAAATCATAGAAAAGGGACAAAGTTAGGTTCACATACATGCATACTTATGTTTTATCTCATTTTATCCCATGCCAACATTAAAACTACCGTTTTGATCCAAAAGTAGCTAGAACTTACATAGTTAGGCCTAGGGAAAGAAGCATGAATCATCTTGGCTAAGAAAGGTGCCTCCTTTGTAGAAGAATCGTCATGGAACTCGCATAGAAATGTTGATTCGGCCTTGATTTGGTGTAGCAAGCTTGCACCTTTTGATTTGAACTTGATTTGAGTGCATAGGCTCTAGGGATTTGAGATGGAGGCCATGAGAGTAGAAATTTGGCCATAGTTTAGTTACATGAGTGAATAATGAGGGTTTAGGGGTAGGTTTAGGGTCTTTTTATAGAGATTAGGATAGTTTTAGGCCCTTAGATTAACCCTAGGACCAACCTGAACCGTCAGATTTCAAACCAGTCCAAAAAACCTAGCCAAGATAGAAAATAGGTGCACCAGACCAGAATCAGCCGACAGGGCAAGTCGACAGCCCTGTCGACATGCCTGTCGACATGCCTGTCGACTTGTCTGGGCGGGAATTTTCCCGCCTGGCCCCATTTCTGCATGTTTCGAAATTCAAATTTCCCGAAAACTTCTTTGGGCCTTAACCGGGTCATACGGACTCCGATTTTCGAAAACTCGGACTCTATTTCGCGTATTTTTCCGAGACGAACGCAATGGCATAGCCCGTTTTACTTGATTCAGAATTTAAAATTAAATTCTGCCTTGATTCTCGTTTTAACATGTTATCGAAAAATACGGGTTGTTACATTCTCCCCACCTTTTAGGATTTCGTCCCCGAAATCTCCAAGTTAGGAAGAACATATCCTACCATCCATCATCCATCTACTCAAAACATCATCCACAAGCAACCATTGTCCTTAAATGATTTCTAATGCTGTATGAATATATGCAAAACGTGTGTGTACATGTTCCTTAGCTAATGCTAATGATCAGGCCTAAATAATTTTTCTAATGCAAAAATATGCATAGTGCCATGAATCCAACATGTATGCAAATAGTCCTAGTCATATAGATACTATATGCGTGCACAACCATTCATTCATATGCAACATCCACATGACAACACATTCAATTTTATGCATAAAGAAGTATAAATACTCGTGCATATGCAATATGAAATGTGACCGAGTCGAGCTAGTATCTAATGTGTATTCGCGCATCCACGAGCAACCACTTGCGACCATTTGCAACCATATCAACCATAACATGTTTCAAATACATGTTTACATCCATAGGGTTCTACCTAAGATTCCCTGAAACAGGGTCGAGAAGATAAACAAAACAAACTCCGTACGGGGTTTGTAACAGAGACAGGACCGAGAGGATATCCATAAAAGATAGCCTACAAGCAAGCTCAACAGAAAAACAGGGATCGAGGGTATATTCCTAAAAGAGATATCATGCACGTATTTAGTCTTCAGTCTCCTGAGTCGCATTACCTTGAGCTTAGTTCCATCGTGCCTTGACCGCCCCTTTTACTTCACGATTTCGCAGCTTCTTATTTCCTGTTTCCATAACATGAGTTGGAACTCATTTCCTTGTCGCCCCTCGTTCCACTTGCACCTATTCTCCTTCTCGAATACTTGGCGCAAACAGGACTGCGTACTCATGATTCCACGCAAGCTTTCCAAAATTTCATTAGTGAATCCTGGACCTCGTACCACAAGGTATTCCACGTAGAAAAATTTTCCCTTGCAAGTAAACAGGTTACCATGCGCACTTACTAGGGTAATTCCCATAACCCATACATAAGCGAAGTAAACCATCCGTTTTATTAGAGAACACCACTCGATCAGGTTTCTAATTCCCAACAAAGGCATCTAGGGATTCTAAGTAACTAATCATGACAGAACCCAAAAGGTTACGCGATACTTCAAGGGTATTACCAAAACAAGCCAAGAGTCTAACTACCCTCCTTCTAAAACCGAGAGTGGCACCCCTTACTGGATAACCACTTCATCCTTAGAATCCATCCATAGCTTATAAACATAAGCATTATTTCCAAGCTCAATACTTGGCATAGACATTCTCAAATCCAAACAAGTCATGAATAAATGGACCGATCTTCCAATAGGAATTGGGACAAAAACGGGATCCCCTACTACGCTAGTACTAAGGTGCAGAGACTCAACTATCGAAGCGGACTTAAAAGATGCGGTGATCAAAACAAAGTCCCGACAGGATGATAGAGAAGAAAAGCTAAACCTTTAACAAGATCGTTACCCTCCTTCTGAGGTACCCTAGAAATGAGAGCATACTATTGCCCTCCGAATGATCTTGTCCTTGTCCCATGATACTTAACTATCTGCCCCGTTTCACTATGCCAAAGGTACCCTCTCGTCATGGGTTTCATTGTTCATCTTTCTCCCTCCTTTGAGGACTAAGCCATACCAACACGTTGCTCACCCATAAGCTCATATCCTTTATCCTCTTTCTCACTATCCTTTCTTGTATAACTCTGCAATGGTCTCTCGAGAACCACCTCCATCGTACGGGAAACACTTACGCAGCTAGAAAGACTAGTCGCAGTCAAAACCACTGTGACTACAGATTGAGGAAAGAAAGGAAAAGAGATTCAATCAAGGAAACAAGGATAATGCTAATGGCCTTTGGGGAATAGCCTTTTTCTTTTTAAAAGAAAATTTTCTTGAAAAATGCTTCTTTGTAAACGGTTTTCAAATAATTTTCAGAAGGTCTTTAAAAACTTTTGCCCAGTCAGGTAACCTTCTGCTCTGATACCAAATGTAACACCCCGCCTCCGCTAGGGTCACTCGCAAAGGAATGCACTAGCTTTAGAGGGGCATTATTGGTAAACATGCACAGAAATATCACAAGACAGAACATATATATATAAGTAGCGGAAGTAAAATCAAACTTTCATAAACATGAATACATAAGGTCTAAAGCCTTTTACATCAGAGTACATCAAAACCTGTCTTGCAATAGTAAAGAAGCATAAAGACTTTTTAATAAATTATTCCCCAAGTAAAACCGTAAAGTAGCCATAGCCAAGAGAAGTCCAAGCCATCCATGATGACCTTCAAGCAGAAGAAGTCCGAACTAAACAGCATTGTTTCCTCCCTGAAACCTGGGGGGGAACGGAAGAAAAGAGGCGAAACAAAACGGGTCAGACAAAAAGACTGAGTAAGTCCTATCTACTTCCAGTATAAAAACAGGTAAAGGTAACATGACATGCATAAACTGAAAGTAAACATAAGGATAACTACAAGATAGATAAACCAGGGTAGCCGGTTGAACTACTGCGGCAAGGTAAACTAAGGTATCATGATAAACTACGGTGTTATGATAAGTCAAGGTATCACATCGTCAGATTTCTATCGAGTACATTATCCCAAGGTATCTACCCTGTCTAACATCCCACGGTATCTATTATGTATATTCTTCCTAGTTCTAACATGTATATTTGCTCTGCACCTCTCGTACTAGTATCCCTACCCGCGTCATGTGTTAACCAAGAATGTCCCGTGCTCAAAGTCTTGTAATGGTCCATGTCAACCTAATATCGCATATATAGGTTACTCAAATCATACGTTTCTTTCCATGTATATAAGTTCAGTCCTTTGCCGTACCTCGTACGGGCTTCCTCATGTCGTATTATCCTTGAAATCGTTTGGACTGTCACCCTTGTTCTAGCTAGGCTCTTCCGTATGAATCATCGTTTGAACTACTAGGACTTACGCCACCTAGCACCACTAGGGATTACGCTTACCTATTGCACGCTTTCGTATTTCGGTTTGGGTTAAACCACCTAGGCCACTAGGGATTACGCTAACCCTCAACCGCGCCCTTTTTCCCACGCATTCATCGTGAATCGTTTTTCTATAACTGGATGCACATGTATCACATCGTGCCATCCGAGTCCTGTCACCGGCCAAAATAAGAAATACAGGACTCGGTCGGGAGCTTTAGATTTATCTGCCGATGCAGATGCTAAGGTCTGCTTTTCTACACGTGGCTATGGTCCCACGAGACCCCTCCCTCAACTAGTGAAAGGCAACACAAGAGCAAATCTTGCATGAGAACTACACTCCGGCCAGCCCACATCCTACGGCCTACCTCACCCATAATTAGATAGCAATTATGGTCTGTTGGGTGTTCCCTGCCTTTCCGTACGTACACGCTTGACTCAAGATGGTAGATGATCGACGAACTTGCTATCTAGGGCACTATCATGTATTCGTTGACTCACTGCTATCCATCCCAGTCTTTAGGTCGCTCGTATAGCAACCAAGGCATACTCTTGGTTCTTCTAACGCAGACCTTAACCTCTTGTGAGCCCAGGATGATCATCTGCGACCTCATAGAGGGATACCAAGAATATCCTCACGTTCCCCGAAGCCGCTGCTTCGTTACCCAGTTCGCTGGAGCCTTTATCTAAATCAGATAGCCTGCTCCTACACGTATACTTAAACGATGACCTACCGTATCGGGTTACTCATCTATCTAAGAGGTGGTCCAAATTTCCTTGGCTAAGAATTATTACTTAGTTTCCCTTAACTAAGGTTTACCACTTAGCCTTATTTCCATAATCCTTGTTAACTATGGTTATTTACCTAATCCTCCGAATTAGGGTTTATCTAATGGGTTAGGTGTCACTTAAGTTCATAACTTAGCCCGTCTACAAACCATGTCAAAATTGGCTAAGTATCCAAGTCCAAGACTTAACCCTACAAACCATGTGTCAAGTTGGCTAAGTATATTAAGTAATCCATAACTTAACCTCGTCTAATTATCATTTTAGATTGGTTAATTATATAAATTAACTCGACCTTGTCAAATTACCGAGTCAAATCGGTCAAGCGTATTCAAGTGATTCGTGACTTAGCCTTATCATGTTTTCACGTTAGATTGGTTAAGTATAGGTTAACTTAACCTCATCAAATTAACGAGTTAGATTGGTTAAGTATAGGCCACTTAACCTCATCAGATCATCGTGTTAAATTAGTTAAGTGTTTAACTTAACCCCATTAAATTACCAAGTTAAGTTGGTTAAGTATGGGTTACTTGACCTCATTGAATTACCAAGTTTAAATTGGTTAGTGTTTAACTTAACCCCATCGAATTACCGTGTTTAGATTAGTTAAGTGTGGATTACTTAACCCCATCTAATTACCATGGTTAGGTTAGTTAAGTCTTAATTACTTAACCCCATCTAATTACCCAGTCGGATTAGTTAAGTGTGAATTACTTAACCCCATCTCCTAATCATCTTGCATGGTTAAGTGTCATTAAGGAATCCAGTCCGGTCCCACTTAACCTACCCATTCGTGTCATATCGGTTAAGTGTCATTAGTCAAATTTACTTAACCTTATCATGTGGCATTAATTCAATTAATGCACTCTTAACCTCTCACATTAGACCTTGTTGTGGTTACTAGTTAAGCCGGGCGGGTCCGGGTAGATTTACACCACAACCTAGTCTAACCTCGGGTCTTAAGCGCGACATGACCAACTTCTCACATTGGGTCCTATTGTTTGCAACTACTAGTTAGGCCGGTCGGTTCCGGGTAGTTTTACGTTGCAAACTCAACCCAACCTCGAGTTGGCCACACTTATATTATCTAAGTTCATCATGTTTCCAAAACATGTTACAAGTTTTCAAGCATTTGGGTAGACCTAACTTAATAGGTAAATTCCCAAAGGGTAGACCTAACTTAATAGGTAAATTCCCAAGCTCATGTTTTTATGCATACTTACATGCCAACTTCCATGTTATCTTTCAAGTCATATTTTCAAGTATAAACACATGTCATAACCAAGTTAAGGTTTCGCGACATGTTCATGTTTATCTAACTACCCAAAATCGTGTTTTCCCAACGCAAGCAAAGCGAGTCAACATAGTAGGTATACTATGGCTACATGTAGACCCCTAAACATGCACGATGCCACTAAAGGGATTGGCTCCAAACATGCATGGCGTCATAAGGGGGTTTGGCCTTAAAACATGCATGATAGAGTCATATAGGGATTGACCATAAGCATGCATACTATCATATAGGATTTGGCCACAAACTTGCATAATATCATAAGGAGGTTTTTGCCACAAACATGCATGAAACATAAGGGGTTTGTGTTCATATGCATGCATAAGCCCCAAGGTCAAGTATTTGGCTATGTTTCACAAGTCAAATGGTTCCCCAAAGGTTCATGCTAATCTTCCATAGACAAAGATCCAAACTTGCAAGATAAACTAGGCTAAACATAACATGAGTGACATGATTAAGTTGCTACATCTTAGTCTAAGGTCATAAATCATAGAAAAGGGACAAAGTTAGGTTCACATACATGCATACTTATGTTTTATCTCATTTTATCCCATGCCAACATTAAAACTACCGTTTTGATCCAAAAGTAGCTAGAACTTACATAGTTAGGCCTAGGGAAAGAAGCATGAATCATCTTGGCTAAGAAAGGTGCCTCCTTTGTAGAAGAATCGTCATGGAACTCGCATAGAAATGTTGATTCGGCCTTGATTTGGTGTAGCAAGCTTGCACCTTTTGATTTGAACTTGATTTGAGTGCATAGGCTCTAGGGATTTGAGATGGAGGCCATGAGAGTAGAAATTTGGCCATAGTTTAGTTACATGAGTGAATAATGAGGGTTTAGGGGTAGGTTTAGGGTCTTTTTATAGAGATTAGGATAGTTTTAGGCCCTTAGATTAACCCTAGGACCAACCTGAACCGTCTGATTTCAAACCAGGCCCAAAAACCTAGCCAAGATAGAAAATAGGTGCACCAGATCAGAATCAGCCGACAGGGCAAGTCGACGGCCCTGTCGACATGCCTGTCGACATGCCTGTCGACATGCCTGTCGACATGTCTGTCGACATGCCTGTCGACTTGTCTGGGCGGGAATTTTCCCGCCTGGCCCCATTTCTGCATGTTTCGAAATTCAAATTTCCCGAAAACTTCTTTGGGCCTTAACCGGGTCATACGGACTCCGATTTTCGAAAACTCGGACTCTATTTCGCGTATTTTTCCGAGACGAACGCAATGGCATAGCCCGTTTTACTTGATTCAGAATTTAAAATTAAATTCTGCCTTGATTCTCGTTTTAACATGTTATCGAAAAATACGGGTTGTTACAGTTCATCAAAAGAAAATAAATAGGGGAAGGTAGAAACTTTGCATAAAACAAGATCCGAGAGAAAAACATCGTTGCATGCATGCTAAGGACATGAAAGAGTGATTTGCAACATGCATAGGTTCAAATAAATGCTATAGGAACATCCCCAAAGGTCAAGATCAAAATGAACAAGAAAGAACATGGATTGAATATCATGCATAGATCCAATTTCAACTTTATCACATGTCATATTCATGTTATCGTTTCAATCTAAAAGCATCTAGAACTTACAAATCGTGGCTAGACGATTAAAAGCAAGAATCGTCATAGAATTGTGTTGAGATGGTGCTCTACTTCCTTGATTTGATGTAGAAAGCTTGCTCCTTTGTCATGGATCTAGTTTGAATGCTCAAGCCCTTGAAGTTGGAGATGGAGGCCATGATCAAAAGAGATTTTGGCAGCACTTAGTTGCTAGAATGATTTTTAGTGATTTAGGTTAGGTCTTAGGGTGTTTTTATAGAAGTAGGAGCTAGTTTAGGCCCTTAGATTAACCCTAGGATAGATCTGAGCCACTGAAAATCGTCATAGGCCAACCAACCAGACCACACAAGCAAGCAGGTGCACCAGGCTAACCTGGCTCGACCAGGGAGGTCGACCCCCCGGTCGACACCCAGGTCGACACCCCAGTCGACCTGTGGGGGCAGGTCGACTCCCCAGTCGACCCCCCTGTCGACCTGGGGTAGGGCGGGTAAATTTCCTGCCCATTCTGTTTGGATCTGATTTTGAATTTCGGGCTGAATTCTGAATTTTCTGAAATCTTCAATGGGCCATATCTCGGTCATACGGTCTCTGATTTACGAAATTTCGGACTCGTTTCGAACCAGAATTCCGAGACGAACGCAACGGCACAACCCGTTTTGCTTGATTCTTTTTTTTAAATTTAATTCTGCCTCGATTCTTGTCTTAACACGTTATTAAAATTCGGGTTGTGACATCATGAACTCCACTAAGCTTCTTTGGGAACTTCACTCTGTATGCCATCTGTCCAATTCGCTTTGTAATGGGGAAGGGCCCTACGAACCTTGGTGCCAAATTCCCTACAGGCCTGAAACAAACTACATTCCTCAACGGTTATACTTTAATAAAAACAATGTCTCCAATACTGAACTCCAGATCGGTCCTTCTCTTATCAGCATATGACTTTTTCCAGTCCTGTGCCGTCTTCATGCGTCTTCGAATCAAGTCTTTTTTCTCTGAAGTTTCCCTAATCATCTCGGGCAAGAAAAATCTTATCCGTAGATTCCCACCAGTCAGTGATCGGCAAGGTCGTCCGTATAAAGCCTCAAAAGGTTCCATGCCAATACTAGACCGATATCTATTGCTGTAGGAAAAATCTACAAATGAAAGATGTTCCTCCCATGTCCTTCCAAAGTCCAAGATGCATAACCTCAAAAGATCTTCTAGAATCAGATTCACTCTTTCTGTTTGGTCATCCGTCTGAGGTTGATAAGCGGTGCTCAAGCACAATTGCATTCCTACCGCCTCTTGCAAGCTCTTTCAAAACTCACTAGTGAAAACGTGATCTTCATCGCTTACGATACTAGAAGGTATGCCGTGTAGACGAGCTATTTCTCAAAGATAAAAGATGCTAACCATGTCGCTGTTCTCTTACTCTTAAAGGGAATGAAATGGGTGCTCTTGGTAAGTTTATCCACTTCTACCCAAATCCCTATATTACCCATCCTTGACCTCGGCAACCCTTCGACGAAACCCATGGAAACACTCTCCCACTTCCACTTCGGAACCTCTAAAAGGTGAAGCAAACCACCAGGCCTCTTTTGCTCAGCCTTAAGTTGCCGGCACACTAAGCATCCAGAAACGAACTCAGCCACATCCTTCTTCACTCGGGACCAAAAGAAAACTCGTTTCATGTCCCTATACATCTTGTCTCCACCAGGATGTTTGGTCAGCTTAGAATGATGTACTTCTTCAAGGATTGTCCTCCTCAAACACTTAGCTCGAGATACGCAAAGACTCCCATTTTTACGCAACCAACCTTTGTCATCTATAGTATACCTAATAAGATAGCTCGAGGACTCCCGTCTTATGAGCTTCTCTACTATCTCTATCAATTGTGGGTCATCTCGATGTGCCGCACCTATCTGACCCAAAAGTGTAGGTCGTACCTCTAATGATGATAACAAACTGGGTACATAATCAATAGAGGGTCTAAATTCAAAGGTAGAAATATACTCTAAACACTACCGCTCGACAAACAAAGGAGTCATAGTCAATTTCTTTCTACTCAAGGCGTTAGCTACAACGTTACCCTTGCCCGGGGTATATGCAATCTCAAAATCGTAGACTGCTAAGAACTCCATCCACCTTTGTTGCCTTAAGTTTAAATCTTTTTTATGCCAAGACTTAAGCGCAAAAACTATGGCAGCTAACTCTAAGTCGTGGGTAGGATAATTCTTATCATAGGCCTTTAACTGCCTTCAACCATAGCATATCACCCTTCCCTCTTGCATCAAAACTGCGCCAAGCCATGTCCCGCAAGCATCGGTATACATTGTGGACGGTTTACTCTCATCTGGAAAAACTAAAACTAGATCTTTCGTCAATGCCCTCTTCAAACATTGGAAAGCATCGTCACAGTCAACATCCCAAGAAAAGGTATTCGTCAACCGTGTAAGGGGTCTGATATCTTAGCAAAGTGGTTAATGAACTTTCTGTAATAGCCCGCCAAACCAAGAAAACTTCTTACTTATGTTGCATTCTTAAGAACCTTCCAATCTTGGGTTGCCACCACCTTCGCGGGATCCACTACTATCGCTTCCTTAGGGACCACGTGTCCTAAGAACCTCACTTCTTTTCTCCAAAAATGACATTTGGAGAACTTAGCTTTGAGTTGATGTGCTCGAAGAGTCTCTAAGACTTACCTAAGATGTAGGGCCTGTTCTTCCTCGCTTTTAGAGAATATCAAAATATCATCTATAAAGACCACCACGAGCTTGTTTAGAAACTCCCTAAACACCCTACTCATCAAGTCTATGTAATATGCGGGTGCATTCATCAAACAAAAGGCATGATGAGCCCTTCAAAGAAACCGTTGGGAGTTCTAAAGGCAGTCTTATCTATACTATCCTCAACTACCCTAAACTGATGAAATCCCATAGCTAAGTCCAACTATGAGAAAACCAAAGCACCGACCAAATGATCGAACAAATTATTTATCCTCGGCAATGGGTGTTTGTTTTTCTTCGTGAGCTTATTCAGCTACATATAGTCCATACACAATCCAAACAAACCATCAGCCTTCGTAGCAAAAATAAAAGGAGCACCCTACTTTAAGATACTTCTTCTTATGAACCCTTTCTCAAGCATCTCTTCCACTTGTTTACTAAGCTCCCTCCATTCTCTTGGAGCCATGTGGCGCACTGGAAATGCTACTGGCTTTGCATTGTCCACCAAGTATGTACGGAAATCTATCTCGCATTTTGGAGGTAAGCCCCTAACCTCTTCAAAGACATCTACATACTCACGAACTACTCGAACAGATTGCAAATCATCAATAGATGTGTCAAGAGATTCTAGATAGCTAAGCATAACATAACCCTTAGGGTCACAAGAAATATCGAGATATTACCCAAACTAGTAAACAGTCTAACTACTCTCTTTTCACAATCGAGAATGGTACTATACCTGGCTAGCCAATCCATTCCTACAATCAACCCATAGCCCGTGAAGCCAAGCACATAAGCGTTGCATTCGAACTCAACGCCATACACATATATTCTCAAATCCCGACATAACATAAAAAGATGAGCCATACCCCCAATAGGACTTGAGACAACTACGGGATCCATAATTAGACTGGCATTTAGGTGCATCGTTTCCATAATTGAAGCATATATAAACGAATGTGAAGTGCCAGAATGAAACAAAGTACGAACAGAATGATCAAAATGGAAAATCAAACTTTCAACAGAAAGGTTTCTACCTCTCTCTTGTCTAGGTGCCATGAGAGCATGAAGCTGCCCTCCAGAAGTAGATCTTGTCCTTAGCCCTTGCCCTTGTCCTTGCCTACTTGGGTAGCCTTTAATCATATGTCCTGCCTCACCACATTGGAAGCAACCCGTCTTCTTCTTCTTCCTGCAGTCCTTGCTTAAGTGGCTCGGTGTTCCAAAATTAAAACACCTTTTCTTCCGTTGGCCCTTGTTATCCTTGCCACCCTTCTTTTGTTGTTGTTGTGCCTTCTTTTGATCCCTTTCTTATCCCGTGCCTTATCTACATTAGCACCTTTCTCCTCTTCATGCATCAACACCATGTCAACAAGTTTCTCGATAGTAGCTCCTATAGGAATGTGGGACATAGTCAACCCATGTAATGGTTCATTCAGACCTTTGGAGAATCTCAAAGCCTTCTTATGTGGTGTATTAACTAATTCCATAACAAATCTTGCAAACTGGCTAAACTTGTTAACGTACTCCTTCACAGACAAATTCCCTTGTTTCAAAGCCAAGAACCTCTCCATGTATAAACTCTCCTCCGCTTGTTAAAGAAATTTCAACTCGAACCTTCGTCTAAAGTCTGTCATGTCTCCACTACACGTCCTCTATTAGTTACTTCCCACCAAAAGGAAGCTTCGTCTTTCATCAACCAAGCAACTAGGTGAACCTTTCTTCCCTCGCCTATCTCAAAGATACCAAACAAGTCCTCTACTTCCTTAAGCCAATTCTCAGCCTCAACAAATATCTCGGTCCCATTAAACTGTTTTCCGCCCATCGCACGGAAGTCATTGCATATCTTAAAAAAATCGCCAACGCGGGGAGGAGGAGGAGGAGCGGTTGCAGCTGGGGGAGGAGGAACGTCTGCTGGGCCTGCAACAGCAGCCCTAGCCTCCAGATTCCTTATCAACCAACCTGGTATATATACGCCCTTGGGTATAACGGGATCTCCAGACATGCTGAAAGGAAAAAGGAAGAGATTCAAAACAGAGAATCGAAAGATAGATAAATGGTATTTGGGGATTATGTTTTTTCGTAATAAACTTTTATCTTGAAAATACCCTCTTTAAAACATGTTTTTGGGAATAATTCTAAATTAATGCTTTTGAAAACAGTTTTCAAAATCTTTTATCTGTTCTGGTAACCTTCAGCTTTGATACCACGTGTAACACCCCACGTCCATTAATGTCCCTCACTAAGGGAATGCATTAACTTTCATGGAGTGTTATAAGTATAGAACAGAATATCACAAGACAAATATATAAAATGGTACTTAAGAAAATTCAAATTTATTCATTGCAGCGGAAAAGAAAAACATGTTTGGTTACAACATCAAAACCAAGTACACAGATATCCATCTTGTACAAAATTATTATCAGAGTACATAAAAGTAAAACCATAATCCCGCTCCAAATAGCCAAAATGAAAGGAGATAAAGCTAAGAATTACTTTCAACACTTGCAAGCATTTCAGGAAGAAAGGAATCCAAGTCAGGCTTCACTATTCCCACCCTGAGGACCTGAGGGGGAAGAAAAAAAAGAGGAGAAAGAAAAAGGAGTCAGACATAAGTATGGCAAGTCTAATGACTTTAACAATATAATCAGAAAAGTAACTAGATAAGGACATAAACTGGATATAAGAGATGACTGTAACATAAGCAGATATGACAAGGTAACAAGATGAACAAGATGTAATGTTGACTGCGCTTCTAATCACTATAAGATAATTCCTACACCGCACCAATGCTAGTTCCATACTGATAGTTAATCCCTCTTACTAAACATAGTAATAATAATGATGGTAGTTTCGTGTACTCCTAGCTGCGGTTATAGGTGCAGCTTGCTCCTATCTCCACTAGTTGTACTCACTACCCTCCCCATTCAATCGGCTCCCCAACTCATAGATACCCGTGCTGGTCCCATAGCAGGGTGTATCACTACCTAAAGTGGTAACCCGATACTACTAAAATGCACGGCTTATACCTACACAATGCAACAACGTCTTACCTACCAGCCTGGACCCACACACGCACATGATTTCATTGGACTTGCACTGTCATCGCTAACTCTCTATTGATCTCTTACAATAAACCCTAGTAAGCGTGTCCCGTCCTCGACCTAGCTCGAGCTTACATAGATAATAAATGGGTTACTGATTGAAAAGGGTCCACCCACTTGACACAGGCTTCCCTCCTAAGCTTGGTCCCCACTAGGAATTCCCACTTAACCCCTGTTTATCCCCATTTCTAATCACATGTCTCATCTTGGTTAAGTGTTTTAATTATGTTTCACATGCTACCCATGTTACCCACTTTACCCTTTTATCATTCTCATGCCTTACCACATGTCTTATCTTGGTTAATTGTTCATGAATTCATTATAATCTTAATCTTGCAAGACCTCCCACATTAGATTGACGTTTTGCGGTTGCTGGATATGCCGGGCGGTTCCGGGCCGTCTTATACCGCAAACTGAATCTAACCTCATACATTATTATGCATATAATTTCTTCCTTTGACCTCTCACATTAGATTACTAAATTACGGTCGCTGGATGTGCCGGGAGGTTCCGGGCAGTCTTATACCGCAATTCGAATCTACCCTCGTGTCTTAGGCGTTCATTATCACTTTCTTGATTCAAGTCCCAATTTTTTAATCTTGGATTAAAATTTCCAATCTAAATTATGTTTATAATTTTAATCCGAATTAGGCATATAATTTTATGTATACATGTTATGCCAAATTACGCCCAAATTAATTCGCGTTCATTGTTATCATCAATTCATGACAAACCTCATGTATACAAATTATATCCAATTATGCCCAATCCAACTTATGCCAAATCTCGTGTATATAATTTATACACAATTATGCTCAAATTGATTTATGCCAATAATTACAAATTTCCCCAAAATTTTCTTGACCATTCAAAAGTTATTCGTACGCAAATCTCAACATAATATGTTAGGTGCGAAGTTAGCCTAATCTCATTAAAAAAAAGTTAAAGAAGAAGGAAACAGAATCATGTCATCAAAACTGGCATAAAAGAGGCATATGAAACATGAACTAGCATAGAACAATAAAATAGATCCTTAGGCATATGATAACAGTAATTTGGGTATGAATCTGAAAGAATATACAAAACTTGATATAATTCGTCTTATAGGCATGTTCATAAAATACAATTTACAATCCTATCACATTCCTAGAGAGGGAGATTTCCCGCTCACCTAGATTTTTTTTATTTTGATTTTTGAACTCGTTTTTGAATTTTAGTTATGATTTTAATTTCAATTCTGCTTTAAACTGAAATCTTCTAAGCTTCATAACTTCTTCATATGATATTCGATTTAGGCAAACTCGAACTCTATTCCAAGCAGAATTCCGAGACGAATTCAATGGCGCAACCCGTTTCCCTTAATTCTTCTTATAAAAATTAAGTATTCTTTAATTATCCCTTATGTCATGTTTTAAAATTACGAGTTGTTACATTCTCCCCTCCTTAAAGGATTTCGTCCCCGAAATCTTTAAGTTTAGAAGAATGTATCCTACCATCCAATCATCCATCTACTCATCCATCATCCACAAGCATCCATTGTCCTTAAAAGATTTCTAATGCTACAAAAAATAAGAAAAAGTGTGTGTATATGTCCCCTATCTAATGCAAAGATCAGGCGGTCTACTGATTCAGTTGACCTCATTAATGCAAAACATGATAGTGCAATGCATCCATTATGTATGCAAAAGAGTCCTAATGATACATATCATTTCTATATGAGTGCACAACCATTCATTCAAATGCTGCACCCATATGATAACACATTCAATATGCATCCATTAACTTAAATATGCACACTCATTCATATGCAATATGAAAGTGATTGAGCCGATCTAGTACCTAAAGTGCGTGTAAATGCATCCACGAGCAACCACTAGCAAACACTTACTTTCACTTTCATCCGCCAAACATAACATGTCTCAAACACATGTTTACAACCATAGGATTTTCTACCTAAGGGTCGAAGATATAATTGAGAGGATACACTAAACGATAGAACAAGTATAAACAAAGCGGTAGAAAAAGGAGAAGTTAACAACATACACTCAAAATGGAAAGGGCATGACACACATATCTTGTCTTCAGTCTCCCAAATCGCATCTCCTTTATCATCTCCCCACTGGACTTTAACCAAGCTGACCTATCGATTGCTTAATTTCTTGACCTCCGATCCAAGGATGCATGCAGGAGCTCGTCTAATCGTGGCATCTCGCTCTACTTCCACTTCTCTAAGCATGATTGGCTCTACTACTTTCGTGGTATCATGTAAAAACTTCTGCAAATGCGACACATGTAATACGTCATGAACACCACTAAGCTTCTCAGGCAACTTCACTCTGTAGGCCATCTGTCCAATTCACTCGGTAATGGGGAATGGCCCTATGAACCTTGGTGCTAGTTTCCCTACAGAACCAAAATGAACTACATTCCTCAACCCTGATACTCTAATAAAGACCATGTCTCCAATACTGAACTCAAGATCAGCCCTTCTCTTATCAGCATATGGCTTTTGCCGGTCCTGTGTCGTCTTCATGCATCTTTGAATCAAATCTATCTTCTCTGAAGTTTCCCTAATCATCTCGGGCCTAAGAAAAATCTTCTCCGTAGATACCCACCAATAAGTCGGTGATCAGCCAGGTCGTCCATATAGAGCCTCAAAAGGTGCCATGCCAATACTAGTCTGATTGCTTTTGTTGTAGGTAAACTCTACTAATGGAAGATGTTTCTCCCATGTCCCTCCAAAGTCTAAGATGCATAACCCCAAAAGATCTTCTAGAATCTGATTCACTCTTTCTGTTTGGTCATCCGTCTGAGGTCATAAGTGGTGCTCAAACACAATTGTGTTCCTAACGCCTCTTGCAAGCTCTTCCAAAACTCACTGGTGAAAATGGGATCTCGGTCGCTTACGATACTAGAAGGTATGTCGTGTAGATGAACTATTTTTTGAAGATAAACAGATGCTAACCATGTTGCTGTTCTTTTACTCTTAACAGGAATGAAATGGGCGCTCTTGGTAAGTCTATCCACTACTACCATAATCCCTGTATTACCTTTCCTTGACCTTGGCAACCCGTCGACGAAATCCATTGAAACACTCTCCCACTTCCACTTCGGAACCTCTAAAGGTTGAAGCAAACCACGAAGCCTATTTTTCTTAGCCTTGACTTGCTGGCACACTAAGCATCTAGAAAGGAACTTAGCTACATCCTTCTTCATTCCGGCCCAAAAGAAAACTCATTTCATGTCGCTATACATCTTGTCTCCACTGGGATGTATGGTCACCTTAGAACGATGTGCTTCTCCATGGATTGTCCCGCTCAAACCCTCATCTCGAGATACGAAAAGTATCCTATCTCTACGCAACCAACCTTTGTCATCTATAGTATACCTATTAAGATGGCTTGAGGACACCCCTCTTATGAGCTTGTCTACTATCTCTATCAGTTGTGGGACATCTCGTTGTGTCGCACCTATCTGACACAAAAGCATAGGTCATACCTCTAATTATGCCAACAAATCGGGTACATAATCGATGGAGGGTATAAAGTCAAAGGTAAAGATATACTCTAAACTCTGCCACTCGACAAACAAAGGAATCAAAGTTAACTTCTTTCTACTCAAAGCGTCAGCTACAACGTTACCCTTGCCTGGGGTATATTCAATCTCAAAGTCGTAGGATGCTAAGAACTCCACCCACATTTATTGCCTTAAGTTTAAATCATTTTGGGAGAACAAATACTTTAGTGACTTATGGTCTGTATACAACTCAAACCTCTCACCAAGCAAATAGTGACGCCAAGACTTAAGCGCAAAAACTATGGAAGCTAACTCTAAGTCGTAGGTAAGGTAATTCTTCTCACGGGCCTTTAACTGCCTTCCACCATAGCATATCACCCTTCCCTCTTACATCAAAACTGCGCCAAGCCCTGTCCCGCAAGCATCGGTATACACTATGAATTTTTTTCTCTCATCCGGAAAAACTAAAAATGGAGTTGTCGTCAATACCTTTTTCAAACTTTGGATAGCATCGTCACAGTCAGGTCAAATTCTTTTTCGTCAACCGTGTAAATGGGGCAGATATCTTAGCAAAGTCCTTAGTGAACTTTCTGTAATAGCCCGCCAAGCCGAGAAAACTTCTTACTTCTGTTTCATTCTTAGGAACCTTCCAATCTTGGATTGCCACCACCTTCTCGGGATCTACTGCTATCCCTTCCTTAGAGGCCATGTGTCCTACGAACCTCACTTCATTTTTTCAAAAATGACATTTGGAGAACTTAGCTTTGAGTTGATGTGCTCGAAGAGTCTCTAAGACTTCCCTAAGATGTAGGGCATGTTCTTCCTTACATTTAGAGAATATCAAAATATCATCCACAAAGACCTCCACAGACTTGTTTAGAAACTCCCTAAACACCCTATTCATCAAGTCTACGAAATATGTGCGTGCATTCATCAAACCAAAAGGGATGATGAGCCACTCAAAGAAACATCGGGAGTTCTAAAGGCAGTATTATCTATACTATCCTCAGCTACCCTCAACTGATGAAATCCTGTAGTTAAGTCCAACTATAAGAAAACCGAAGCACCAACCAACTGATTGAACAAATCATTTATCCTCGGCAATGGGTGTTTGTTTTTCTTCGTGAACTTATTCAGCTCCCTATTGTCCACGCAAAATCTAAGCGAACCATCAGCCTTCGTAGCAAAAATAATAGTGGTACCCCACTCCGAGATACTTCTTCTTATGAACCCTTTCTCAAGCAACTCTTTCACTTGTTTACTAAGCTCCATCCTTTCTCTTGGAGCCATGTGGCGCACTGGCTTTTCATTGTCCACTAAGTATGTATGGAAATCTATCTCGCGTTTTGGAGGTAAGCCCCTAACCTCTTGAAAGACATCAGCATACTCACGGACTACTTGAACAGATTGTGAATCATCAATAGATGTGTCATGAGATTCTAGGTAGAAAAGCATAACAGAACCCTTAGGGTCACAAGAAATATCGAGATATTACCCAAAACTAGTCAACAGTCTAACTACTCTCTTTTCATTGTCGAGAATGGCACCATACCTGGCTAGCCAATCCATTCCTAGAATCAACCCATAGCCCGTGAAGCGAAGCATATAAGTGTTGCATTCGAACTCAAAGCCATACACATATATTCTCAAATCCCGAAATAACATAGAAAAATGAGCCATACACCCAATAGGATTTGAGACAACAATGGGATCCATAACTAGACTAGCATTCAGGTGCAGTGTTTCCATAATTGAAGCAGATATAAACGAATGTGAAGTGTTAGAATGAAACAAAGTTCGAACAGGATGATCAAAAAGGAAAATCAAACTTTCAATAGAAATGTTTCTACCTCTCTCTTGTCTAGGTGCCATGAGAGCATGAACCTACCCTCAGAAGTAGATCATATCCTCTTACCTTGCCCTTGTCCTTGCCTCCTCGGGCAGTCTTTATTCATATGTCCTACCTCACCACATTGGAAGCAACGCGTCTTCTTCTTCTTCTTCTTCCTACAGTCCTTGCTTAAGTGGCTTGGTGTTCCACAATTAAAACATCTTTTCTTCCCTTGGCCCTTGTTATCCTTGCCGCCCTTCTTTTGTTGTTGTTGTTCCTTCTTTGGATCCTCTTTCTTATCCCGTACCTTATCTACATTAGCACCTTTCTCCTCTTCATGCATCAACGCCATGTCAAAAAGTTTCTCGAAAGTAGATCCTATAGGAATATGGGACATAGTCAACCCGTGTAATGGTTTATTCAGACCATTGGCGAATCTCAAAGCCTTCTTATGTGGTGTATTAACTGATTCCATACCAAATCTTGCTAACTGGTTAAACTTATTAATGTACTCCTTCGCAGACAAATTCCCTTGTTTCAAAGCCAAGAACCTCTCCATGTATAAACTCTCCTCCGCTTGTTAAAGAAATTTCAACTCGAACCTTCGTCTAAAGTCTATTCACGTCTCCACTGCACGTCCTCCATTAGTTACTTCCCACCAAAACGAAGCTTCGTCCTTCATTAACCAAGCAACTAGGTGAACCTTCCTTCCCTCGTCTATCTCAAAGATACCAAACAAGTCCTCTACTTCCTTGAGCCAATCCGAGCCTCAACAAATGTCTCGGTCCCATTAAACTATTTTCCGCCCATCGCATGGAAGTCTTTTCATATCTTAAAAAAAGCGCCTACAACGGGAGGAGGAGGAGCGACTGCAGCTGAAGGAGGAGAAACGTCTGTTGGGCCTGCGACAGTAGCCCTAACCTCCAGATACCTTCTAAACCAACCTGGTATTTATACGCCCTCGGGTATAACGGGTTCCCCAGACATGCTGAAAGGAAAAAGGAAGAGATTCAAAACAGAGAATCGAAAGATATATATATGGCTTATGGGGATTATGTTTTTTCATAATAAACTTTTGTCTTGAAAATACCCTCTTTAAAACATGTTTTTGGAAAATACTTCTAAAATAATGCTTTTGAAAACGGTTTTCAAAATCTTTTATCTGTTCTAATAACCTTCAACTTTGATACCACGTGAAACACACCACGTCCACTAATGTCCCTCGCTAAGGGAATGCATTAACGTTCATGGAGTATTATAAGCATAGCAAAGAATATCACAAGACAGATATACAAAATGGTACTTAAGAAAACTCAAATTGTATTCATTGCAGCGGAAAAGCAAAACATGTTTGGTTACAACATCAAAACCAAGTACACAAATATCCATCTTGTACAAAATTATTATCAGAGTACATAAAAGTAAAACCATAATCCCACTCCAAATAGCCATTATGAAAAGGAGATAAAGCTAAGAATTACTTCAACACTTCCAAGCGTTTCAAGGAGAAAGGAATCCAAGTCAAGATTCACTATTCCCACCCTGAGGACCTGAGGGGGGGGGGAGAAAGAAAAGAGGAGAAAGAAAAAAGAGTCAGACATAAGTCTGGCGAGTCTAGTGACTTTAACAATATAATCAGTGAAGTAACAGGATAAGGACATATACTGGATATAAGAGATGACTGTAACATAAGCAGATATGACAAGGTAACAAGTTGAGCAAGATGTAACGTTGACTGTGCTTCTAATCACTATAAGACAATTCCTACACCGCACCGATGCTAGTTCCATACTGAAAGTTGATCCCTTTTACTAAACATAGTAATAATAATAATGATGGTAGTTTCGTGTACTCCTAGCTGCTATTATAGGTGTCATCTGCTCCTATCTCCACTAATTGTACTCACTATCCTCCCCATTCGATCGGCTCCCTAACTTGTAGATACCCGTGTTGGTCCCATAGTAGGGTGTATCAATCTCTAAAGTGGCAACACAATACTACTAAAATGCACGGCTTATACCTACACGATGCGACAACGTCTTACCTACCAGCCCGGACCCACACACGCACATGATTTCGTTGGACTTGCACTGCCATCGCTAACTCTTTGCTGACCTCTTACAATCAACCCTATAAGCGTGTCCCGTCCTCGACCTAGTTCGAGCTCACATAGATACTATTTGGGTTACTGGTTGAAACGGGTCCACCCACTTGACACAGGCTTCCCTCCTAAGCTTGGTCCCCACTAGGAATTCCCACTTAACCCCTCTTTATCCCTATTTCTAATCACATGTCTCATCATGGTTAAGTGTTTTAATTATGTTTCACATGCTACCCATGTTACCCACTTTATCCTTTTATCATTCTCATGCCTTACCACATGTCTTATCTTGGTTAATTTTTCATTAATTCATTGTAATTGTAATCTTGCGAGACCTCCCACATTAGATTGACGTTTTGTGGTTGCTGGATATGCCGGGCAGTTCCAGGCAGTCTTATACCGCAAACCGAATCTAACCTCGTGCATTATTACGCATCTAATTTCTGCCTTTGACCTCTCACATTAGATTACTAAATTGCGGTCGCTGGATGTGCCGGGCGGTTCCAGGCAATCTTATACCGCAATTCGAATCAAACCTCGTGTCTTAGACGTTCATTATCACTTTCTTGATACAAGTCCCAATTTTTAAATCTTGGATTAAAATTTCCAATCTAAATTATGTTTTTAATTTTAATCCAAATTAGGCATATAATTTTATATATACATGTTATGCCAAATTTCGCCCAAATTAATACGCGTCCATTGTTATCAACAATTCATGCCAAACCTCATGTATACAAATTATATCCAATTATGCCCAATCCAACTTATGCCAAATTTCGTGTATATAATTTATAAACAATTATGCTCAAATTGATTTATGCCAATAATTGCAAATTTCCCTAAACTTTTCCCAACCGTTAAAATGTTATTCGTAAAAATCTCAACGTAATATGTTAGGCGCGAAGTTAGCCTAATCTCGTTTAAAAAAGTAAAAGAAGAAATAAAGAGAATCATGTCATCAAAACTGGCATAAAAGAGGTATATGAAACATGAACTAGCATAGAACAATAAAATAGATCAATTAGGCATATGATAACAGTAATTTGGGTATGAATCTGAAAGAATATACAAAACTTAATATGATTCGTCTTATAGGCATGTTCATAAAATCCAATTTACAATCCTATCACAATCACTTTTGTATTAATTATATGTGAAAGTAACATAGGCTCACGGCGATAGGATTTAGGAGAGAGGATAGTTCTGAGTTTTGATTTTTGAATTTGATTAGCTAAACCGTTGTTGTAGGATTTGATTCTTATCTTCCAATTTGGATACTCCTATTTTGATTTGCGTTGGTGGAGAAGAAAGGCTAGGTTAATTTAGAATAGAGCAGCATGGAGGCGCCATGGATTAGTGTAACGAAATTAGGGTTAGGTCTAGGTGTCTATTTATAGGAGTACTAGGTGTATTAGGACCCTTAGATTAGATTACGATTCATCAGAGCCATCCAAACCAGAAAAACACGTCATCCAGCCAATCCTAAAAGGACACATCAGCCCAAGACCTCAAAAACACGTCTGCCAGATCTGAGCATACGGGGGGTCGACATCCCTATAAAGGGGTCGGCACCTATGTCGACTCCCCCAGGGGGGTCGACACCCTAGAGTGGGAGATTTCCCGCTCAACCAGATTTTTTGATTTAGATTTTTGAACTCGATTTTGAATTTTAATTATGATTTTAATTTAAATTTTGCTTTAAACTGAAATCTTCTAAGCTTCATAACTTCTTCATATGATATCCGATTTAGGCAAACTCGAGCACTATTCCAAGCAGAATTCCGAGACGAACACAATGGCGCAACCCGTTTTCCTTAATTCTTCTTATAAAAATTAAGTATTCTTTAATTATCCTTATGTCATGTTTCAAAATTACGGGTTGTTACATTC
Source organism: Allium sativum (assembly GCA_030737875.1). Classification (NCBI taxonomy): domain Eukaryota; kingdom Viridiplantae; phylum Streptophyta; class Magnoliopsida; order Asparagales; family Amaryllidaceae; genus Allium; species Allium sativum. The sequence continues at coordinate 519,086,107 of CM060909.1, forward strand.
TCCCCTCCTTAAAGGATTTCGTCCCCGAAATCTTTAAGTTAAGAAGAATGTATCCTACCATCCAATCATCCATCTACTCATCCATAAGCATCCATTGTCCTTAAAAGATTTCTAATGCTACAAGAACATATGAAAAAGTGTGTGTATATGTCCCCTGTCTAATGCAAAGACTAGGCGGTCTACTGATTCAGTTGACCTCCTTAATGCAAAACATGATAGTGCAATGCATCCATTATGTATGCGAAAGAATCCTAATGATACATATCATTTCTATATGAGTGCACAACCATTCATTCAAATGTTGCACCCCTATGATAACACATTCAATATACATCCATTAACTTAAATATGCACACTCATTCATATCTAATATGAAAGTGATTGAGCCGATCTAGTACCTAATGTGTGTGTAAATGTATCCACGAGCAACCACTAGCAAACACTTACATTCACTAGCATCTGCCAAACATAACAAGTCTCAAACACATGTTTATAACCATAGGATTTTCTACCTAAGGGTCGAAGATATAATTGAGAGGATACACTAAACGATAGAACAAGTATAAACAAAGCGGTAGAAAAAGGAGAAGTTAAGAACATACACTCAAAAAGGAAAGGGTACGACACACGTATCTTGTCTTCTGTCTCCCAAGTTGCATCTCCTTAATCAACTCCCCACTGGACTTTAACCAACTTGACCTCTCAATTGCGTAATTTCTTTACCTCCAATCCAAGGATGCATGCAGGAGCTCATCTAATCGTGGCATCTCGCTCTACTTCCACTTCTCTAAGCATGATTGGCTCTACTACTTTCGTGGTATCATGTAAACACTTCCGCAAATGCAACACATGAAATACGTCATGAACACCACTAAGCTTCTCGGACAACTTCACTCCATAGGCCATCTGTCCAATTCACTCTATAATGGGGAATGGCCTTAATGGCCCTACGAACCTTGGTGCCAATTACCCTGCAGAACCAAAACGAACTACATTCCTCAACAGTGATACTTTAATAAAGACCATGTCTCCAATACTGAACTCAAGATTGGTCCTTCTCTTATCAGCATATGACTTTTACCAGTCCTGTGTCGTCTTCATATGTCTTCGAATCAAATCTATCTTCTCTGAAGTTTCCCTAGTCATCTAAGGCCCAAGCAAAATCTTATCTGTAGATACCCACCAACAAGTCGGTGATCGGCAAGGTCGTCCATATAGAGCCTCAAAAGGTGCCATGCCAATACTAGTCTGATAGCTGTTGTTGTAGGTGAACTCTACTAATGGAATATGTTTCTCCCAAGCCCCTCCAAAGTCCAAGATGCATAACCTCAAAAGATCTTCTAGAATCTGATTCACTCTTTCTGTTTGGTCATCCGTCTGATGGTGATAAGCGGTGCTCAAACACAATTGTCTTCCTACCGCCTCTTTCAAGCTCTTCCAAAACTCACTGGTGAAAATGGGATCTCGGTCGCTTATGTTCCTAGAAGGTATGCCATGTAGATGAAATATTTCTCGAAGATAAACAGATGCTAACCATGTCGCTGTTCTTTTACTCTTAACGGGAATGAAATGGGCGCTCTTGGTAAGTCTATCCACTACTACCATAATCCCTGTATTACCCTTCCTTGACCTTGGCAACCCGTCGACGAAATCCATTGAAACACTCTCCCACTTCCACTTCGGAACCTCTAAAGGTTGAAGCAAACCATGAGTCTTCTTTTGCTTAGCCTTGACTTGCTGGCACAATAAGCATCCAGAAATGAACTTAGCTACATCCTTCTTCATTCCGACCCGAAAGAAAACTCGTTTCATGTCGCTATACATCTTGTCTCCCCTGTGATGTATGGTCAGCTTAAAACGATGTGCTTCTTCAAGGATTGTCCCCCTCTAACCCTCGTCTCGAGATACGAAAAGTTTCCTATCTCTACGCAACCAACCTTTATCATCTATAGTATACCTACTAAGATGGCTCGAGGACTCCCCTCTTATGAGCTTGTCTACTATCTCTATCAGTTGTGGGTCATCTCGCTGTGTCGCACCTATCTGACCCAAAAGCATAGGACGTTCCTCTAATGATTCCAACAAACGGGGTACATAATCGATGGAGGGTCTAAACCAAAGGTAGAGATATACACTAAACTCTGCCGATCGACAAACAAAGGACTCAAAATCAACTTCTTTCAACTTAAGGCGTCAGCTAAAACGTTACCGTTGCCTGGGGTATATCTAATCTCAGAATCTTAGGATGCCAAGAACTCCATCCACATTTGTTGCCTTAAGTTTAAATCATTTTGGGAGAACAAATACTTTAGTGGCTTATGGTCCACAACTCAAACCTCCCACTAATCAAATAGTGACTCCAAGACTTAATCACAAAAACTACTGCAGCTAACTCTAAGTCGTGGTAGGGTAATTCTTCTCACGTGCCTTTAAATGCCTTCACCATAGCATATCACCCTTCCCTCTTGCATCAAAACTACGCCGAGCCCTGTCCCGAAAGCATCGGTATACACTGTGAATGGTTTACACTCATCCGGCAAAACTAGAACTGGAGTTGTCGTCAATGCCCTCTTCAAATGTTGTAAAGCATCGTCACAGTCAACGTCCCAAGAAAAGGTCATATTCTTTTTCGTCAACCATGTAAGTGGGGAAGATATCTTAGCAAAGTCCTTAATGAACTTTCTGTAATAGCCCGCCAAACCAAGAAAACTTCTTACTTCTGTTGCATTCTTATGAACCTTCCAATTTTGGATTGCCACCACCTTCGTGGGATCTACTGCTATCCCTTCCTTAGAGGCCACATGTCCTAAGAACCTCACTTCTTTTTTCCAAAAATGACATTTGGAGAACTTAGCTTTGAGTTGATATGCTCGAAGAGTCTCTAAGACTTCCCTAAGATGTAGGGCATGTTCTTCCTCGCTTTTAGAGAATATCAAAATATCATCCACAAAGACCACCACGAACTTGTTTAGAAACTCCCTAAACACACTATTCGTCAAGTCTACGAAATATGCGGGTGCATTCGTCAAACCAAAAGGGATAACGAGCCATTCAAAGAAACCATTGGGAGTTCTAAAGGCAGTCTTATCTATACTATCCTCAGCTGCCCTCAGCTGATGAAATCCTGTAGTTAAGTCCAACTGCAAGAAAACCGAAGCACCAACCAACTGACCGAGCAAATCATTTATTGTCGACAATGGGTGTCTGTTTTCTTCTTGAACTTATTCAGCTCCCTATTGTCCACGCACAATCTAAGCAAACCATCAGCCTTCATACCAAAAACATTACCACTCCGAGATGCTTCTTCTTATGAACCCTTTCTTAAGCAACTCTTTCACTTGTTTACTAAGCTCCCTCCTTTCTTTTGGAGCCATGTGGCGCATGGGCTTTGCATTGTCCACCAAGTATACGGAAATCTATCTCGCATTTTGGAGGTAAGCCCCTAACCTCTTGAAAGACATCAGCATACTCACAGACTACTCGAACAGCTTGCAAATCATCAATAGATGTGTCAAGATATTCTAGGTAGCTAAGCATAACAGAACCCTTCGGGTCACAAGAAATATCGAGAGTATTACCCAAACTAGTTGACAGTCTAACTACTCTCTTTACACAGTCGAGAATGGCACCATACCCGGCTAGCCAATCCATTCTTAGAATCAACCCATAGCCCGTGAAGCCAAGCACATAAGCATTGCATTCGAACTCAACGCCGCACACATATATTCTCAAATCTCGACATAACATAGAAAGATGAGCCATAACCCCAATAGGATTTGAGACAACTATGGGATCCATAACTAGACTAGCATTTAGATGTAGTGTTTCCACTAATGGAGCAGAAATAAAGGAATGTGAAGCGCCAGAATCAAACAAAGTTCGAATAGGATGATCAAAAAGGAAAATCAAACTTTCAACGGAAATGTTTCTACCTTGCTCTTGTCTAGTTGCCATAAGAGCATGAACCTGCCCTCCAGAAGTAGATCATGTCCTCTTCCCTTGCCCTTGTCCTTGCCTTCTCGAGCAGTCTTTAATCATATGTCCTGCCTCACCACATTAGAAGCAGCCCGTCTTCTTCTTCTTCCTACAGTCCTTGCTTAAGTGGACCGATGTTCCACAATTTAAACACATTTCTTCCCTTGGACCTTGTTATCCTAATTGTCGTTCTTTTTTTGTTGTTGTGCCTTCTTTGGATCCCTTTTCTTATCTTGTGCCGTATCTACATTTGCACCTTTCTCCTCTTCATGCATCAATGCCATGTCAACAAGTTTCTCGAAAGTAGCTCATATACGAATGTGGGACATAGTCAACCCATGTAATGGTTCATTCAGACCCTTGGCGAATCTCAAAGCCTTCTTATGTAGTGTATTAACTAATTCCATACCAAATCTTGCTAACTGGTTAAACTTGTTAACATACTCCTTCACAGGAAAATTCCCTTGTTTCAAAGCCAAGAACCTCTCCATGTATAAACTCTCCTCCGCTTGTGAAAGAAATTTCAACTCGAACCTTCGTCTAAAGTCTATCAACGTCTCCACTGCACGTCCTCCATTAGTTACTTCCCACCAAAAGGAAGCTTCGTCCTTCATCAACCAAGCAACTAGCTGAACCATCCTTCCCTCATCTATCTCAAAGATTCCAAACAAGTCCCCTACTTCCTTGAGCCAATTTCGAGCCTCAATAAATATCTCGGTCCCATGAAACAGTTTTCCGCCCATCGCACGGAAGTCTTTGCATACATTAAAAAACCGACTGCATGGGGAGGAGGAGGAGAAGCGGTTGCAACTGGGGGAGGAGGAACATCTGCTGGGCCTGCGGCAGTAGCCCTAGCCTCCAGATACCTTCTGAACCAACCCGGTATATGTACGTCCTTGGGTATAATGGGTTCCCCAGACATGCTGAAAGGAAAAAGGAAGAGATTCAAAACAGAGAATCGAAAGATAGATATATGGCTTTAAAGGATTATATTTTTTCATAATAAACTTTCCTCTTGAAAATACCCTCTTTAAAACATGCTTTTGAAAAATACTTCTAAAAAAATTCTTTTGAAAACGGTTTTCAAAATCTTCTATTTGTTCCGGTAACCTTCAGCTCTGATACCACGTGTAACACCCTACGCCCATTAATGTCACTCATTTAGGGAATGCATTAACATTCATGGAGTATTATAAGAGTATAGAATAGAATATCACAAGACAGATATATAAAATGGTACTTAAGAAAATTCAAATTTTATTCATTGCAGCGGAAAAGCAAAACATTTTTGGTTACAACATCAATACCGAGTACACAAATATCCATCTTGTACAAAATTATTATCAAAGAACATAAAAGTAAAACCATAATCCCACTCCAAATAGCCATAATGAAAAAGAGATAAAGCTGAGCGTTACTTTCAACACTTCCAAGCACTTCAAGAAGAAAGGAATCCAAGTCAAGCTTCACTATTCCTTATCGTCGAATCAATTATTCAGAATGGGTAAAAACCGGCCATTCCGAATAATTCACGTATCTTATAATCAAGTGCTATAAAAACACACAACATACGCCTCATTCCAATTCATAATATTATTTTATTCTAATATTCACATTAAATTACCATTCCCAGTCCCAACCTATTCATCCCACGGAGCAAAACTGGTAATACTCCGTATCTAACACCACGGTGTTATCGGTAAATTTAATTACCATTTCACGTTGAAATCTAATAAAATATTTAACTATCGCTTGGAGAAAAACTGGTGATACTCCATTCTCGATCATTTCCCAAATAAGATAATTTAAATTATCAATTTACATTTCAATCTAATTAAAGATTCATTAAAATCCCACTTAATTTTAATCTTTCCAAAAATCAATATTAATGATTATTTAACTTTGGGAAATCAAACATGTCGCATCGACAATCTACACCGTACCATTGATTTTTGCCGATATATAACCTCTAAGCTTGTATGTCTTAGAGAAGGGTGTTAAGCAAGAGAATAAATTCTCCTCCACCAAACAGATATATATTTTGCAGAGATCAACAATACAATTCGAAATACAATGCCAAACATGTAATCCTGTCTTTAACTGGGTTAAAGAACCAATGTCATTTAAAACACAGTTCACGATAAACCCAAAATCACATTCCATTAAATATGGAATCTTCACGGAAAAACAGATCAATATATAATCGATATCAATTTCCGTATCCTACTAATAATATAAATGGAATAGTGACAAAGTCTTTTAAATTCCAAAATATTAACAATATTCCTCCACAGAAGTTCCCTTTGATTATTACCAAATCGAATTCCTTTCAACTCCAATTTAATATATTAGATTGGAAAACTTTACTATGGAAAATTTCCGTTAAATCTTAAAAAAATTATAAATTCCAAATTACATTTCACAATTAATCGGATTAAAGAACAAATGTTGTTTAAAACATCATTCATTATAAACCCAAAAATCACATTCCATTAAATATGGAATCTCCACGGAAAAACAGATCAATACATGATCGGTATCAATTTCCGTACCCGACTGATAATATAAATGGAATAACGTTAAAGCCTTTTAAATTCCATATATATTAATAGTCTTCCTCCACAAAAACTCACTTCGATTATTACCAAATCGAATTCCATTCAATTCCAATTTAATATATTAAATTGGAAAAACTTTTCTTTTGAAAATTCCCATTAAATCTTAATAAAAGATTTATAAATTCCAAATTACATTTCACAGTTAATCAGGTTAAAGAACAAATGTCATTTAAAATATCGTTCACTATAAACCCAAGAATTCAATTTTTAATTCAATTCCAATTAAATATTAATTAATTGGTAAATTTCTCTAAGTCTTAATTAAAAGATTTATTCTTTTCTCAACTGAGTTTAAGAACAGTGTTACTAAAGACACCATTCATGACAAACCCAAAATCCCACTTGATAATCAATACAAGCTCTGAATAGAAATTATACCCGTTTATATTCAGCATCGAATTCTGAAACCAAAAAATATCATATTGGAAATAACGATATAAATATATCTTCCAAATTTCCATAACAATATCCGTATAATCACTAAATCCAACATCGAAATATTCCAAGATAATTTCCATTCAAATACACTCCAATTCATATATTGGAAATTCAAGTTATATTAAAACCCGTTTTCAATCCAATTTATTTATTTAAAAATAATTGGATTATAATTCTAGTTGATAACTAGTTCATTTTGATAAAAATAAATTTTTATCTTCTCAAATATGGAATTTTTCATCTCAATTCTTTTCAAAACTTTTATTATGATTTTACACAAAATATTAATATTTTTAATAATTTTATTAAGGCCCTTTCAGTCGATTTCCGCAAACGGTCATCGAACTGCACTTACAGCGACCTTTTCCAAATTTGATTTGGACATAATTCCAAATCCAACCATAAGATTTCAAATATCTTATACTAGTTGAAAGCTCTTTCAGATACGAACCCAGCAGTTCCGTTTTTAGGAGAATCCGAAGGTCGGATCAGCTGTAATATCAATTCGAATTCAATGGTCGAAATTCGCGAATGGCCACGGCGCGGCATGTTCTATTCAGGCCATTATATATATATACATATATATATATATATATATATATGTATGTATGTATGTATGTATGTATGTATGTATGTAATATATATTTCATCGATTTCCATTTAAAACGTATTTTATAAATCGTTTACAAATTCATTTTAAAACGATTCTAATTTCATTTCCAATTTTGAATCAAAATTGAATATTCCTTACCGTTATATTATATAAATGATAATATTTTCAAAATATCAGATTTTGAAGTCATTTCCTTTTCGATATTCATTATACAAATGGATAAAATCGATATAAATATCGTTCGCGTCAAAATGGTGCATATTTAATCAATATGGCTTCACGTATTTTAATATTTTCATGTCTATCCAAAATCAGACATTAAAATCAGATTTTAATCCTTTATTGAATATTACTTTAAAATAATCCTTATTTCAAAATATTTGTTATTTTAAAATACTCGTTCTTTCCAAATTGGAAACAGACACAGTCCATTGCCATATAATGTTATTTATATGGATTTCATACATCATATGTATACAACAACAACGATAAAAAATCAACCATCATCCAGAGTTCACTACACAACTGCATAAGCATTAAATATAAATAATTAATGCTTACAACAGTCTGTCAACCAATTGATTGACATACAACTAAACAATTGGGATTAGTGTATGTCAAATATCATCCCAATACCCATGTGGGGTTTCAATCAATACACACAAATTTTATTTGTGCAGTTGGGCGATGTGTAAAATATATCGTCCCAATCAATATCGGTCAAATGAGTGTACATAAACAGATCATCTGATTTGTAAATGAATATTTATTTTCATTTCAGGAGAATTTTATGTCGTTCATATATATGTTAAAAATTATATTTTTAACGATAAAATATTTTATTCAACACATGAATATTTTATATGTTTCATTTATACAATAAAAATGATATTTTTATTGTTCTAACATATTTTAGAAAAAATTTAAAGCATAGTAGCACGATACTAGAACCGGGGTAAGGTCTAGTCTTACCACTCGCCTAATACTGGCCCGCGCCCTATACTAACCAATTCCAATCAATTCACAATTAATCCACAACCAATTTTATAATCACAATCAAATCATGGAGAATATCCAAATAATTAAATACTCGACTACCCCAAATGCCAGTTACGAAGCCATAAGTGGCTATTCGCGGAGTATGAAATCCATGTGTCTGTAATATCCATACATAGCTTTCAATTATGTGATTGCGCGAATTCGAGTGTTGAACTCCATATAATTCAAATCACATAATATGGTTTGTACAATAAATAGTGTCGGGGGCTTTTAAGCCCCGTCTGCATCCTAGAATATTTTTAATTGAAAAATATGTTAAGTGAGAAGATGTTCTCACCATTGGTTTCCGCTCCGTCAGTCTTTAATGGATGATTTTGATTCCATTCTGGTTCCGGTCAGTTTCATCGCAATTTGCTTTACACGGTATATATATTTATATATTAAAAATCATATTCTTATAAAGCTACTACATATATAAAAATCAAATTTTTATAACGCTATTCATATAATAAAAATCATATTTTTATAATGCTCTTCATATAATAAAAATTATATTTTTATTTCAATGCTAAGATATATAAAAATCCATTTTTAAACAATGTTATTATATTTAAAATAAATACTATTATATATTTAAAAATAATGATATTGTCAATGCTATTTTATTTTTAAAAATCACATTCTCATTAATGCTATACATATATAGTAAAAATCATATTTTTATATTCGCTATTTATATATAAAAAATCGTGTTTTTATAATGATGCTATATATATAAAAATCACATTTTTATATCGTTATTTATATAATAAAAATCACATTTTAAATTCGCTACATATATATAATAACAATCACATTTTTAGTTCGTTATATATATAAAAATCATATTTTTAATCTTATGTCATACATATAAAAATCACATTTTATATCTAATGTTATACCTATAAAGATCACATTTTTATTTTGCATAAACAAATAAAAATAAAAACTCACTTTTTTGTTGTAAAAATCAAATCTTCAATTGTGGAGGGCCCACAACGGACTAACGTGGCAGAGGAGGGTGTCGTGGGGTCGGAGAGGACGGAAAGGGTGGCGGCTAAGCGACGTTGGGCTGTGGTGGTGGGTCTATGGCGTTTTGGCTAGGGTTTCTCGATTTGGGGGCAAAGAGAGAGAGGAGAGAGAAGCGGAGGAGGAGGGTGGCCAAAGGGAGCCTCGCCTGAGGCGGCGGCGGCCGGCGCTAGGCGCGGCGATGGAAAAAACAGGGCCGATCGAGGTTTCTGAGGGAACAACGGCGGGATTTCTTATTTTTTTTCTTCAAGAGAAAGTTAGTTAGGGTTAGGTTAGGTTAGTTTACATAATTTTATATTTAATTATTTTGTTAATTCCAAAAAGTCACCTTCCCCTAGCCAAATACCCCCATTCCGGACACAAAGGGATATGTCGGATAAGCCAATTCGACTGTTTCTTTAAATTAAAATATAAATTAATATAACGTTCAAAATTGAATTCAATGCACATTTTAATTTACCGGGGCCACATATCAACCCCAAAAAATCCATAAAAATAAATCTAGCTATGTTTTGACGATACGGTCCTAACAAAACTAATTTCGTCGAATATAGAGACCATTTGAAAAAAGGTCATTTTGTTGTTGATTAAATTCAAACTAAAATTAACAAACACGTTTAAATTCACCACGCTCACAAATAAATTCCAAAAATTATGAAAATTGGAATATAACAATAATTTGACATTCCGGATCCAACAAAAGTGGTTTCGTCGGAAAAGGAGGTCGTTCGCAAAATCACTATTTTTAAGGGCTATATATTATATTAAATTCCATAGCGACTACTTCAAATTTTAAATTGGACATAACTTTTTATTCCCGTTATGAAATCTAAATTTTTCACATTCGTTAAAAAGATATAATTAAATAGATTCTAATATTTCTGGTTCTACTGAAATCCGATTTATTTTTAATCCTGTACATTAAATTGAAAATTGAAATCAAATTTTCAGACTGCCACACCATTTCAGGGTTGTTTTATAATTAAAATAAATTTATTCGTTCTAACTTTGATTTAAATAAATTTTTATTCGTTATTATTTAAAATAAATCATTTTAAATATTTAAAATCCATTAAAATAGCTAAAATAAAAATTTTAAATTGGCTTTGAAAATTCGGGCTGTTGCAACTCATTTACCTATCTATCTAGTGTTTAGCTTAGGAACCCTTGTCCCATGATAATTGTTGGTTCTTAAGTCGCTTAAGTTTGATGCTCACTCCTTTTAAGGGAAAAGTAACTATCTTTCGGACTTTAGACCTTGATATCTAGGAAACAGTGAGCTTACTCAAGCTCGTGGAAACTAAATAACCTCATTTTTCCTTTAGGTCCACTTCCGTAAACCTATCTCCGGTATTGACGAAAAATATCATTAACAGCTGCATTATCATTTATTGTCTTATATTTATTTTTCCGTTGTGTATTATTTTATTCTATTTTTCATAATATGATATTCTTGTAGTCTGATGTAAACTGTTGTAATAGCAATGAAAAATTATCTCGTACTATGTTCTGATGCATCGTGTTCTCATAACAGCCCGTCTTTCTGTTCGGTTTAGGCCGGTCGGGAATTTAGGTCATCATAGATTTCATACATGTTTAAAATCTAAAATAGTCCACAAAATTTAACTATCTCTAAATCTTTCCAAACCAGTGAATATCGTCTAGAATTCCAATATGATCCCAATGAAATAAGTCGCGAGTCAATCTGAGTGTGTATGGAAAAGTTATACATGTTTAAACGTTCGAATTCTAAAATAAAAAAACAATCCTCACTCGATATGCACTTCCCGTGTCAGGATATCCAATATTTCCATGAAACACCCCACCTCCATTAATGTCACTCACAAAGGGAATGCATTAACTTCAGTGAAACGTTATAGGTAAAAGATGCAGATAAATAACAAGATAGCCAAATAAAGCAGCGAAAAAAAAATTCATTTTATAATCAACATAGTTCAATCAAGCTTTTACAACAATTGACTCAATCATACTTAAAAGTACTACATAAAAACTTCTGGCTTGATTAAAAAACTTCCAACTATATAAGAAGCATCAAACATAGCAAAGTAGCATAAGTCCTTAAATTAAAGTGCAAACACAGGCATAGCCAAAGATAAGAGGATCCAAGCAATACATCAAAGAATCTTCAAGCTTGGAAAGAGAAACGGTCGAATTGAGCTGAGCTATTCCCTCCCTGACTACTTGGGGGAGAAACGGAAGGAAAGAAGACGAAAGAAAACGGATCAGACATAAAGCCTGGTAAATCCATGACTTTCAGTATGTAAACAGGTAAAAGCAAGTGACATGAATAAACTGAATATAAGACAATACCATGATAAGAGGGATAAGAAGATAAGATTAGCATAAGATATGATAAGGCAAGACAAACTGAATGCGCTTCTACTCTTTCTCTGCTTCTCTACTACACTTATATTTTGATTTCTATATCTCTACACCACCTAATTAGCCAACTAGTAATCTGTATAAAATGATAATCTGATCCCAATCCCCGCAGTTGTGGCAGCCTTCAGGTATACATCTATTATGAGGATCCAAATTCTATCTTCCTAATTCCCATGGATATGTTAAATGTACCCTTACTACCCTATCGATCGGCTTCCTACTAGCATTCATTTGTTACTTGTGTCATTTGACCTCGCTTGTATGCATTCATTACTTGTGTCATTCGACCTCGCTTGTATGCATTCATTACTTGCGTCATTCGGCCCCGCTTGTATGTAGATACCTGTGCTGGCCCCATCATGGGGTGTATCAATTCCCATGATGGCAACCGAACACAATTCAAGATGCACAGTGTATACTACTAATGCCCAGTGCCTGCTTTTCCACACCGGAGCATGTGCACGCCCATACTCCATCGGAACTACACTGCTGCACCACCCGCCGCTATTTTGACCGCTTATAATCAGTCCAGTAATCGTGCCCCACCCTGCCTGGCTTAGGGTACCATGATACATCTATGTGAGTTACTACTGAAATGGGTCCCCATTACTAGGGTTTCCTAATCAACATGTTATAATGGTTAAGTGTTCTCAATTTAACTTAACCCCACCCATTTGCTTAGTTAACATGTTGTACTGGTTAAGTGTTGCCTATTCATATGTTACTTAACCTTCTCACTGATTCACGCATGTTTATTTAATGGTTAAGTTCGTGGGCCTATATATACTAATATTACCCACTTACCCAATATTTACTTAACCTTTTCCCCTTATCAAATCCATATGTATTATTGGTTAAGCTTGCCTTAACCTTATCCACTTTGTTCATGTAATATTGGTTAAGTTGTTTTCTTGTCCATGTTAACTTAACCCACCCACCTAACATGTCATATTGGTTAAGTGTTTCTCATAAACTTAACCCTTCCCATTCATTATGTTGTATTGGTTAAGTGTTTCCTATTAACTTAACCCTGTTCATTCATCATATTATATTGGTTAAGTATTTCCCCTTAACTTAACCCCACTCGTTCATCATGTTATATTGGTTAAGTGTTTCCCATTAACTTAACCCCACTCGTTCATCATGTTATATTGGTTAAGTGTTGCCCTCTTGTGTTAACTTAACCCTACCACTTTCCATGTTACATTGGTTAAGTGTTGCCCTCTTGTGTTACTTAACCCTACCATTCTTAACAGTTCTGTTCATTAGCATTAATTCATTTATTAATGCCTCAACCTCTCACATTAGAACTGTTGTTTGCGGTTGCTGGATGTGTCGGGCAGTTCCGGGCAGACTTCTACCGCAAACTCATTCTAACCTCGGGTTTTGGCTTAATGCTCTAACCTCTCCCATTAGATCTATATTGTTGCGGTCGCTAGATGTGCCGGGCGGTTCCGAGCAGTCTTACACCGCAACTCAATATAACCTCGGGTTAGGCACATTCATCTTTTAGCCAATTTACATATTTACCGTTCATGTCCAAGTATAGATTTTATATGCTAAATTATTCTAAAACTAGTCATGTTTCAATTCTCAAGTTATGCCCAACCAAGCCAATTGCAAGTTATGCCCTACAAATTAAATTTCAAGTTACTGCTCAAAATAATTTAGACCCAATCTTCCCAAATTTGCAATAATAATCATGCCTCAAAATCACATTATACCTTATGATTGGCGTCCCAACCAATAGTTATGCCCAATCTAGATTTAATATTCCAATATTCAGTTTACACCCAATCTAGATTTAATATTCCAATTTACCTCAAGTTCGCAACAATAACAGTTATGCCCCAAACCACAAGTTACAAATTATGTTCCACCATTACCAAATAGATTATTCCCAATATCAATTACATGTTATGCCCAACGATTTCACCAAAATATGTTATACCCAAATATTCCCCATATATCAATCGTTCGTATTTTACGATTTCAGCCTAGGTTCGAAGGTAACCCAGGTTAGTAGAAGAAAAAGGAAATATGGAAAGAGAGAGAGAGAGAGAGAAGGAGCATAAAATAAGAATAGGCATACAAATAGGCATGTAACAACATACCGAATACAAGAAATTTAGATCCACAAAAATAGATTCTTGAATAAGCTGATACAATCATTATCGCAGGCATAAGAATAACATCATGTACCCAAAGCATTATAAATTTGATTTTCAACAAAGATAGGCATGATTAAATCGATATAATAACTTCTTAGGCATGTAAAATCATAGATTCAATAGAAATATAGGGGTAATCTGAAAAGATTGTCTCATCATTAAGCATAGACTTAGATTCATTTTATTACATGCGAAGATTTACTATTAGGTGTTTAAATCTGAAAATAACATGAACTTACATTGCTAGGATTAAGAAAAGATAATTGAATCATTGTTGTTGCATAGGCTCTAATTTGATGTTGATTAATCTTCAAAGTTTATTTGAGGCTCTCTAATTTGATTTCCAGCTTGGAGAAGATGGCGGTGGCTAGGCTAGATTGAAGATGAATAGCATGACAAGCATGACAGGTGTCATAGCTTTGGAGCAATGGAATTAGGGTTGGGTTATGAGTGTATATATAGATGTATAGGATTATTTCTAGGCTTTAGATTAGTCTTGGAGTGATCATAGCCATCCGAACCAAGAAGATGTGTCATCCAGCTAACCACCGCATGACACGTAAGCCCCAATACCTCATAAATTGGTCATCAGCCAATCAGGGAAGGCCACATCAGCTCAGGGCTATAAAAATTCGTCATTGGGTCTGGATCTCAAAATGGATCAACTCCCTACAGGGGGGTCGACACCTATGTCGACTCCCCTATAGGGGAGTCGAAACCTATGTCGACTCCCCCGGGGGGGTCGACATCTCTGAGCGGGAAATTTCCCGCTCAGCCCGCTCTGACCGAATTTCAAATTTTGAACAGTTTTGATCTTTAATTATTTTTTTGATTTAATTTCTGTTTAAACCTGAAATCTTCTGAACTCCATAACTTCTTCACATGGAGCCCGATTTACGCAAACTCGGACTCTATCTCAAGTAGAATTCGGAGACGAACGCAATGGCGTAACCCTTTCGCCTAATTCTTCATCTAAAAATTAAGTGTTCTTAAATCTGTAAATTTTAATATTTTTTTTAAAATTACGGGGTGTTGCATTCTCCCCTCCTTAAAGGATTTCGTCCTTGAAATCTCCAAGTCAAGAAGAATGTATATCCTACCATCCAACAATCATTTACTCAACCATTCAATCACAAACATCCATTGTCCTCAAAAAGATTTTTAATGCTTTCATGATCATATGCATAGCGTGTGCGTATGTCCTTATCTAATGCAAAATCAGGCGGTCTACTGATTCAGTTGACCTCCTTAATGCGAATTATGTCAGTGCCATGAGTCCATCATGTATGCAATTATTCCTAATCGTACCTTTTAACCTCTACATGAGTGTACAACAATTCATACAAATGCAACATCCATATGATAACACATCAAGTTTCAATCCATATCCAAATACATATATGCATATGCAATATGAAAGTGACTGAGCCGACCTAGTACCTAATGTGTGTGTATATGCATCCACGAGCAACCACTAGCAACCACTTGCGACCATCAATCATAACATATTTAAAATACATGTTTACATCCATTGGTTTCTAAATAAGGATCAAGAATAGGACTGAGCAGATATACTTAAAGATAGATACAAACATGCGTAAACTTATGAAAAAGAGATCAAGGATATACCCTCAAAAAGAAAGAGTAGGATGCGCTTATCTTGTCTTCAGTATCCCAAGTCGCGTTTTCTTCAGTGTCACTCCATTGTACTTTAACTAGCTTGACATCAAGATTTCGAAGCTTCTTGGCCTCCATTTCCAAAACTCCTAGTAAAGATAGGATCTCAATCAATTACTATGCTAGAGGGTATCCCATGTAGTCGGACTACCTTACCGAGATAAAAAAGATGTTAACCATGATACCAAGTGTATATACTATAAGATGATTAGAGGTCTCTCCTCTACTTAGCTTATCCATCATGTCACAAATTGGAGGGTCTTCGTGTTACGCTGCTCCTATCCAATCCAAAAGCGTAGGTCACTCTTCTAGTGATGTTAACAAACCAGGTACGAACTTGACTGAGGGTCTACAACTAAAGGTTACTATGTACTTCAAATTTTACTCCTCTTAAGGTCAGTCTCTTTCTACTTAGGGCTCCTGCCACAACGTTAACCTTACTAGGGGTATAAGCAATCTCAAAGTCGTATGAGGCAAGAAATTCCATCTATCGTTGTTGCCTCAATTTAAAATCTATTTACGGGAACAAATATTTTAAGGACTTATGATCCGTATATAGTTCAAACTTTCTCTCTTAAAAGATAATGATGCCATGACTTAAGAGCGAACACTATAACAGCTAATTCCAAGTTGTGGGTAGGATAGTTTTTCCTTATGTACTTTCAGCTGTCTTCATCCATAACTAACTACCCTCTCTTCTAGCATTACAACAGTGCCTAACCCTATCCCGCATGCATCCGCATAAACTGCAGACGTCTTGTTCCCTTCGGGCAATGTCTAGACTGGGGTTGTTGTCAGGGTTCTTTCAGTCGTTGGAAAGCAACATCACGAATCAAATCCTAAGCAAAAGTTAGATTCTTCATCGTCAATCTAGTAAGTGGGGTTGATACCTTCACAAAGCCCTTAATTAACTTCCTATACCAGCCCGCTAATCCAAAAAAAACTTCTTACTCCCATTGCATTCCTTGGGACCTTCTAATCTTGTACCGCAACTACTTTTGCGGGATCTACTGTTATCCCTTCCTTGGATATCACATGTCTTAGAAAACTTACTTCTTTTCTCCTAAATTCATATTTGGAGAACCTAGCCTTAAGCTGATGCGGTTGGAGGGTATCCGAGATTTCCCTTAGATACAAAGTGTGACGGCCCGCCCCGCACCAACCGACATTTACTCCAAAAGTGCGCTGTACACATGTCCAGTTAGCACGGAACGGGTCATCAGAAGGAAATGGAAGAAGTAAATGAACATACAAAGAACCTGTAGAATGCCTCACAGCGCATAGAACAAAATATAATAATAATATACTTGACATAAAACAGGAGGGACAGTGCATAAGCTGAAAACCAGAACTAAGCATCATAGCAGCGGAAATCCAAAATACAGCTTATTACAACTTTTCAAACTGTCTCAAAGCAAAAGCAAGATAAAGGAGGTACACTACTAATGCCCAAGTAGCGACCACCAACGACACAGGGAGAATGTGCATATATATATGTATATATCATACGTGGAAGCCTCCTGCCCGCCTCCGAATCAGCTACTCGCGCATCACCAGCTAACCTGTCTCTAGTCTGCTCGTGTGAGCACCTACAGTAATAAGAGGAGACATAAAACTCTGGGTCAGACATAAAGCCTGGTATGAGCGATAAGCATCTAAAGTGAACAATAACAGGTAGACTGAAACATACCTGAACCTGGACCTGCAACCAAAGAGTTAGCACTAAATACTGTACAACACTCTAAGGTACCATATCAACCGGTGTAAAGATACGGAGGTGGGGAAGATGTGCATGTCATAATGATGGCAAACAATCAAACATAGCATCCATCCTCACTTCTCTCACTTAGTGCGTAAAGCATACGATATTCACCACTTCGATCACCTAACATACCTTGCAACGATCACTCTGCCCCATGAAGTCATAAATGGCTTCACTGCACTGATAACGTAGCCACTAATTCCTCGCTATGTCCACTTGCCCCATGGAGTTATTCAACCCATCTGCGCTGGCTCATAGCCTTACCAATCCTTACTATGTCCACTTGCCCCATGGAGTTGTTCACCCCATCTGCGCTGGCTCATAGTCTTACTACGCATCACCTTGCCCCTCAGGTCATAATGACCCTACTGCACTGATAACGTAGTCTTGCTACCATCACCTTGCCCCTCAGGTCATAATGACCCTACTACACTGGTAAGTATCCATCCTTCATTTTTAGTGGTGAATCGAAGTTATGAACGTCGACAACTCCTTAGCACACGTCCCGCAACAAAGCCCAACCATGAAGTGAAATCATTGGTTCCCAACTGGATCCTGAGCTCTAACTTCCCATATTGGACTACCTTTACATCTCAGGTTATTGGCTAATACTTGGTCGGTTCGGATCTGAATGCTCCTTCTTCACTGGATCGAGTCAGGTCGTCATCACCCCTAGCGGATCGGGTCGAGGTCTCCATCTTGCCATGGTTCGGATCGGGTGCTCTCTTCAAATCGGTTCATGGCGCCTTCAACTCGTGGGTGGGCATTCGCGTCGGAGCGTTCGAGTACAAGCGGATCGTGGATGCTGCCTCCCTCTGTCGGATCGGGGTGCGAAACACGAGCGGATCGGGTACGAGAGGCAGTTCACGGTTGATGTTTGTGGACCTTGCGCAGATGGTTCGGCTCGGAGGAGATGACTTGACTTGTGGTGATGTCCCACGATCCCATAAGGCGATCCGATCGACCCTTAATCCCCATCCGATCTGAATTCCTGCACCTTGTCCAGCGAGTTGTTTACGCCCCTCGATGGCGTTTTCGACCATTCCAACTATTCTAATCAATCACAAAGCATACCATATAGTCATAGAAACACATATACTCAACCACAAACATCAAAACAACAATATGATAGGTTAAAATGGATCAAACATAGCCAAAACCCCATATTTTCCCTTAAGCATGTTTAGGTGAAACTTATGATATGATTAGCAAAACTTAACCAAATTAACCCAAATTCATATCAGAGCTCTGAAACATCATTCCGAATTTTATAAACATTTTTCCAGAATTTTTATCATGTTTAAATTCGCTAATTAACACTAATCACCCCTAATTAGCCATAATTAGTGCAAAACTATGCAAATCACTCACCTTAGCCACAAATAAACTAAGATCTGAAATAAATCACTGATTTGATGTGAATCCCAATGCTAAACAGCAGCTCCAATGTTGCTTCGGTGTTGACCTTCCTTTATTAGAGGTTGCTAAGCCAAATGCTTGACCAAAAGGTGATTTGGAGGTGATTTAGAGGTTGGAGGCCATTTTTAGGGTTCCTTGGTGATAAGTAGAGGCTAGAAAACTGAAATGGAGTGAATCTCTAACTCATTTCAGCCTCCCCATAACCCTAATCCCGAAATGGGTTATGGGCCTATCCACTAATCACCCTATTTGGCCCGGTTAAGCAGTTTTTCACCCTCCAAACCTTATTTCAGCCATATCTCCCAAACGGTAAGTCCGTTTGGCAATTATGACCACTCTGCGGAAAGGTAAACCATCAATTGAATCCAATGGAAGTGGTTTCAGGTCAAAATTCCTTTCCAATCAAAAGTTATGGCCAAAACAGTACCAACTAAGGGCAAAATGGTCATTTAAAAATCGACAAAAATCATGAACATGGGAAATGACTCTGGTAGATGTTTCCCAAAGTTACACGACCATACGACTTCACATGGGAAAGAAATAAATATTCTATGATCCTATGATGTGTAGAATACGGGTCGTTACACTCTCCCCCCCTTAAGAAATTTCACCCCCGAAATTTCCTAATCAAAACACACATAAAGGTTCCCGCATGCCTATCAACCATAAAACAACCATCAAACATGCAAAACAAGTAAAATAAGTCTATCCTAGCATGCGGAATAACTAAATCGCAAAGTAAATCTTACCAGGCAAAGAGTTCTGGATATGCCTTTCTAATGCTCTCCTCTGTCTCCCAAGTACAATCACTCTCGTTCTCGCTCCACTGGACCTTGACTAGCTTCACCGCCTTCCTTCGAAGTTGCTTCGTATCGTGGCCCGCAATACGAATCGGCTTGCGGTTCCCAACCGCCCCGGGTTCTACTTCGAAGTCCTCTAACTGATCCGGTGAAATAGTCATATCTGGGTCGTGAACGAACTTCCTTAGCTGGGAAACATGAAATACATTGTGAACTCCCGCCATTTTCTCTGGTAAGCCAACTCTATATGCCAAATTCCCAACTAGTTCAAGAACAGGGAGTGGGCCAACAAATCTTGGTGCCAACTTGCCTCTCCTGCCAAATCGAATCACGCTCTTTAACGGAGAGAACTTGACGAACACCAAGTCACCAACGGAGAATTTCAAGTCTCTTCTCCTCTTATCAGCATAACTCTTCTACCTATCTCGGGCAGCTTTCATTCGTTCCTGAATGATCTTAATCTTATCCAAAGTTTCTCTCACCACATCTGGTCCAAGCACAAACTTCTCGCCAGTCTCTATCCAACATGATGGTGAGTTGCACGGTCTTCCATACAAAGCTTCATATGGAGCCATACCGATACTGGATTGGTAGCTATTATTATATGCAAACTCTACTAGATGCAAATGGTCATCCCATGATCCACCAAAGCCCAATATACAAGCTCTCAAAAGATCTTCCAATATACGATTCACCCTTTCCGTCTGACCGTCGGTCTGAGGATGATATGCGGTACTGAGATGTAACCCTGACCCTAGAGCCTCTTGTAAGCTCTTCCAAAACCCACTAGTGAACAATGGGTCTCGGTCACTCACAATGCTTTTAGGTACTCCGTGAAATCTCACTACCCACTTCATATACAATTCTGCCAACTTGGCTGCCGTCCTGGTCGATTTGACTGGTATAAATCTTGCACTCTTAGTCAATCGATCCACAATTACCCAAATGCTATCATATCCCGACCTAGTCCTTGGTAAACCATCGATGAAATCCATCGAGACTTGCTCCTATTTCCATTCGGGAATTTCTAATGGTTGCAACAAACCACTAGGCTTCTTTTGCTCGGCTTTAACTAGCTGGCAATTCATGCATTTGGATATAAACTTCCCAACGTCTCTTTTCATCCCTTCCCAGTAGTAAGTCTGTTTCATGTCTCGATACATTTTATTACCACCGGGATGTATAGTCAGTTTTGAGTGATGACATTCTCTAAGCACTTCATCTCTCAAACCATTCACGTTGGGCACAACTAGTCTTCCATTCTTCCGAAGCCATCCATCTCGATCAAGCCCATACACATTCATCTCCTCATCGATACCCATCTCTAACTTGGAGATGATTTCCAATAGATTAGGATCGTTCCTTTGGTTGGAACCAATCCGCTCTATCAAAGTGGGTCTGATCGCCAAACTAGCTAGCATGACTGGATCCAATTCGCACTTTGGTTTGAAATCAAACCCCGCGATATACTCCAGTTGCTTCCACTCTAGAAACATTGCCCCTAAGCTGGCATGTATCCTACTCAAGGCATCGGCTACCGCATTACCTTTCCCAGGTGTATATGCGATATCAAAATCATACGAAGCCAAGAACTCTAACCATCCTTGCTGACGAAGATTCAGATCTTTCTGAGAGAAGACATGTTTTAATGATTTATGATCGGTAAACAACTCAAATCTTTCTCCCAAAAGATAGTGTCTCCACATCTTCAGCGCAAATACAATCGCTGCCAATTCCAAATCATGGGTAGGATACTTCTTCTCATGCGGCTTTAGCTGTCGACTAGCATAAGCTACAACCCTACCTCTTTGCATCAATACAGCACCCAGTCCGGTACCATAAGCAACCGTGTATACCGTCATCTCTTCATTCCCTTTAGGAATGACTAACACTGGCGCACGCGTCAACTTCTCCTTTAGAGTCTTGAAGGCATCTTCACACACTCCATTCCAGACAAAGGACTGATTCTTCTTAGTCAATTGAGTTAACGGTGCTGCTATCTTGGAGAAGTCCTGGATAAACTTACGATAAAATCCAGCTAATCCCAAGAAATTTCTTACATCTGTTGCATTTTTGGGCGTAGGCCAATCCTGTACCGTAGCCACCTTCGTAGGGTCCACGGCAATACCACTCTCGGAAACAACATGACCCAAGAATCTCACTTCCCTTCTCCAAAAATGACACTTAGAGAATTTCGCTTTCAATTGGTGTTTCCTCAACGCCTCCATCACTATTCTCAAGTGTCTCTTGTGTTCCTCCTCTGTCCTTGAATAAACAAGGATATCATCCACGAACACAAGAACAAACTTATTCAACTGATCTCTGAATACTCGATTCATAAGATCCACAAAATAGGCCGGTGCATTGGTCAACCCAAATGGCATGACCAACCACTCATAAAATCCAGACGGTGTCCTAAATGCCGTTTTCTGAACACTCTCATCCGCTACTCGTAGCTGATGAAATCCTGACGCGAAGTCCAACTGGGAGAACACTCTTGCTCCTTCCAGTTGATCAAACAAATCATCTATCCGTGGTAGAGGATACTTATTCTTCCTCGTTACCTTATTCAACTCGCGATAGTCCACACACAAACAAAGAGAACCATCTGCCTTAGTGGCAAACACAACTGGTGCTCCCCACTCGGAGACACTCCTTCTAATAAATCCCTTCTTCAAATGATTGCTGACTTGCACCCCGAGCTCTCGCTGCTCCCTTGGTGCCATACGACGAAGTGGCATCACTATAGGTCTGGCATCTTTCACTAAATCAATATGGAACTCAATCTCTCGGTGTGGTGGAAGCCCGGTCACCTCCTCGAAGACGTCCGTATACTGGCCAACCACGGGCACATCTGACAACTCATCCTATGGGATGTCGAGGGAATTTACAAAACTATCCATAACCCCATCACTAGGTAGACTACCAAACACTACCCTCCGCCCATCATCTGCCCTCACTGTCACCAAAAAGCCCTCACAGTCTACCACCACCCCGTATCTTTGGAGCCAGTCGACTCCCAATATAATGCCATACCCAGTAAAGCCCAAAACAAAGCAATCACATACAAACATACATTCATGACTCGATAAGACCAAATTCCTGCAAATCATACTAAGGCTAGTCGAACCACCAATCGGGTTCGTCACAACCAATGGTCTATCGACTATCTCGGGTTCCAGTCCCAACCTATCTACCAGGTCACTAGATATGAAGGAACGGGAAGCCCCACTATCAAACAAAACTCGAACCGGTACATCATAAATAGAAAGCATACCTTGAATAACAACATTCTTTCCTTTCTCCGCCGCAGTTGGGGTATTCGACAAAGAAAGAACAGCATCAATAGCATATGCTTTCACAATCTGCTTCTCCTTAAGAGGTTGCGGACATTTATCCTTGAAATGTCCCACTTGATCACAGTTGAAGCACTTCTTTTCTGCTGGCTTGGCCCGACAATCTTTAGCATAATGACACTTCTTACCACAGCTGAAGCACTCAACATCCTTCTTGCTCTTTTTCTGGCCACCTTTAGATTGGTCCTGCGTCCTCTTATTCTGAGTGTTATTCTTGCCTCCACCGCCTGCTTGCGGCTTTGGCCCTTCTGCAGATGCAGCCTCAGTCTTTGACTTAGGGTAAAGACTCTCCGATCTCAAAGCCTTCCCCACAATCGATTCAAAAGTCTCATCGATGTGGTTGATAAGCCTTTCCCCCAAGTATCCATCCAAGCCAGTAATGAACTTCTCATTCTTCTTCTCAGGAGTATCGATAAGAGACAATCCATACTTCGACAAAGTGTCGAACTCAGCAATATAATCAGAAACTGCCCTTCCGTTCTGCTTGAGTTCCAAAAACCTCTTGAACAACACTGACTTCTGGGTAGCTGGAATGAACTTCTCGCTAAAACGAGCCTTGAACTGAACCCAAGTAACCTGGTCCTCTGGAGTAATTGTTCTAATGGCATTCCACCAATTCATCGCTCGCCCTTGCAGCTAACGAGACGCTAGCCTTCTCTTCATTGCATCCTCAAGACCCAAGTCATCGAAGATACGATCACAGCTATCCATCCAATCTTGAACATATCGGCTCATCGTCAATCTGAAAAAGGGAAACGATTAACGACCCCATAGTGGTGCTAGTGCAGTGCGACTTCATTCTTATACTACCAATAGTATATATATATATATAGCTTTTGAAAACCAAAGTAATCACAAATACGCGCTCTCATATACGTACTATCTCTCCCTAGTGTCTTTCCCTAGGTTAACTACGCAACCTAGAGCTCTGATTCCAAGTGTGACAGCCCGCCCCGCACCAACCGACATTTACTCCAAAAGTGCGCTGTACACATGTCCAGTTAGCACGGAACGGGTCGTCAAAAGGAAAGGGAAGAAGGAAATGAACATACAAAGAACCTGTAGAATGTCTCACAGCACATAGAACAAAATATAATAATAATATACTTGACATAAAACAGGAGAGACAGTGCATAAGCTGAAAACGAGAACTAAGCATCATAGCAGCGGAAATCCAAAATACAGCTTATTATAACTTTTCAAACTGTCTCAAATCAAAAGCAAGATAAAGGAGGTAAACTACTAATGCCCAAGTAGCGACCACCAACGACACAGGGAGAATGTGCATATATATAGATCATACGTGGAAGCCTCCTGCCCGCCTCCGAATCAGCTGCCCGCGCATCACCAGCTAACCTGTCTCTAGTCTGCTCGTGTGAGCACCCAGAGTAATAAGAGGAGACATAAAACTCTGGGTCAGACATAAAGCCTTGTATGAGCGATAAGCATCTAAAGTGAACAATAACAGGTAGACTGAAACATACCTGGACCTGCAACCAAAGAGTTAGCACTACATACTGTACAACACTCTAACGTACCATATCAACTGGTGTAAAGATACGGAGGTGGGGAAGGTGTGCATGTCATAATGATGGCAAACAATCAAACATAGCATCCATCCTCACATCTCTCACTCAGTGCGTAAAGCATACGATATTCACCACTTCGATCACCTAACATACCTTGCTACGATCACTCTGCCCCATGAAGTCATAAATGGCTTCACTGCACTGATAACGTAGCCACTAATTCCTCGCTTTGTCCACTTGTCCCATGGAGTTATTCACCCCATCTGCGCTGGCTCATAGCCTTACCAATCCTTACTATGTCCACTTGCCCCATGGAGTTGTTCACCCCATCTGCGCTGGCTCATAGTCTTACTACGCATCACCTTGCCCCTCAGGTCATAATGACCCTACTGCACTGATAACGTAGTCTTGCTACCATCACCTTGCCCCTCAGGTCATAATGACCCTACTGCACTGATAAGTAACCATCCTTCATTTTTAGTGGTGAATCGAAGTTATGAACGTCGACAACTCCTTAGCACACGTCCCGCAGCAAATCCCAACCATGAAGTGAAATCATTGGTTCCCAACTGGATCCTGAGCTCTAACTTCCCATATTGGACTACCTTTGCATCTCGGGTTATTGGTCAATACTTGGTCGGTTCGGATCTGAATGCTCCTTCTACACTGGATCGAGTCAGGTCGTCATCACCCCTGGCGGATCGGGTCGAGGTCTCCATCTTGCCATGGTTCGGATCGGGTGCTCTCTTCAGATCGGTTCATGGCGCCTTTAACTCGTGGGTGGGCATTCGGGTCGGACCGTTCGAGTACAAGCGGATCGTGGATGCTGCCTCCCTCTGTCGGATCGGGGTGCGAAACACGAGCGGATCGGGTACGAGTGGCAGTTCACGGTTGATGTTCGTGGACCTTGCACAGATGGTTCGGCTCGGAGGAGATGACTTGACTCGTGGTGATGTCCCACGATCCCATAGGCCGATCCGATCGACCCTCAATCCCCATCCGATCCGAATTCCTGCACTTTGTCCAGCGAGTTGTTTACGCCCCTCGACGGCGTTTTCGACCATTCCAACTATTCTAATCAATCACAAAGCATACCATACAGTCATAAAAACACATATACTCAACCACAAACATCAAAACAACAATATGATAGGTTAAAATGGATCAAATATAGCCAAAACCCCATATTTTCCCTTAAGCATGTTTAGGTGAAACTTATGATATGATTAGCAAAACTTAACCAAATTAACCCAAATTCATATCAGAGGTCTAAAACATTATTCCGAATTTTATAAACATTTTTCCAGAATTTATATCATGTTTAAATTCGCTAATTAACACTAATCACCCCTAATTAGCCATAATTAGTGCAAAACTATGCAAATCACTCACCTTAGCCAC
The DNA here is from genome assembly GCA_030737875.1 of Allium sativum. Taxonomy (NCBI): domain Eukaryota; kingdom Viridiplantae; phylum Streptophyta; class Magnoliopsida; order Asparagales; family Amaryllidaceae; genus Allium; species Allium sativum. The sequence continues at coordinate 519,112,336 of CM060909.1, forward strand.
AAATAAACTAAGATCTGAAATAAATCACTGATTTGATGTGAATCCCAATGCTAAACATCAGCTCCAATGTTGCTTCAGTGTAGATCTTCCTTGATTAGAGGTTGCTAAGCCAAATCCTTGACCAAAAGGTGATTTGGAGGTGATTTAGAGGTTGGAGGCCGTTTTTAGGGTTCCTTGGTGATAAGTGGAGGCTAGAAAACTGAAATGCAGTGATTCTCTAACTCATTTCAGCCTCCCCATAACCCTAATCCCGAAATGGGTTATGGGCCTATCCACTAATCACCCTATTTGGTCCGGTTAAGCAGTTTTTCACTCTCCAAACCTTATTTCAGCCATATCTCCCAAACGGTAAGTCCGTTTGGCTATTATGACCACGCTGCGGAAAGGTAAACCATCAAACGAATCCAATGGAAGTGGTTTCAGGTCAAAATTCCTTTCCAATCAACAGTTATGGCCAAAACAGTACCAACTAAGGGGAAAATGGTCATTTAAAAATCGACAAAAATCATGAACATGGGAAATGACTCTAATAGATGTTTCCCAAAGTTACACGACCATACGACTTCACATGGGAAAGAAGTAAATATTCTACGATCCTATGATGTGTAGAATACGGGTCGTTACACAAAACATGTTCTCCCCCACTCTTATAGAAAACCAAAATCTCATCTATGCACAAGAGAAGTGAACCATCCGCCTTTGTAGGGAAAACAACTGGAGCACCCCATTCAGAAATACTTCACCTTATGAACCATTTCTCAAGTAACTCTTTTACTTGTTTACTGAGCCCTTCCTTTCCCTTGTAGTCATGTGTCTTACGGGTAATGCAACTGGGTTGGCATTGTCAACTAGATATATGCGGAAGTCTATCTCGCATTTTAGGGGACAAACCCTTAACCTAATCAAAAACATTTGTGTATTCATGGACTGCTCTAACGGATCGCAAATCTCGATAGATGCATCAAGTGATTCTAGGTAGCTAAGCCTAACTGGTCCCTTAGAATCGCATGAAATCTTGAGGGTATTCCCGAGACAAGTCAAAAGTCTGGCTACCCTCCTTTCACAATTACTAGCTAACCAATCCATGCCTAGAATCAACCCGTAGCCCATGAAACCAAAAACATAAGCATTACACTTAAACTCAATACTTAATATAGCTATTCTCAAATCCTTACAAACCAAAGTTAAATGAGCCAAACCACCAATTGGATTTGAGACAATAATGGGATCTTCTATTATACAAGTACTAAGGTCAAGAGACTCAATTATGGAAGCAGATATAACCGAATATGAAGCGCTAAAATCAAAAAGAGTACTAACAAGATGATCAAAAAGAAAAACTAAACTTTCTCAATAGAAACTTTACTACCTCTATCTCCGATACACTGGCGGTGAGAGCATGCGCTTGCTCTCTTGAAAATCCTGCCCTTTGTTCTTTCCCTTGTCCTCAATTATATGACCCGTTATAGCATAATAAAGACACTTTCCTTTGTCTTAGGTATTACCATTCTTTACCATCCTTATAAAACATGTTGACTAGTCTCTCGAAAGCTGCCTCCATCGCATGGAAAACCCTACAAATTTTGAAAGAAAATTAGCTGCAGGTGAAACTACTGTAGCTATATATGGAAGTTGGGTAATTCTTTTCCCTTTGACAGGTGTCGTAGTCTCATCAAGCCTATGGAACCATGCGGCGATAAGGTTACCTCCCGGAAAGCCAAGAGCCCCGGAGATTAAGGAAAAAAGGAAACAAGGATTCAAACAGAGGATCAAAAGTTAGTGCGTATGGCTTTGGGGAATGCGCCATTAAAACAAAACTTTTCTTTTGGAAATGCTTCTTTTAAAACCGTTTTGAAACTAATTTTTCAAGTCTTTTACCTGATCCGGGAACCTTCAGCTCTAATACCAAGTGAAACACCCCACCTCCATAAATGTCACACGCAAAGGGAATGCATTAACTTCAGTGAAATGTTATAGGTAAATGATGCAGATAAATTACAAAACAGACAAATAAAGCAGCGGAAAACAATGTCATTTTATAATCAATGTAATTCAGTCAAGCTTTTACAACAATTGACTCAATCATACTTAAAAGTACTACATAAAAACTTCTGTCTTGATTCAAAAACTTCCAAGTATATAAGAAGCATAAAACATAGCAAAGTAGCATAAGTCCCCAAATTAAATTGCAAACACGGCCATAGCCAAAGATAAGAGGATCCAAGCAATACATCAAAGAATCTTCAAGCTTGGAAAGAGAACTGGTCCAACTGAGCTGAGTTATTCCCTCCCTAACTACCTGGGGGGAGAAACGGAAGGAAAGAAGATGAAAGAAAACGGGTCAGACATAAAGCCTGGTAAATCCAGTAACTTTCAGTATGCAAACAGTAAAAGCAACGTGACATGAATAAGCTGAATATAAGACAATACCGTGATAAGAGGGATAACAAGATAGGATTAGCATAAGATATGATAAGAAAAGATAAACTGAATGCACTTCTACGCTTTCTCTGCTTCGCTACTGCCCTGTTATTGTGATTTCTATATCTCTGCGCCACCTAACTAGTGTCCCAACTACTAATATGTATAAAATGATAATGTGATCCTAATCCCTGCAGTTTTGGTAGCCTACATGTGTACATCTATTATGAGGATCCCACCTCTATCTGCCTAATTGCCATGAATATGTTAAATGTACCCTTACTACCCTATCGATCGGCTCCCTACTTGTATTTATTTATTACTTGTGTCATTTGACCTCACTTGCATGCATTCATTACTTGTGTCATTCGACCTCGCTATGCATTCATTACTTGTGTCATTCGGCCCCGCTTGTATGTAGATACCTGTGCTGGCCCCATCATGGGTGTATCAATTCCCATGATGGCAACCCGACACGATTCAAGATGCACAGTGTATACTACTGATGCCCAGTGCCTGCTTTTCCACTTCGGAGCATGTGCATGCCCATACTCCGTCGGAACTACACTGTTGCGCCACCCGCCGCTATTTTTACCACTTATAATCAGCACAGTAATCATGCCCCACCCTGCCCAGCTTAGGGTACCATGATACATCTATGAGGGTTATTGCTGAAATGGGTCCCCGTTACTAGGGTTTCCTAATCAACATGTTATAATGGTTAAGTGTTCTCAATTTAACTTAACCTCACCCATTTGCTTAATTAACATGTTGTACTAGTTAAGTGTTGCCTATTCATGTGTTACTTAACCTTCTCACTGATTCACGCATGTTTATTTTATGTTTAAGTTCATAGGCCTATATATACTTATATTACCCAATTACCCAAAATTTACTTAACCCTTTCCCCTTATCAAATCCATATGTATTATTGATTAAGCTTACCTTAACATTATTCACTTTGTTTATGTAATATTGGTTAAGTTGTCTTTCTTGTCCATGTTAACTTAACCCATCCACCTAACATGTCATATTGGTTAAGTGTTTCTGATTAACTTTACTCTTCCCATTCATCATGTTGTATTGGTTAACTGTTTCCTATTAACTTAACCATGTTCATTCATCATGTTATATTGGTTTAGTATTTCCCCTTAACTTAACCCACTCGTTCAACATGTTATATTGATTAAGTGTTTCCCATTAACTTAACCCCACTCGTTCATCATGTTATATTGGTTAAGTGTTGTCCTCTTGTGTTAACTTAACCCTACCACTTGTCATGTTACATTGGTTAAGTGTTGCCCTCTTGTGTTACTTAACCCTACCATTCTTAGCAAGTCTGTTCATTAGAATTAGTTCATTTATTAATGCCTCACCCTCTCACATTAGAACTGTTGTTTGTGGTTGTTGGATGTGTCGGGCAGTTCCAGGCAGACTTCTACCGCAAACTCATTCTAACCCCAGGTTTTGGGCTTAATGCTCTAGTCTCTCACATTAGATCTATATTGTTGCGGTCGCTGGATGTGCCGGGCAGTTCCGGGCAGTCTTACACCGCAACTCTATCTAGCTTTGGGTTAGGCACATTCATCTTTTAGCTAATTTACATATTTACCGTTCATGTCCAAGTCTAGATTTTATATGCTAAATTTTACAAAACTAGTCATGTTTCAATTCTCAAGTTATACCCAACCAAGCCAATTGCAAGTTATGCCCTACAAATTAAATTTCAAGTTACTGCTCAAAATAGGTTACACCCAATCTTCCCAAATTTCCAATAGTAGTCATGCCCCAAAGATCACATTATACCTTATGCTTGGCGTACCAACCAATAGTTATGCCCAATCTAGATTTAATATTCCAATTTATAGTTTATACCCAATCTAGATTATTATTTCAATTTACCTCAAGTTCGCAACAATAACAATTATGCCCCAAATCACAAGTTACAAATTATGTTCCACCATTACCAAATAGATTAATCCCAATATCAATTACATGTTATGCCCAACGATTTCACCAAAATAGGTTATACCCAAATATCCCCCGTATTCCAATCATTCGAATTTCGCGATTTCAGCCCAGGTTCGAAGGTAACCCGAGTTCATAAAAGAAAAAGGAAATAGAGGAAGAGAGAGAGAAGGAGAATAAAATAAGAATAGGCATACAAATAGGCATGTAACAATAGACCTAATACAAGAAATTTAGATCCACAAAAATAGATTCCTGAATAAGCTGATACAATCATTATCGCAGGCGTAAGAATAACATCATGAACCAAAAGGATTATATATTTGATTTTCAACAAAGATAGGCATGATTGAATCGATATCATAATTTCTTTGGCATGTAAAATCATAGATTCAATAGAAAGATAGGGGTAATCTGAAAAGATTGTCTCAACATTAAGCATAGACTTAGATTCATTTTATTACATGCCAAGATTTACTATTAGGTGTTTAAATCTGAAAATAACATGAACTTACATTGCTAGGATTAAGAAAAGCTAATTGAATCATTGTTGTTGCAGAGACTCTAATTTGATGTTGATTAATCTTCAAAGTTGATTTGAGGCTATCTAATTTGATTTCTAGCTTGGAGAAGATGGCGGTGGCTAGGCTAGATTGAAGATGAACATCACGACGGCGTCACAACTTTAGAGCAATAGAATTAGGGTTGGGTTATGAGTGTATATATAGATGTCTAGGATTATTTCTAGCCTTTAGATTAGTCTATGAGTGATCAGGGCCATCCAAACCAAGGAGATGTGTCATCCAACCAACCACCACACGACACATAAGCCCTAATACCTCAGAAATTGGTCATCGGCCAATCATGGAAGGCCACATCAGCTCAGGGTTATAAAAATTCGTCATTGGGTCTGGATCTCAAAAGGGGTCGACTCCCTACAGAGGGGGTCGACACCTATGTCGACACCCCTATAGGGGGTCGACACCTATGCCGACTCCCTTGGAGGTCGACACCTCTGAGCAGGAAATTTCCCGCTTAGCCCACTCTGACTGAATTTTGAACAGTTTTAACCTTTAATTATTATTTTAATTTAATTTTTGTTTAAACTTGAAATCTTCTGAACTCCATAACTTCTTCATACGGAGCCCGATTTACGCACACTCAGACTCTATCTCAAGCAGAATTCGAAGACAAACGCAATGACATAACCCGTTTCACCTAATTCTTCTTCTAAAAATTAAGTGTTCTTAAATCTATAAATTTTAATTTTTTTTTTAAATTATAGGGTGTTACACTCCATCTTCTACATCGTGCATCATTAGGAAAAACCGTTCAGAGAAACCCGCGCAACAATTCTCCCATGACCGACACACCAATTTATACGCCACCTAAATTCAATCGGAATACAACACCATGACCATCGTTCGAGACTCAACCTGCGCCTAAAATCTTATGCACTCCGATAATCTCCATTACCCACAAATGGCCATAACCCACGTTGACTTCATATCCAATTTCTAGAGAATCCTGATCGACACAGCTACCATAATTCGTATGGATTAAAGCTCTCACCTAGATCTACGATTCTCTAGTTAGAACTTTCTCGAATAGATGCATGGATTTGAACAAACCAAAGAAGAAAATTTTTAGTTTTATAATTATGGGAAATAAGCGGCAACTACGAAGAGGAAAATAGGGTTTTGGAATATTTTAATATTAAATTCTCTATCAGAGTGTTTTAAGGCCAGAAACGGGCTTGTGTCCAAATCAAGCCTGCTAACAGCCTATCTATAGGTTTAAAGGCCTTATGAACACAATGGAACTAGTGGAAAAGCCCAATTCCAAAGTCTACAGTAGTTTATCCTTAAAATTCGATTATTTTAATAAAATTACACACTTAAATTTTCTACATGTTTTAAATTCGTACGATCAAATGATAACTCTGATTGCTACGAAATTTGAAACCTTACAATATAATAGATTCAATGAAACCGGTTTCATCGAAATCCGAGATCATTTGAAAAATGACTATGTTATTCTAAAATCCTTAATCGATGCATGTCTGTATTGCAGATGACCACATAACGACTCCGATTGTCGTGAAACTTGAAATCTTACAATAATTTACAATTTGGGATCCAAAGAAAGTGATTTCATCGAATTCTACGACCGTCTGCAAAATGGCTATTTTAACTGGTTCATTAATATATTATAATATTCAATTTTCATTTATTCACATCAAATTAAATTAAAAATTTGTTAACTTTGTTTCAACTCAAAATAGAATTCATAATAACTTTATAAATTAAATTTCATTTATTTTGAATCCATGTTTTAATTTTTCACCAAATTCAATTTTGTTTCCCATTTAAAGTTAATCAAATAGATTTCAAAAAATAATTTGATATTTAATTTGAACTTTTAAGATTTATAGATGTAAACAAAATCAAATTTTTAATTACGATCCATATAAGTTACTATTGTCAATATAAGTTGAATTTCATTACTAAGATAAAATAATTAAGCTTGCATCATATAGTTACATAATTAAATGTTAAATTTTATTTATTATCATTAAATATTCAAAAAATCATTAAATTTAATTAAAATATTTAAAAAATATATAGGTTGTTATGATGAATAAATAATATAAATCCAAATCAGATCCAGAACTTGGAGCGCAAATCCAAAGTGTGAGGATTTAAAATATTCTTTTTAATAGAGGTGTATATCATTGTTTGATTCTTGTTAAATTAATAAGATATTATCTTAGTCTTTTCCCCCTTTCTACATTGAATGTTATATTTTTATGTTAAATTTTGGTTATGCGCAAAATAAGCCTATATCTGCAATACAAGCATATGTATACGACTGACTTATGCACGCATTGGAATATATATACAATTGAAACTATGAATCAAAAAGGATTTGAAAATTTGGGGTTAAAAGGACATGAAATGCCAAACAATAATAAAAAGGGAATTTGGACTAAAAATGGATAAAGTTGATAAAACTTATTAAATAACTGTGATGCAGGTTGACATGATAAAATTAATACTATGTACGGTAAATTTTTAGTTAAATGGTAAATCTAAGAATTCTTTAATTTATTTGTTAAAATTATCTTTCAGAAATACAAAAATTGATGGAATTGAAAGGACAAGGGTATAAGCCAAATTGTGTTCACATTCACTGTAGTATGCCGAACTGAAAATATAAATTTAGAACATGAATTTGTGTCTAACGGTTAAATTATGAAGCTAGAAATAGTCTAGACTGATTGGTTAGGAAAAAGAGAATATACTTCCATAGTTTGATTCGTAAGAAAAATAGAAAACATAATTGCAAGCATAAAAAGGAAAAAAGGCATGGATTGGTTCGAAATAGGGATTCAGCCGTATTGTGCACTTTCCAAAATTCCAAAAATGATTAAAAAAGGATATCTTGCAATTATGGGTTTCTAGTTTTGCAATTAACTTAAACTATGAAAAAAGATTATTTTGTGGTTCCAATAATCAATCAAATAGGAACATGCCCAACTTTCTAAAGAATAAATTGCAAAGACAAAAAGAATAAGGAAAACCTAACTAAAAGAGGTTATGTAAACAAAAGAGGTAAGAAAACAGGATAAACACTTGATAAATTAGAAATGAATGTAATCTATTATGATAATTGTACGAAGACCAAATGAATCATAATAGTGGTCTGGGTTAAAATATGAAGGTTATAATTAAATAAGAATTGAAAGCTTATTATAAATTAACTTAAAGTGTAGATTAAGTTTAATAAGCATAATTTTTAGGCTAAAGTTTTATAGCAAAAGTAAAGTCAATAACCTGAAAGTTATAACTAAAAGTGAAATGAAATAAGGAAGGCTTATTATAAGCTTACAATAAATTTAGTAAGTATAATGATATATCATTCAAAGTAAATGGAGATGTGTTGTTCTAAAGAGATAAACGTGACCTCAAGCCTCATCAACTGGGAAATGGCAGAAACCTGGTAGGTCGCACGACTAGTTGGTTCATACCCAAGCAAGGTATACCATTACCTGATCAGGAGAAATAAAATGCCTCGGTTGTTCCTTATTTTTATATGCTTTCGGTTCGGTTGGATGGCCCCCAACCGTGGTAATGGTATATTTGCTACACTCAAGCTAAATGAGTAGGTGGTCATGTTTAGCCAGGGTTGCAAGATGTTCTTGTTGAACCCCAGTGTTTTCATCTCCAGAGGTGCACTGATCGGGTGGTGATCCCATACCTTGCCATAGTTGGAATCCAATCTTCAATAAATGCCATGCGGTTTTTGTTTTTATAATAAATAAGTAGAGCGTGAGATGCAAGCGTTCTACTAGATGGTTATTTATTTGTGATTTGATAGACACTATTATAATATCATTGGATTTTGATATATCAAAAATGTTTTGGGTTATAGTAAGGTAAAAACCGTCTGTGTTTATGTGTGGGCTGGTCTTACAGTTATCCTTTTCTTTTAAAAGGATTTCTAAAATTAAAAAAGCTGCTTGTGCTATGAATTTATCAGCGAAATTATTACAGACTGATCTCGATGAATTTTGCTTTACTTCAAATGTACTCGGGTCAGAGAAAATCCAAGGTGTAAGGATTTAAAATATTCTTTTTAATAGAGATGTATATCGTCGTTTGATTCTTGTTAAATTAATAAGATATTCTCTCAGTCTTTTTCCCCTTTTCTGCATTGAATGTTATATTTTTACGTTAAATTTTGGTTATGCGCAAAATAAGCCTATATCTGCAATACTAGCATATGTATACGACTAACTTATGCACGCATTGGAATATATATTCAGCTAGAACTATGAATTAAATAGGATTTGATAATTTGGGGTTAAAAGAACATGAAATGCCAAACTATAATAAAAAGGGAATTTGGAATAAAAATGGATAAAATTGATAAAACTTATTAAATGACTGTGATGCAGGTTGAGATGATAAAATTAATATTATGTATGGTAAATTTTTAGTTAAATGGTAAATCCGAGAATTCTTTAGTTTATTTGTTAAAATTACCTTTCAGATTTAGAATGAAATGAATACAGAAATTGATGGAATTGAACGGACAAGGGGTATAAGCCAAATTGTGTTCACATTCACTGTAGTATGCCGAATTGAAAATATAACTTTATAACATGAATTTATGTCTAACGGTTAAATTATGAAGCTAGAAATAGCCTAGATTGATTGGTTAGGAAAAAGGGAATATATTTCCATAGTTTGGTTCGTAAGAAAAATAGAAAACCTAATAGCAAGCTTAAAAAGGAAAAAAGGCATGGATTGGTCCGAAATAGAGATTCAACCGTAGTGTGCATTTTCTAGTATCCTAAAAATGATTAAAAAGGATATCTTGCAATTATTGGTTTCTAGTTTTGCAATTAACTTAAACTATGAAGAAAGATTATTGTGCGGTTTCAATAACCAATCAAATAGGAACATGCCCAATTATCTAAAGAATAAATTGCAAAGACAAAAAGAATAAGGAAAACCTAACTAAAAGAGTTTATATAAACAAAAGAGGTAAGAAAACTGGGTAAACACTTGATAAATTAGAAATGAATGTAATCTATTATGATAATTGTACGAAGACCAAATGAATCATAATAGTGGTTTGGGTTAAAATATGAAGGTTATAACTAAATAAGAAATGAAGGCTTATTATAAATGAACTTAAAGTGTAGATTAAGTTTAATAAGCATAATTTTTGGCTAAAGTTTTATAGTGAAAGTAAAGTCAATAACTTGAAAGTTATAACTAAAAGTAAAACGAAATAAGGAAGGCTTATTATAAGCTTACAATTGTAAATTTATTAAGTATGATTCTATGGCAATGGTGTGAAATTATATGCGAATAGTTCGATGGTAAATACAAGATTATAACACAGAATTTACCATTTAAAAAGTGAAACAGAATAAGAAGAGCTTATTATGAATAAACATAAAGTGTGAATTAAGTTTTATAAGCGAAATTCTGTGGTAGCCTAGCGATTAGGCGATATTCTATGGTGGCCTTGCGATTAGGTGGTATTCTATAGCGGCCTTGCAAGTAGGAAATTCTATGGTTATTAAATGGTTCTATGGTAACTAATAAAGTTGAGAAACAAATAACGAACATTCATATTGAATGGATTAAAGAATATTGAAAATCAACGAAAAGAAAAGTAGGTAAAACACATAATGGTAAATTAGGCATAAGATCTACTTAAATGATGATACGCGTTTGATCTAGTCCGAAGGGATGAAGAGATCAACAGGGCAAATCATCGCATGTTTCTGGAGACACAGTGAGAGCAAGTCTAACTTATTATTCGATGAGACCGGAAGGAAGTGTGTGACGACCCATTCTCCAAGTCCCTGGAAGAACATATGGCCTTTAGGATATAACACACGTTATATAACGGAGGAAAGTAAACATACATTAAACAACAGAATGAATAACATATTATATCAGAGTTTTCATCAGAGTTAATACATCCCGTCGGATCTAAATAACATACATTACAATGAAAATAAGTAAATAGTTGCACAGCGGAAATAAATATATTTTGCCATGATGGAGTCTTAGAGAGAGTACAAAAGAACATCCTAATCCTTCTCCAAATCCAAAACCAGCTTTCCCAGATATCTTCAATATATATAAAGACATATCTTTGAAAAGTAGTCCTACTTAACAACTTGTTTATTGCCCTGCCCGTATGGAAATAAGGGCATCCGAGTTTGCAAGAGAAAAGCAAAATACAAGTCAGTCATGGGACTGGTATGATAAACTCTAAGCAATTATTCTTAACCTTTATAAAAGCATATCACGGGATCATGCCATGTAATACAGAACGGGTTTCCTCCACATGAACACAAACGCAAAAAATTTCGCAATGTTTTTAGAAAAATGAAGCCATTATAAGACTAACATCCCATCACACAATGATACCCATAGCGGAGGAGAGAGTTCTACTTTATAATAACCAAATATGCTTGATACAGAAAACATTTTGATAATGAAATTATTATTAATGTCTAAGTGTGGAAATCACTTAAAAAGTAAATGTATAAATCTTAGATCGCATAATGCCCCATCCGATTATGTTGGCTATATAGTTTACATATGAAAATGCAAAGGCACTTATTGGAAATTGGATTCCGTCAATGAACCAGGGAAAAGGATATTCCTTATTCGTTTGGAACACCTCTAGCGAGATGTCCCAGGACTCAACATATGGTTCTTCGTAGTGATAGCGCTGGCCAGCACTAAACGGATGATTGGAATCTTTTCTGAACATAATGTTCCTCGGTCGTGACCAACCATTCATCCCGGTCATATTTGGCCATCATCCACGGCGCCTCGATGTATCATCCACATAAGTAAACTTGTCTAGGTTCCATACCATGGCATCACTTTTAGCTAGAAGTAACGTATATACCCTTATTTCTGTCAACCATCATCCTGTTTTTGGCTTATTCCGGGGTGTAAGGCCCTAAATCAAGTCCTACAAAGAACTGCTTTTCAACAAAGGTTTGATCTATTTAACAGTAGCACTTAGCATGCCACTTTGTCAATTAGAAGCATATAATTGGTTTTTATTAATATATAACCCTATGAGTACGTAAGTCCTAAAGGAGGGTATTAAGTTAAGAGAATGAATCCTCCACGACCGGGTGATATAACATAAATAAAAACCAATCCTTTATGTTGTAAAATACAACATCAGACGCACATCCAATTACAAGTTCATTCTGGGTTTTAATGAAACCAAAGGCATCTTATTCCTCATCCAATTAAGGAGAGAGGCCCTTGCACATCCGAGTGATCAACAAGTACGTTTGGACTACTGCCACTTTAACCTTATAATGGGAGCTACCCAACGCATCAGCAAGCTGTCAATTCGATGTGAAGATTTCCGGTCTTCTCGTCTTTAATATCTTTTACTTATAGATCACCGTATAATTATCCGAAATGGGTTAAACCCGGTTTTTTCGAAATAATTAGGGTCACAACAAAATCCATTTTGGATTACCTACCCTACGTTAAGTCTCCTTTAATTGGAAAACATTTCATAAGATTAAATCTTATTCTCAAATTTGGTTAAGATGCTCGGTTTCCAAAATCATCTTTACAATTATTTTTAACCTAATAAAAAGGTTTACCTAGGGTTAGATTCGATTTGGGAATTTAAAACCCTTATCACAAAACATTTCTTAAAAATCGTTATAAAAGGCGTTGCAAAATAGCCTATTTCATATCCACAGGTTTTTATCATTCAAAACCATATATACTTGGTCCAAAAATCTTTCAAATCATTTATTATAATTTATAATAATTTTTTTCCTATTTTTAATAATTTAAAAATAGGCCATTTCAATGAGCGTTTTCAGGTCACTAACGACCCTAGCGTTGTCTTTATTCAATATTGATTTGGACATATCTCAAAATCTAACCATTAGATTTCAAAACTTTACAAATCATTTAAAATCTCTTATCATTTCGAACCAAATGTTTTTCTTTTTAGGAAAATATGACAGTCGGATCTCCCGATATTCGCGAAGTACCACTAAGCGGCGAGTTCTATTCTAACCAAACTTCTAATAATATTATAAATTATGTCAAATTGCTTCTAAATTTATTTATTAATTATATAAAACATATATAATAATTTCCGAAAACTATATTTTCAATATTCAACTTCAAATTCAAACATTCTATTATTTAAATATTATAATATTATTTAAATGATTAAAATAATATTATTTTTCAAATTTTGTTATTTTAAATCCAAACTTTCCTGAAATCCAATCTAAAAATAAATAAGATAGTTTTGAAAAGGAAATCTTGTTAAAATATTTCCCAGATACCCTAAGCAAACTTCACTTTTCCCCATTACTATTCTTTTAAAATAAAAAATTCGACAGGCCATAACCTGCCTTCCATTACTCCAAAACCATTTCTTTCTTTTGTAAATGTTCATCGTAATGAACTCACATCCATGAAAAATCAGATATCAAATTTGGACATTTATTTCTCGCCTATTATTTATATTAATAAAATATTCATTTAAATCATTTTAATGAATGGACACGACTTAACCAATGAGCCGATATTCATATTTATTTGTCCATATTAACCGTGATAATCACATACCACATTATCAATAACCATGATAACATTTATTCACACATATCGTGGCATAGTTCATAACATATAAGCATTAAACAATTAATGCTTATATGTATTTGTAAATCAACAGATTAACCACAATGCACAATCATCAACCAATATAAGCATTTAATATCAAATGGGATGCATACCCATATCAAATAACCAATATCAAATTACTTTTCTATTCAATGACCATTCAAGGTTCAAACTCATTCCAATGTCAACATTTTCAATTCTAAGTGTCATATACTTAAGTGATAATATAAACTTCGCTTAAAATCATATCTTTTCCATATCACATATCGTTAAATCATACCAACCATTACCAAATCATGTCATAAACCCATATAGTCCATCATAGGTCATTATACAACTCAAACTAGTTCACAACAATAGTTAATAGTTAACTAGCCTTATTCGGTTCAATCTTTATCATTATACAACTCAAACTAGTTCACAACAATAGTTAATAGTTAACCAGCCTTATTCGGTCCAATCTTTATCACCTAGGATTTCACTCCTCCTAACTTTAATGGTGGGATGTCTTAATGACTCTGGATGACTTCGACAGCCTCCCAGCATTAGCAGATTTTTTTGAAAATAAATTGGACGGAGCTTGGATGCAATGGGGTTCTACAAATTGAAGGATATGTTTGTGGTTCAAGGAGCTAACATGGAAGGGTTTTGGAGCAAATGAGGGCACGGGTTTGAGGGGTGGGACCCGTGGGTTGCTGCTGCGGTTGGAGGCAGGGATGGGGTCCATAGTGGTATAGGCTATTTGTATGCGGGTTTCGATGAAAATAGGGAGAGTGATGGAGTTTTAGGGTTTAAAAGGGGTGTATGGGCTTTTAGGGGAGGAGAGGGGCGCAGTGGTGTCGTCTGATGGAAGACGTCAGTGGTAGGGGGAGGCTCTAGCCTAGCGGCAAGTGGGGTGGGGGAACACGGGTGGAGGAAGGAAGGAAGGGGTTGGAGAGAACAAAAGAAAAGAGGAGAAGTGAAGTAGTGAACGGAAGGAGGGAGGCTTTCTTTTATAGAAGTGGAGACGGTTTGGATTGGTGAGGTGTCGGCGTGAGATGGAAGGGGAGAAAGCACACCTTGATGGCTTCATTGCATGACAACACATAGAAGAAATGCTAGCACAGAACCATTTAATTTCCTAATTAGCTTATGTACATACAACGTTGCATACAACTTGTTGACACAACTACACATACAATATCCATTTTCTGGTCATGTTAACCACTTTTTTGTACCCTTCGATAATACATGAACAAAATGTAAAATAGACTTTATTTATTATTATTATTATTAATTAAAATTAGCTCTAATTGACTATAAATTCTTAAATAAATTATTTAAACTTGAAATTTAAAATCTTAAATTGGTTCCAAATTTCCAGGTCCTTACAATCACCCCTACTTAAAAGAATTTCATCCCTGAAATTTGATGTAAGTAAGGGTGAATAGAAATGATACCTAAGATATGAGTTTTTTTATATAACGATGTTGTAAACTTAATTATATGATTTTTGTTTGATGATAACAATAAAATATATATTATTATAAAGGTGTTTGTTATTGTACTGTTTCATATATACATCACAGACTGGAATATAATATTTATATTTAAATAGAATACAACTGTACAAGAATTCAAATATTGGAACGGTAATTTATTTGAATATAATATTTTATTTCAACAACTAAATAGTACAACTTGTATAACTCCTCTATTTGTACACTCTACGAACTATATTTCATTTATACATTCACTTATATACAGACTAAGTTACACTCATTTACTGGCACTGCTTCATCTTTTGTCTTCTGTCTTCATAGTTCACAGCTAGCCCAGTCATCATCTACTTAACTGTCACATGAAACATACACATAGAGTACACTGCAATAGAAATAAAACTGAATACTTGCAAATTTGAATTTATTTTTAAAAAATTATTTTCCTCAGAATTTCGGTGTGTTTCTCATCATTTTTCATGACTTGATCTGATTTATTAATCCATCCAATTGTGTCTAGAAGGCTTGTGATATTCACAGTGATACATTGTAAATACCACAAGGCAGACAATGCGTATATACATACGATAGTGTAGGGACAGGGAAAACTATTCTTATGGCTGCATGTATACACGTGTATAAATATACAGGCATGCACTGCCTCGCCAATCAAAATGTAGTAGCAAGCATCTGAGGAGCAGCCATGTGGACCAACTCGACTCAGTGCACACAATTATCTATATACATTGACAAGCCAACATTCATCCATTTCAAGTCAACAAGCACAACAATACATGGATACAGCAGTATAGCTCAAAGTGGTCGAGCAATAACAAGTCAGTTTCAAGCGGGTGCACAAGATCATGGTGCTAAAGCATGTTGTATGGGTGAAACAGCAAACATGGCTAAGCTCAAAAGTGCCTCAGCATGTGTTAAAATGTTCAATTTCACACAGCAATTTTCAAGTGTCAAAGTGCAACAAAATCAATGCAAGTATGAAAGAGTTCAAGCCACAATTCAAAGGCCACAACAAATTGGTGATATAACAGCAAGTTTACAAGCAGCTACAAAAGAGCAAACCAGAATGGTAAAGCATGGTCATTCTACATGCAAATGATTGTCAGCATGGAACAATAGCATGTGCATGAGGTGTGCACAATACAATGGTCAAAGCAGGGTGCAACACTTAGCTAAACAATTCAAGACAGAGAGCACGGCAATGTAAGGCCAATAGCTACAGCATGGAGTAATAAAGACATGGGTAGTACACAATTTGGCAACAGCATGTTAACATGCAAAAATGGTCGAACAAACTCACACAAAGATGCATGGTGACACAGCATGACAGTGGCTCAAGCAATGGTATATGATTCAATACATGTACATATGTTCACAAGTTCAACCTTATGAGAAATGACAACTTAGATATGGCTCAATTTTCATGTACACGAGCATAATACAGCTATGAACATAGTTAACAAGGCAGCAGCAAATTGGTTGAGCCACGATCAAGTAAACATGATGGTGAATGGAAATAGTATGAAGCAGCATATTACAAGTGAAATAAGTCAAGGTGCAGATCTCAACGTTCATGGCAGCAGTGTATTCTCAGATTCAAAAGAAAATGCGTGCTAACAGCATGTACAAATGGTGCACAGTAAGTATAGATGTGTAACAACATGAATATATCACAATTTTGTACTCAAGTGACAATGTCATACATGATAACAGCTTTCAACATGGTGAAGGCAATTTCAATAATCGAGGCTAACATTGGAACAACATTGGTTATATAGTGCAGGAGGGCACTTATAACCAGCAGGAATGAACCAGAGTGTAGACAAAAATTGTTTCCAGATTTCAATTTTAAAATGTATGGCAAGTTTTTAAACTTCCTGAAACCAAGCATTTACAGTGGGTGTAAGGATTCATAGCAAGAAATTAATTTGGTGATGAGAGGTCATCATAAGTGCATACAGTAATGAACAATGAAGCATGCACACATTTGAATGTGAAATCAAGTGGAACAGATTATTTGCCAAGAAATAAAATAATTTTAATGTTTTTAGATTTGGCAAACATTAATTTTGAAAACCATTTTTGTTTGGGAATAGTTTAAAACATTTCCAGGAATCAACCAATCATGCATGGAAAGTTTTTTCAACAGCAATTTGGAGAGCTAGTATATCAGGCAAGAATTCATTCCATTTATTTCCAAATACACCACATTTTTGTTGGCAATCAAATATGGGATTCTCGGCAAGATCATTCATTCAAGCCAACAAATAATGTCAAGATTCATTAAAGACCAAAATACAGTATGGATTCATCAATTTATACCAATGCCGAGAATTTCAAAATAAAGAGAGGAAATTCACACATCAATCAGCCCAACAATCACGCATGTATAATAAAAGACGAAGAAATCAAAAGAGGAAACACTCGAAAATCAGGCAAGTCATTTTATACGAAATCAGAGAGCAATGATAGGATTTCTATATCCTATATGTATCACCAATTCATCATCGGCAATAGGCATTGAATCCAAAAACAAAAAATTCAAAGATAGAAAATTTAGAGAATTCACAAATTACATTTGGGATTTGATCGCCACAACTTCCTCAAATCAGATAACATTCAATCGAAGAAGCAAGCATCTCCAAAAAGAATCCATACAGCAAGCGAATCGGTTTGGAAGGATTTCAAAACCCTAGAGAGTCGTCGCCATGTTCTTCAAATGAAAGTGATCGGAAATAAAGTGAACAAGGGGTGGAGTCTTGTTTAAGTGGGCTGGCCTAGTTCAAGTGTTATAAGGGATTTTTAAATTCCTTTTTAATTCTAGGTTTTTTTTGCATTGTATTTTTATTTTTATTTGTAAACCATTCTGAACAGTTTCTAGAGTCTGTAAATTTCTAGGTGATCAAGTTAGGGGTTTAACTGGTAGTTTACTAGTGTCTGTAAAAATAAGGATTATGGGTTATGGGATTGTAATCTGGGGGAAATTTGATCTAGGGGATATAGATCCATCTAGGGTTTTGAGCGTAGGATTAGAATAGGAGCGAGGGGTTTGCGAGTTTACATGGTCTTGTAAGCAGGATCTGTTCTATTACCTAGTAGAAACCTTATGAATGCAGCAGTAGGCACAATTTTGTCGAAGCTGGGTATATCTTGTGTCATTTATCTTTTTGCATTTATTTTCTACTGCATTCTTTGATCTGATATTTTTAATATCTCACTTAATTTTCAATAAACCCTATTCACCCTCCCTCTAGGGTTAATCTAGATCCAACAAGTTTACCTTTCAAGTGTGCACTCTGAGATATCCACTCTGCAATTGGGATAAGTCTTTCTAATATTGTCTTATGTTTCCTATGTATAGTCTCTTGGATCCCTGCTCCACTGTACTTTGACTAGTTTCACATTCTTGTTTCTCACTTCCTTTACCTATTTTCCAATTATCTTCAATGGCTCTCTCGGAACTGTCAAACTTGGTAAGATTTCCAAGTCCTGTTGTGTTGCTTCCTCAGCAACTAAATCGGATCATGTACAAATTTCCAAAGATGACGAATGTGAAAAAATTATTGTAACACCCTATAATTTTAAAAGACACTCTAATGATAAATTAAAGAATAATTAATTAAATATTGAGAATTAGTAAAATGGACTGTGCCATTGCGTTCGTCTCGTGATTTTGCTTAAGATAGACTCCAAGTTTGCATAAAATGGACATCTTATGAAAAAGATATTAAGGGTTGAAGTTTATATACATATAAGCCATTTATATATATAGTATATCCAAAAATAAAAATAATTCAAAACCCAGAGGCAGGAAGGTGCGGAAATTCGTCCCGTTGGGGTCGACCCCATATCCAAAGGGTGTCGACCTATGGGTCGACCTCACAACCGGGGTGTCGACACCCGTGTCGACCCCCCCAACCCCCTGGACGAATCTAGACCTGCTGTCCTGGTTCGTTGCCTGAAGGCTATATAAAGGACCTTAATCCCATTGTTTTATTCAACTAAATCAATGGCGACAATGAGCTGTTGCCCCCACTCAGAGTAAAATAGAATATTCTTCCATAACAACGATTCATACGTATACAAGAATCTCAACTACAGCATCTAGAATTAATTCTCTGTTCTTTAGATCCAACCACGTGAGTTTATGTTATTTTTAGATATAAACATTTAAAAGTTATCTTGACATGTTTATTAATTGGATCTAAGCCTATGCCTATTAATAATTTGAATCATATCAAAACTACCATTACTTGTACACCAGATCTATAATTCTCATATGCCCAACTTTGTCATTTTATGCCTATCTTGATAAATCTACCATCCCTTTTTATTTTTTTATAGACAGGCTACATTCGAGCCTAGGCATACTGCTGAAATATGCAAACGCATGAAATTGGGAACAATGGGGAGCGAAAAAAATATGGGTGTAACTTGCATTGGGAATATTGGGGCATAAAGTGTATTGTAACTTGTATTGGGAATTTTGGGCTTAAGCTGTATTCGGATTTTGGGCATAACTTGTATTGGGCACCTAGGATGTCAGTGAAAGAAGACCCAGGATATTAATTGGGGACCCATGTGCTTACGACTGATGAATCTCCCCTAGAGATCATTGATATGCCACCCAGGGAAGATCCGGGATGAGTTCAATGGAGCCATGCTAAAGATCGGGGATTTCAAAAAGTAAGAGAAGCCAGTATAAAAATTGGGATCCGTAGTAAGAGACCCCAGTATATTACTGATGAATGACCTCGACTCTTCAGATCCTCTGAACTCCTTTTCTATTCTCCCCTGTATCTATTCTTGCGGCGTCCACGTCCTCTGCCTCCAACAACAAGAGCTGCATCAATTTGCTCATTATTGAGAATAGGCATCTCCTCACACCGTACTAGTTCATCGATATGCTTCATGCAGTTCCATCTTCAGAATCATACTGATTTTGAGGCATAACTTGTAATGAACATAAACAATTGGCTAAGAATGAATATGCCTAAAAACTACAGTAATTAGAAATTGTAACCGCACTTAGACATGAGGTTAGATTATACTTGTGGTAGAAGTCTTCCCGGAACCGCCCGACAAATCCAGCGACCAAAACTGGTTAATCTAATGTGAGGGGTCGAGTGCATAAATGTACAAGTAACAGTGCCAAGACATGAGGTTAAGTCCAACTTGTGGTATAAGTCTGCCCGGAACCGCCCGGCCCAACCAGCATCCACAAGTAGTAAACTTAATGTGAGAGGTCTAGTCTATTAACAACCATAAATGGATGACTTGTTAATCGTAGTGCTTAACCTGTTTAAATTTATGTGGGGAGGATTACCTGTACATGTTGAACTGATTAGGGGTTAAGTAAACTTGTTTGAATCAAGGAGGGTTAAGTTAATCTTGTTAAATCTGTAGGGGCGGGTTATATATATACACACACACACACACACACACACACACACGTACCCGACAAACTTAACATGTTTAACATATGGAGGCTATGCAACCTTGTTAAACTGTTAGGTATAACCTGGTAAAATCCTAGTAGTGGGGATGCAAACCTAGGAGGGTAGCTTGTGTCATCTGTTGTGTGGGATTTGTTTCAGTTAGTAACCCATTTAGGTATCGAACAAGTACTCTGAACTAGGTCGGGGTCCGGGCACGCTTACTGAGCTGATTATAAGAGGTCACTTGGGTGAAGGGTGTTGACGGAGCATTCCATCGGGGTCATGTACGTACAGGAGTCCGCTTGCTCGGGAAAATAAGATGAAGTGACATCAGTAGATATAGTTGTGCATCTTGGAAATAATGGGGTTGCCACTTTAGGAAGTGATACATCCTACTGTGGGGCTAGAACAGGTATCTACGGAATAGGGAGCAGATCAATTGGGGTAGTAATTAGGGTACATCTTGTCTTGCTTGCGGGGGATCCTGTTATTCTTGTTGGGTGTAATACATGTTATTCCTGTAGGGCTACCTGTTATTCTTGTTGGGGTAAAACCTGTTACTAGAAGTGCGCCTAAGTCTACTATCTAGTTTTAGTGGGGATCATCTTGTTCCTGTTATACTAGTATTGGTGCAGAGAAAAATACTCGAGAAGCGTAATATATTCTATTATGTCTATCCTGCTTATCTTGTCATACTTGCCATGTATATAGTTATTTCTTTCATTCAATTCATATGCCTGTCATGATGCTTTTACTTATTTACATGCTAAAAGTAACTGGACTCGCCAGACTTTATGTCTGACCCATTTTCTTTCCTTTTCTCTCTCCCCCCCCCCCCCCCCCCCAACCCTCAGGTTCTTAGGGTAGGAATACTAAAGCTTGATCAGGATTCTTCTTTCATTCTGTTTAGGGATGCTTAGATGTACTGGTTGATTTCCTATCTTCTCTACTATGGCTATATTTTGCGGATTATGCTATTTTATGTATTATTGTACTCTGATGATGATTTTGGTACAAAACAGAAGTTTTATGTTGATGTAATGAGTTTTCAGTATTTCAGACTTATTATGTAATTGGGTTTGGACCACGAAGCTTTTCTATTTAATAAACTGTAACAACCCGAATTTTTACAACACGTTAAATCAAGAATCAAGACATGATTAAACTTTAAATTCTGAATCAAGTGAAACGGGCTATGCCATTGCGTTCGTCTCGGAAAAATACGCGAAATAGAGTCCGAGTTTTCGAGAATCGGAGTCCGTATGACCCGTAAAAGGCCCAAAGAAGGTTTCTGGGAATTTGAATTTCGGAAACAGTTTTGGGAATCAGATCTGGGGGCTAGGCGGGAAGTTTCCCGCCTCGGCCATGTCGACAGGGCTGTCGACAGGCCTGTCGACTTGGGCCCAGACCAAGTCGACAGCCCTGTCGACTTGCCTGTCGACAGGGGGTGGCCGAGGCAAGTTGCCTGGCGCACCTGTTTGTCTCACCTGGTCTTGTTCTTGGGTTGGTTCTGGAAGCTTCCGAGATCTGATGGTCCTAATCTATCCTAGATCTAATCCTATGGCCTAAAACACACCCTAATCTCTATAAAAAGACCCTAAACCTAACCTAAATCCCTAAAAATCAAACCTAGCAACTAAGTGCTGCCAAAATCAATTTTGATCATGGCCTCCATCTCCAATCCCTAGAGCCTATGCATTCAAATCGGGTTCAAATCAAAAGGTGCAAGCTTGCTACACCAAATAGAGGACAAATCAACATTGCTATGCGAGTTTCATGAAGGCTCTTCTTCAAAGGAGCCACCTTTCTTCGTCAAGATGATGCATGAACCCTTTTCTAAGCCTTGCCTATGTAAGTTCTAGCTACTTTTGGATCAAAACGGTATTTTTAATGTTGACATGGGATAAAATGAGATAAAGCATAAGTATGCATGTATGTGAACCTAACTTTGTCCCTTTTCTATGATCTATGACCTTAGACTAAGATGTAGCAACTTAATCATGTCACTCATGTTATGTTTAGCCTAGTTTATCTTGCAAGTTTGGATCTTTGTCTATGGAAGATTTGCATGAACCTTTGGGAACCATTTGACTTGTGAAACATAGGCAAATACTTGACCTTGGGGTTTATGCATGCATATGAACACAAACTCCTTATGTTTCATGCATGTTTGTGGCAAAACCTCCTTATGATATTATGCAAGTTTGTGGCCAAATCCTATATGATAGTATGCATGCTTATGGTCAATCCCTATATGACTCTATCATGCATGTTTTAAGGCCAAACCCCCTTATGACGCCATGCATGTTTGGAGCCAATCCCTTTTGTGGCATCGTGCATGTTTTGGGGTCTACATGTAGCCATAGTATACCTACTATGTTGACTCGCTTTGCTTGCGTTGGGAAAACACGATTTTGGGTAGTTAGATAAACATGAACATGTCGCGAAATCTTAACTTGAATATGACATGTGTTTATACTTGAAAATATGACTTGAAAGATAACATGGAAGTTGACATGTAAGTATGCATCAAAACATGAGCTTGGGAATTTACCTATTAAGTTAGGTCTACCCTTTGCGAATTTACCTATTAAGTTAGGTCTACCCAAATGCTTGAAAAACTTGTAACATGTTTTGGAAACATGATGAACTTAGATAATATAAGTGTGGCCAACTCGAGGTTGGGTTGAGTTTGCAACGTAAAACTACCCGGAACCGACCGGCCTAACTAGTAGTTGCAAACAATAGGACCCAATTTGAGAAGTTGGTCATGTCGCGCTTAAGACCC
This sequence comes from Allium sativum, assembly GCA_030737875.1. Lineage (NCBI taxonomy): Eukaryota > Viridiplantae > Streptophyta > Magnoliopsida > Asparagales > Amaryllidaceae > Allium > Allium sativum. The sequence continues at coordinate 519,135,665 of CM060909.1, forward strand.
GAGGTTAGACTAGGTTGTGGTGTAAATCTACCCGGATCCGCCCGGCTTAACTAGTAACCACAACAAGGTCTAATGTGAGAGGTTAAGAGTGCATTAATTAAATTAATGCCACATGATAAGGTTAAGTAAATTTGACTAATGACACTTAACCGATATGACACGAATGGGTAGGTTAAGTGGGACCGGGCTTGATTTCCTTAATGACACTTAACCATGCAAGATGATTAGGGGATGGGGTTAAGTAATTTACACTTAACTAATCCGACTGGGTAATTAGATGAGGTTAAGTAATTAAGACTTAACTAACCTAACCACGGTAATTAGATGGGGTTAAGTAATCCACACTTAACTAATCTAAACACGGTAATTCGATGGGGTTAAGTTAGCCTAGACTTAATTAATCCAACTTGGTAATTTAATGGGGTTAAGTTAAACACTTAACTAATTTAACACGATGATTTGATGAGGTTAAGTGACCTATACTTAACCAATCTAACTCGTTAATTTGATGAGGTTAAGTTAACCTATACTTAACCAATCTAACGTGAAAACATGATAAGGCTAAGTCACGAATCGTTTGAATGCGCTTGACCGATATGACTCGGTAATTAGATAAGGTCAAGTTAATACATATACTGAACCAATCTAAAATGATAATTAGATAAGGTTAAGCCATGAATTGCTTGATATACTTAACCAACTTGACACATGGTTTGTAGGGTTAAGTTTTGGACTTGGATACTTAGCCAATTTTGACGTGGTTTGTAGACGGGTTAAGTTGTGAACTTAAGTGACACTTAACCCATTAGATAAATCCTAATTCGGAGGATTAGGTAAATAACCATAGTTAACAAGGATTATGGAAATAAGGCTAAGTGGTAAACCTTAGTTAAAAGAAACTAAGTAATAATTCTTAGCCAAGGAAATTTGGACCACCTCTTAGATAGATGAGTAACCCGATACGGTAGGTCATCGTTTAAGTATACATGTAGGAGCAGGCTATCTGATTTAGATAAAGGCTCCAGCGAACTGGGTAACGAAGCAGCGGCTTCGGGGAACGTGAGGATATTCTTGGGATCCCTCTGTGAGCTGCCAGGTCATTATACAAGGCTCACGAGAGGTTGAGGTCTGCGGTAGAAGAACCAAGAATATGCCTTGGTTGCTATGCGAGCGACCTAAAGACTGGGGTGGATAGCAGTGAGTCGACGAATACATAAGGTGCCCGAGATAGCAAGTTCGTCGATCATCTACCATCTTAAGTCAAGCGTGTACGTACGGAAAGGTAGGGAACACCCAACAGACCATAATTGCTATCTAATTATGGGTGAGGTAGGCCGTAGGATGTGGGCTGGCCGGAGTGTAGTTCTCATGCAAGATTGTCTCTTGTGTTGCCTTTCACTAGTTGAGGGAGGGGTCTCGTGGGACCATAGCCACGTGTAGAAAAGCAGACCTTAGTATCTGCATCGGCAGATAAATCTAAAGCTCCCGACCGAGTCCTGTATTTCTTGTTTTGCCCTGTGATAGGACTCGGATGGCACGATGTGATACATGTGCATACAGTTATAGAAAAACGATTCACGATGAATGCGTGGGAAAAAGGGCGCGGTTGACGGTTAGCGTAATCCCTAGTGGCCTAGGTGGTTTAACCCAAACCGAAATACGAAAGCGTGCAATAGGTAAGCGTAATCCCTAGTGGTGCTAGGTGGCGTAAGTCCTAGTAGTTCAAACGATGATTCATATGGAAGAGCCTAGCTAGAACATGGGTGACAGTCCAAACGACTTCAAGGATAAAACGTTTACATGAGAAAGCCCGTACGGCCTACGGCAAATGACTGATCTTATACATGGAAAGAAACATATGAGTGGGAAAACCTACATATGCTATATATTAGGTTGACATGGACCATTACATGACATTGGGCAAAGGACATTCATGGTTAACACGTGACGCGGGTTGGGATACTAGTACGAGAGGTGCAGAGCAAATATACATGTTAGAATTAGGAAGAATATACATAATAGATACCATGGGATGTTAGACGGGGCAGATACCTTGGGATAATGTACTCGATAGAAATCTGACGATGTGATACCTTGACTTATCATAACACCGTAGTTTATCATGATACCTTAGTTTACCTTGCCACAGTAGTTCAACCGGCTACCCTGGTTTAGTTTATCTATCTTGTAGTTATCCTTATGTTTACTTTCAGTTTATGCATGTCATGTTACCTTTACCTGTTTTTATACTGGAAGTAGATAGGACTTACTCAGTCTTTTTGACTGACCCGTTTTGTTTCGCCTCTTTTCTTCCGTTTCCCCCCCCCCCCTCCAGGTTACAGGGAGGAAACAATGCTGTTTAGTTCGGACTTCTTCTGCTTGAAGGTCATCATGGATGGCTTGGACTTTTCTTGGCTATGGCTACTTTACCGTTTTATTTGGGGAATAATTTATGAAAAAGTCTTTATGCTTCTTTACTATTGCAAGACAGGTTTTGATGTACTCTGATGTAAAAGGCTTTAGACCTTAATTATTAATGTTTATGAAAGTTCGATTTTACTTCCGCTATTTTATATGTTCTGTCTTGTGATATTTCTGTGCATGTTTACCTTGATAATGCTTCACCAAACCTAGTGCATTCCCTTTGTGAGTAACCCTAGCGGAGGTGGGGTGTTACATAAACTTTTAATTCCGCTGTTATTTTATATCTGTCTTGTAATGTTTCTGTTTCTGTTTACCTATAATGCTTCACGAAACTTAATGCATTCTGATAAAGAGCGATATTAATGGACGTGGAGTGTCACAATTATGCACTTTGAATAACCATTCTGGTTATTGAATCATATAAGCTAGGGTTCCAATTTTTTCCAATATCGGGAGTGAACTAATATACTTGGGCGATAGCTTCCTAGTTTTCCCGAATAATATAACTCCTCTCAGTGAAGAAACCTCCAAAAACACCCGACCTCCTACTGCAAATTCCAAATCCCTTCTTCTAAAATCTGCATGGCTTTTCTGTCTGCTCTACGCAGTTTTCAATTTCTTCTTTGTAAAATCCACTTTATTTGCTGCATCATGGATCATGTCCGGTCCTAATACAAGTCGGCGATTCTTTCCAGCATACAGGAGATCTGCAAGGTTAACTATACAATGCTTCAAAGGGTGACATCTTAATACTTGCTTGGAAGCTATTGTTATAAGAAAATTCCACGAGATGCAAATGATCTTCCTATAATTCTTTGAAATCAAGGATACAGGCTCGCAACAAATCTTATAAAATCTGATTCACTCTTTTAGTCTGCTCGTCGGTTTTAATGTGATAAGTAGTGCTAGGGCTCAACGTTGTCCCCAAAACATATTGGTAAAGATCATATCTCGATCACTAATAATACTGCTGGGTATTTCATACAGTCTGACTATTTCCTTCACATACAACTGAGCAAGACTATCAAGTGTTCTTGTTAATCTTACCGAAAGAAAATGGATGCTCTTTATCAGGCAGTCAACGATAACTCAAATACCTTCGTTACCTTTCTTGGTTCAAGGAAAATTGTAGATAAAATCCGTCGATATCTTGTCCCACTTCCACTTAGGAATTTCCAATGGTCGTAGCAATCCAGCAACCTTATGCTGACCGCTTTTGACACGTTGGCAAGTCGGGCACCTACTGACGTATATCGAGATACCTCTCTTCGTTGATTTCCACAAAACATACGTTTTAAGTCTAAATACATTTTATGAACTACGGGATGGGTACTGAGTTTGAACTTATGGCACTCATCCAGCACCTCTCTTTTATGCTTCGGGATATCCGGAATGCAGATTTGACCTTTCAATCTCAGAACCCCTTGATAATCAATCTTAAAGTTTAAGACTTCAGCCTCTTGAATTCTTTTGCAGTTTTTCTGAAAAAAATCATCATCTTTCTATTGGGTAGAAATATTCTCAATCAAGGTGGGTGTAATAATCAGATGAGCAACAATAACATGCTTCCTGCTGAGAGCATCTGCTAAAACCTTGGCTTTTCCCAGAGTATAAAGTATATTCAGATCGTAAGCTGCTAGAAATTCTAACCAATGTCGTTGCCTCATGTTCAAATCCTTTTGGATAAAAAGATACTTCAGTGATTTATGATAAGTAAAGAGATCGAACTTTTCACCCAACAGATAGTGTCTCCAAATATTCAAGGAAAGTACAACTACAAGCAACTCCAAGTCATGAGTGGCATATTTCTTCTCATGTGGTTTCAATTGTCTACTTGCATAAGCAATCACCTTCCCTTTCTGCATTAATACCGCACCCACTCCTTCTCCAGAAGCATTATTTATATGGTTAGCTCTTGGTTGTCATCAATAATCGTTAGGATTGGGGGTGGGGTTAGCCTCTCCTTTAACTCATGGAAAGCTTTTTCACACTTAGGAGTCTAAAAAAATTTGGTGTTCTTCTTAGTCAGCTTCGTCAAAGGGCATGATAATTTTGATAAATCCTTTATGAACTTCCAATAGTAACTGGCCAACCTAAGAAAGCTTCTAACTTCTGTGGGGGTTCTTGGTTGGTTCCAAATTTGGATGGCAACAATCTAACTTTGATGTAGCGAGATTCCTTCCTTTTAAACTACATGCCCAAGAAATTTTACTTCTTTCTTACATAAATGACATTTGGAAAATTTTGCCTTTAATACATTCTTTCTTAGAATTTCCAGGACCATTTCGAAAATTTTCGCGTGCTCTTTCTCAGTATTAGAGAAGATAAGAATGTCATCACTAAAGACTAACACAAACTTGTTCAGCACTTCTCGAAACACTTTGTTCATCAAGTCTACAAAGTAACAAGGGGCGTTGCATAGTCTGAAGGTCAATACTATCCATTCGTAAAAAAAATTAGTCCCTTAAAGGTTGTTAGAAGAATGTAGTCTTTTGCAATTCTTAACTAATGAAATCTCGTAGATAGATCCATCTTTGAAAATACTTGGACTCCATTTAAGCAATCCAACAAGTCATCGATGTGGGGAAGAAGGTACTTATTTTTGAGAGTTTGTTTGTTAAGATCATGATAATACACACATAGTCTGAGGGAACCATCTAACTTTGGAACAAATACCACTGCTGCATTCCAGCTTGAGAAACTAGCTCTGATCATATCCTTGCACAAAAGCTGTCGAGTTTGGTCATTCAACTCTTCTTTTTCGTTCATCGCCATCCTGCGAATTTCATGCACAACTGGTCTTGCATTCGAAACCAAATCAATTCTGAAGTCAATCTCCCTACGTAGAGGAAGACTTTCTACTTCTTCAAACAAATCCGTAAATCAATTAACAACCGGGATGGTCTCTTGAGGTGTGAGGGAAACATCCCAAGCATATCAAAATTTATCCCCATTTAGACTTAGGCCTTCTCACAAATTTCTATAAAATTTCGTATTTGGTTTTCACTTTAACGATTTTGTTAACATAATTAATATTAGCTTCATATTGGGTCAACCAATCCATTCCAAGTACAATATCAAATTCAGTAAAATCCAAGACAATCAAATCGAGCAGAAACCGATAATGAAAATAAGAGATAGGCACTCTACAGAGTAAATATAGGTTGATGGAGCCTCCTATTGATTTCCTAACGCAAATGGTCTCTCCAACATATTTAAGGTGTAGACACTACACCAAAACAGGCAATTCCTAACACTTAAAAGTGCTACAAATAATTTCAGCAACACTTTTCTTATGTTACAAATAGGCTGTAGGGATGGAGGGAAGAAATTTGTAACACTTATAAGTGTTAGCAAACTAAATCTTAGCAACAATTATAAGCGTTGCTACTGTGTTGTTAAATAACACTTATAAATGTTACAAAATATTGATCAGTACAACCTAATTTTTTTTTAACACCCATAAGCATTGCTAATATAGATATATGCAACATTCATAAATGTTACTAATATAAAACTACGATTTTCGATAATTTCTTGCACCGCTAATATTAATATAATTTAACCAAAAGAAGTATGTTGTATCATCCATATTATTTCAATGCCACACATAATTCATCATGTGTTCCTTGAAAATTTCAAAATGTATCTCGAATTAAGTATAATATAATATAGACCTTGATGTACATATCCCAAATACCATAATGTCATATTCAAATAATACGACAACATGAGCTTCAAAATTTCTAATCTCAAATTACATTTTAAACTAGTTATAGCTAACATAACCAGTCTAGATCATTCACTTCAAACTCTAATCATTATGCACATTCGTAAACGTCTATTATGACCTCCGCTCCTTTATAATTTCCTGCATTTGATATAAACGCGCAATTAGAACTCTTCAAAATTAAAAATCTACGAACTAGGTTACAACGTTCTGGTTTTTTTTTCATTCATGAATTCACAAAGTGATTTTACAAAATTGACATAAACTGAGTAAGCAAACTCAGCTAGCATTTACAAGAACTGCAAAACTGAGCTGGTGAACCAAGATTCGTAAATTTGAGCTTGTGAGCACACATGCTGAGCTTGCTTGCTTCAGCAAACTAGCACAAGCTTGCTTCAGCAATCATGCAAAGCATGCTTACAAGCTTTCTTTGAAGCAAGCTTTCTTAGCTTGTAGCAGGCTTGCTAAGCTTGCTTCAACAAGCAAGCACAAGCTTGTGCTTGTTGCAATCATGCTTGCTTCAACAAGCTTGTGCTTACTACAACCATGCTTGTTGCAAAAGCATGTCAAGATTACTAGCTGCATAGAAAATCAATCGTTAATAGCTTCCCTGTAATGTAAAAAAACTCAGTAGTTCGAAATCAATTTGTTGGAAAAAATTTACCATACATGTAAACGAGTGTATAACCGAAACATAAACAATGATTTAATTTTTTATGTATATAACTGAGAAACAGATGGAGATACAAGGAGACTTACATGATTTTATTAACAAGTTGACCAAGTCGCTTTAAGATTTCATTAACATGCAGCCCATGTAATCGGGCACTGCAAATAGATAGCTAAACATAAAGTTTATTAGATGTTTACTGGTAAGTATAAGCATGTAATTTA